>CAHIKZ030002944.1:1215000-1347500 GCA_903632075.3 Acanthosepion pharaonis
CCCAGGGAAGAAACCACTTGTTAGTTCGAAGAATAAGAAGAAGAGATTAGAGTTTGCAAACAGGTATGTAATTTGGACATATGAAAATTGGGCAAAAGTATTTTTCAGTGATGAAAGCAAGTTTAATTTATTTGGAAATGATGGAAAAAACAATGTAAAGAGACTTATTGGTAAAAGATTAAGTGCAAAGTGTACTAAGAAAACTGTCAAGTTTGGGGGTGGAAGCGTCATGGTATTTGGAATGTTTTCTAGCCAAAGTACAACGCCTCTTGTCCGGTTACAAACTCGTGTAAACGCGCAGATCTATAAAAACATTGTTCAAGATCATGTTGTGCCAATCATACAGAATTCAGGTTTCGATAGGGCTACCTTTATGCAAGATAATGTCCCATGTCACAAGGCAAAGGTGGTAATGAGTTACCTTAACGAGCAAGATTTGGAAATTATGGATTGGCCACCGCAAAGTCCTGACTTAAATCCAATAGAAAATCTTTGGAAGACCTTAGAAGTGAAAGTTATGGAAAGAAATCCCACTAACACGGAGAATTTGTGGGTGAAGCTTCAAGAAGAATGGTCTAAAATTAGTATCGAGAATTGTCAAGAACTGATTCGTTCTTGTAGTCGAAGATGTGCAGCTGTCATTGAGAGCAAGGGCTCATTTACTAAATATTGATTGTACATGTATTTTTATTGTTTTTTTGCCGTTTACATTGTTTTTCTCAATTTTGTCCCTTACTTTTGGACGTTCCAAATTTGAAAATAAATAAATAATTGTTATAATTCTTTTTCTATCCTTTGCAAATGATTCAAATTTTAGTATGTTATTATGGATGATAACGACTACCAGTTGTCAAAATTTCAGCTTTTCACAGTTGTTATTTCTAACAAATATTAGGTTTTAAAATTTTGTCCCTTAGTTTTGGACGCTACTATATATATATATATATATATATATATATATATATATATATATATATATGTGTGTGTACTATTATTATTATTAATATATACTAAGTGCGTATGAAGTAACGCCTATATTATTAACTTTTATTGAGCAAAATCAAATTACAATAGTTTAAGATAATGTACAAGTATTGTGACATTTAAAACAAAATAATTTGTAAACTATTTAACATGTTCAAAACGTGCCACTTCGTGAATCCGATCAGCAACACTTCTATAAAACATTTGACACATTTCTACGTTAATTCCAGAAAATTTGTTTTAATTCAGGAATTGTTTTCGGTTTGAGCATGTAAACAAGAATTTTCAGTCCCCATCCCACAAGAAAAGGTCTGGTGATCATAATGGCCACTCAATTGCTCCACGACGTCCTATCCAGCTCAGCTCAAAAAAAAAAAAAAAAAAAAATGAAAGGCGTTACTTTTTGCCGAAATCTCTATATAGTAAGAGTAAATATATTTTTTCCCCACCGTTTGATCGAACGGTAATACAAACCTTTGCTCCGTGAACATTTTAGGCCTTATGAGCCGTATCCCTAGACCGGTTGTTATATATTTCACTATTTAAGAAAAAAACTCTCTTGAAAATTACTATATATATATATATATATATATATATATATATATATATATATATATATATATATATATATATGGGAAGCAAAATTTCCTAAATGATGAAAAGCATTACACGAAAAAAAATTTCCACTTTGTCACAGATTGTCCTAATACTGTTCTGATATATCTTTTCCTATATATATATATATATATACTATTAGTACATATATATACATGCACACACACACACACACACATATATATATATATATATATATATATATATATATATATAGATAGATAGATAGATAGATAGATAGATACTTATTTGTATGGATGTGAGTTTGTAACCATAGGTTTCACGCTTTTGCGATCCTAAGACTTGTCTAAGGATCTCAAAACGTGAAACCTAGGGTTACAAACTCACATCCATATAAATGGTATGTTAGCACTATCACTGATATTGAGCGCCTTCCAATAAGTACCGAACACACACACACACACACACATATATATATATATATATATATATATATATATATATATAAATTACAAGCACTTAGATACTGACGATAGCCGTTGAAGAACAGTTTGAAATAGACTATCCCTATGTTGAGGTAATTTTTGTTTTTTTTACTGCAATATATATATATATATATATATATATACACACACACACACACACACACACACACACACACATACACACATATATATATATACTACTAGTGAATGTAGTACGGAATTTTGCTACGCTCTTTTGTGAGAAGCAACAAACACTTTGTTTCGACCGTCTTCTTCGAAGTATTAGAGACTCGGTGTTACTGTTAAGGCACTTTTTCTGGTTTAAATTTTTGGAAATTTAAGAACACAGTCTATACATACTTCAAATATATTTGCTTATGCGTAGAAATATCGAGTACACACCCGCATGAAAGAGTCTTACCGCGCGCTACACACACGCATACACGCACATGAAAGCATATGTACTCTCTTACACATACACACAATTGCTAATTGAGTATGGAACCCGAAAAATGTCAGTCGAAGCAATTAAGCCACGCCTACTTTCAGCAAACTCCGCCCCTCTGCCTCTCTCTCATTCATTTACTCGCTTATACTTTGAGTTCTGTTTTTCTCTCTTTGCTTTTCTTTTTATCTCAAACCACTTTTCCCGTTTCTTCGTCCCCTACCACCACCACTACTACTACTGCAAATGCTACTGCTACTACTACTCACTGGCCGCTGTCACTGTTGCCGAAGCACGAAAACAATGAGACACCGCGGTGACGCCTCATTTGCATATTGACATTTGGTCGCAGCGCACGCATGCTCGTTGCTTGTCTCAGCGAGTAATTACTGAACAGGCCGCTAAGATTAGGCAAAGTCCGCCACGTCTAAGAACTCGTGCGGCTACACGGCCATCTGCTAGACGGTGTCGTTCCACTCCAACTACACGGCTGATAAGGGATGGACAATCAAATTGTTAATTCAACCGTCAGATAGAGAGAGAAGGCGGAGGGAGGGCATGAGATTTCAGAGCCGATGGAAAGAAGAAGAAGAAGAAGAAGAGGAAGAAGAAGAGGAGGAGGAGGAAGAAGAAGAAGTTAGTAATTTTTCAGGTTAAAAACGAAAACGTGAAAGAGAAAATGAAAGAAGAAAAAGAAAAATAGGAAGCAACAATTCGTGAATACTTTAGCCAGGAAATGCGCGTGCGCGCTATCGCAAATACAAATGTGTGTGTGTGTGTGTGTGTGTGTGTAAATTTGTTCCAGATAAATAAATAAGAACAGTCGATAGCTAGATATAGGTAGATATGGATAAAATGGGATAGATAGATGAATATGATAAAATGGTATATATATATATATATATATATATATATATATTTGGTTGGATAGATGTGAGTTTGTGACCCTGGGTTTCACGCTTTTGTCTGACGATCGCTAAAGCGTGAAACCCAGGGTCTATCCAACCAAATATGTTAGCTCTATTTCTGATATTGAGCGCTTTCTAATAACTACTGCGCATATAATATATAAATAATTATGCATATATATATTTATTTATCTTTATATACACTTTTCACACACACACACACACACACATATATATATATATAGAGAGAGATAGATAGATAGATAGATAGATAGATAGATAGATAGATATGAACAGAATGTGATAGATAATGAACAAACTTACATAGATAGATAGATAGATAGATAGATAGATAGATAGATAGATGTGTTTCATTAAAAGTATCTGACAAGGTACTTCTGTTAAATGATTGTTCTTGCCAAGCACATTCAACTAATCTCTTAGCCGTTTTCAAGGATTTGGATTGTTTTATTGCAAATTGTCTATAAGTTGCTGATAAGTAGGCATATTTTTATTTCACCAATACAGCCAGTACATCGTGACTGTGTTCAGAGTTATGTTATTTTTCTGCTATTTGTTTTATGATAAAAGAAGACGTACGGTAGAGTTCGAATTCCAGTTGAGTTCATTACATTCACTTATGAACTAATACCCTTGGGAAAGGTATGAATCTAACTCTTCTCAACCACCTCCCCAGCTATGGGTAAATAGTTGGAAAGACTTGGTTCTTGGGTTAGTTAATTTAAGAACGATCGCCTTACTCCACTTGGCTTCGAAAATACTGAGACTAGAAATGATAACTATGGGACAATCCTGAGTCAAGAGGGTACTTCAAGAGAAGCTCCTGTATTCGTATCATTTGCAAACGTGTGCAGGGTCTTTCGCTCTCCGATCACTCTTCATGAAAGAACATTTGCTGATGGTTTATTGCACAAATTACTGATCTGTTGATTGTCTCTTCAGTATTACGGATGAGGCAACATTTGGAAGAGATGGAATAATAAATAACAAACTGACACAACCAAGATTTGTTTACTGAACGGAAACCCTATGGTACAATACAGGCTACACACCAGTGTCAGTTTAAGATTAATGTGTGGGTGGAAATTGGATTAATGTGTGGGTGGAATTGGATTGATGTGTGCGTGGAAATGGATTGATGCGCGGCTGAAATTGGATTGATATGTGGGTGGAAATGGATTGATGTGTGGGTGGAAATGGATTGATGTGTGCGTGGAAATGGATTGATGTGTGGGTGCATACATAGGTAGAAGCAAGCGGAGGACATTTTGAACTTTTGTTATGAGTGGTTTATATGAACTTTTGTCCTTGTTTTGGTGTAAACATACCCCAAAAGTTTGTAAAATTATTTTTGATACACCCTATATATATATATATATAATTTTTTCATATAGACAAAAACAAATTACTCACTACAAAGATGCAAATTCGTTTCAGTGCATTTAAAATTGCACTTCGACTGATTAGAACCAAAATGGTTACAAACAATTCTGTTTGTAAGCAAGCTGCATGTGAAACGTCATTTCCTTTTTTCCATTTGTTTGGAAAAAAAATAGAAAATAAAAATATACATAAAGGCAAAAAGCTGACGGAGTGAAACAATAATGGTTGTTGATAGCAGTTTGGTGGAGGATGGTTAAGGTGTTAAATTAATGGCTAGATCTGAATAATTTGTTTTCGACAACAACGATCAAACGTTTAGTCACAATATTTCCAAGGCTTTTATGAGTAAGAGGTGGGGAGGACAGATGAGAATAGGATATAGTAATACGATGAAAGATGAAAGAGGGAAAAATTCAAACGATAGTTATGGTAATAATTAGGAATATTTTTTGAGATATTTTAAAAACTAAGCCGTAGCTGAATTCTGTATATTCAGGCTGGAGATATCACTACGAGTTTTGTATTCAATGAAAGTGTTTTGTAAATTGATAAATTAAGAAGTGAAGATTTCTTTTTGGTTGAATACATAAATTATTCAAGCTTTTATTTTTTAAAAAAAAAACATAAGTTTTAATTTACAAAGATATAAGTAGAAAGGTATATAAAATTATTGGAAATTAATATAACTTTTATAAACAAATTTTGACCTATTGTCTGACTGTATAACGTGTAGAATAAGTATGGGTGTAAATCAATTAGAATTTATATATTGTTTTTTTATTCTCATTACATTCGGATATATATATATATATATATATATATATATATATATATATATATATATATATATATAATTATTTATTTAAAAATATGAATCCAACTCGCGACATAAGAGGTCTCATGTTTCAAAACAAGAGCCGAAAACTTCAATATAATTATTTGAATTAAATTGAGTTAAAGTAAGCTCTGTTCCATCCTCAAGCGAAATTTTTTTGGGAATAATGTATTTCTGAAATTTACGTGTTTTAATAATTGAAATCAAAAATCAAAATTTCCATGGTAACAGCTAGGGCGAATTGTTTAAATTGGGTAGGCGTGTGTTGGGTGTTAATAATAAATATCAGTATAGAGTTACTTTCATAGATGTCAAGTCAGGGAAAGGTGGGGGTGTCTAAATTTGTAACGGAAGATGTATTCACCTAGTCTGTATGCGTGTCTATGGAGATTTATTTATTTATTTTTTTTTTTTTTTTTTTTATGATGAAAGGATTTGTGCATATAAAAAACTGCCGTAACGTTTGTTTTTGACGACTTCATAAACGGTTATCTTTTTTGTAGGGTATTTAAACTATTTATTTGGGCTATGGATTATGAAAGTTATTATATTGTATGCTTGTTCTTAGCTAATTATTCAGACCATGAATCTGATGATTGGGCTATGGATTAATCAAGTTATTATATTGTATGCTTGTTTTTAGCTAATTATTTAAACTATAAATCTGATGATGACGACAAAAAACCGTTAACTCATGTCTATTGTTTAATAGATTATCATTGTTTAGAAGTTTAATAATGTGCAATTTCTCATGGAGGCACAAAGGGCATGGGTCATCCTAGGTTTTACATGTTCTAGCCCTGTTTATAATTTTCCATTTTACTTTAGGTGTCCTATTTGTTTCTTTCAGATGCTAAAAATATTTAGATTGGGAAGTCTGATTTCTTTTATTTATATTATTGAAAGAGCACTTATGCTGCCTCCATCTATCTTTAAAATCATTCTTCGTGGACCCAATGTATATCATATTAGTGCTAGGACTCCCAGTGGATGATATAGTACATTGGTATACCACAGATTTAATGCAGCATTTATTTTCTAATGGGCAGTCTTCTAAGTTTCTACAATTACACAATTTTTCCTTTTTATTGTCTGATTAAAGTGCAGGGTTTCTATTAATACTATTCAAGTATGTGGGTTTGTTCAGGATCTTATTATTGTGTTTTTTTATTATACGTTCAAGATTTTCAGAGCAGCTGTAACTCAGTTTTAGGGTGTTCTTATTAAATATATTACTAAGCTTACTGTTGGTGGGGAAGTGTTTATCAATTAGAGCTAAGAATTTTTGTCCTAGTTTAATACTAACCATTTAGTTGAACGGAGGGGTATACCAAATGATTTTTCTTTTCCTGTTTTTTTCTTATGGCCAGTGCAATCGTCTCTATAGTTAATGTTAGCATTTTTATAACCACTATTTTTTAGGGCAGTGTTATAGAAGTCATTGTGTTGTTGGAATATTTCCTTGTTAGCGGAGTTCATGCTAATTCTACTTTCTATTGACGAGGGTATGTGTTTGATTATGGATGGAGGGTGGTTTGACTTCGGGTGTATATATAAAGGGTTAGCATTTGTTTTTCTATAAGGTTGGTATGTGTTGCCTGGTAAGTCTAGAGTTACGTCGAGGAAGTTTACCCTTTTCAAATTAGAAGAGACAATTATCTTTAAGTTTAGTTTTTTAAATTCACTGAATATAATTTTTCTGATTTTGTCTATCTTAAAACTAGTAGAACTCCTCACCACCATGATACAGTCCGATGTCCTTAATATCAATTTCGCGGTGTGCCGTTAAGTTGTACAGTATTAGAAGACCAACAAGGTCAGAAGACTCCGCAGAGTCTAATGATCCCATAGTGATGTCAAACAGGTCGTTATTGTTTTTTTATCCATTGGTCCCCATTATGAATGAGGACCGATTTCTTTGCGCTGGGGATTATATCTGTTTCTTCCTTTGTCAGGTTAGAATACACAGCAGCAAAGTCCAGGGCAATCGTAAATAGATCCTTCGAAACTGTCGAACTGTATTAGGGTGCAATTCGGTTTATCATCAATATAGTTAAACCAATTGATGACATCTTTAGTATTGATCCATAATTTTAATTCCAGTTGTTTTTTTATTTGGCAGGTAATTTTTTCCAGGATCCTTTTGTTGATCTTTCCTATGTCGGGTCGGGTAGGGTTAATTATTCTAGTTGCAGGGTTTTCTAAAACGTCAGGCTTATGGTCCTTAAGAGTTATGTAACATTCTTTTTCAGCAAGTTTACCTACCCTATCGCTAATTTTTAATTTATCAGTTATTTTTTTTACTAGCTCTGTTTATGCTATCAACTATATTTATATTGTTGTTGCAAGCTTTTTTATAAGTCCTGGTTAAGTTTTTTTTAATTAAGTTGTTGTAGCCATCGACAGCCAATTTGTAGAAGTTGCCGGTTTTGTCAGACTTAACTAATATTTTGTCACAATTATATATATATATATATATATATATATATATATATATATATATATATATATACTGTGTTTTATGAAAACAACTGTCGCCTCTTTGTGTTGACGTCGATATCCTTTTTTATATGTTCATATGCTCTATCGCTAATATTGATCACTTTAACACATATAGCATACCATATAATTATAACTATATATATATATATATATATATATATATATATATATATTGTGTATTTTTGCAGCCATCCCTCTTTTATACAAGTTTCATTAAATAAGATACTGCGGTTAAGCTTTTTATTTTATTTTTCTTGTGTTCAAGTGTTTCCTTTTCTGGACACAAAGTGTGTAAAAATTGCCCAAAAGTTCTGAATATCCGAGCGCTTTTGGATATTCTTTTGGCCATTATCAAGGATGTTTTTTATTTTTAACTGAATGGGTGGATTTTTATGTATGTGTCTGATGCTATAGAAATGTTTTTTTTTTTTCTAAACTCGGTCAGCACATTATGGCCGTATTCGTAGTTAATGCTATTGACTGATGGCTTTTCCTTTTTTATTATTAGAGCTTCCATTATTTTTAATCTTTTTTTTACATGTGGATATGTCTATTATACGTACATATCCTACTAGTAATATATATATATATATATATATATATATATTGGGGCAATGTATGACAAAGTGGAAAATGTTTCTTGTGACACGAAGTAAATTTGTTATGTTGATACTTCTACACATGCGTATGAATGAAGGATGCTGGGAATTTTTTGACTTTTTATTTTTTTTTATATAATCTAGCCGATTTTATTTAGATTCTTTTTCTTTGTGACAATCATTTTTGTTATTAGATATCGCACACGGTGATAATAGAAGTTCTGCCAAGAATGGTGAAATATTGTGAAGAGCCACGGTGCAAATTGACTGTGGTTGACCTTGCGATCAAGGAATTCTCTAAACATCTTCGTCATATTGAATTGTTTAATAGTAGCATTTTTTATGTCAAAGTTGTGGTCAGTCTCGTTACGGTGGGCAACCAAAGCATTTGATTTTTTTTTTTTTTTTGTAAAATGGCCCCTTTGTGTTCATATAACACTTTATTGAGATTCCTTGAGTTTTCTCCTATGTATCTTTTAAGACAATTATTACGGGCAATCAAGTAAATTCCTTCTTCAAGTTTTAGCCTGTTGTTTTCTTTAGTATTGACTGAATCTTTTATTGTTTTAGATGTAGTAATGCTAATTCTCGATGACATTACATTTAAGTTTTCTCCTGTGTGGTAAATTGATTCATGATCTTGGACATTTTACATGCAAATTCGAAAAAAAAAATGGGAAAATATAGTTAAGGAAGGGTCCTAAATGGCGATCTCTGCCTACCCCCACAAACTAGTAGGATAGGTCCTGTCTTGGCCAGATAAACCCAAATTCCCCTACCTTACTCTTCCACACGACAGCGGATATTCGTTCTCGCTTGTACATTTGGTCAAGAATCCACCAAAACCACGCCGGTCTTAATGAATGACTTTTTTTTAGTTTTATTTTTTATAACCTTTGTCTTCCTTATCTTTCATAATGTAAAGTAATTCTCATATTTTGACTTTTCTTTCTTTCTTCGACGCAAGTATATATATATATATATATATATATATATATATATATATATATATATATAGGGTGTCCATAAAATTCGTGTGCATTTGAAAGAATTTATAACCTTATTAAAGTTATAAATTTTTAAAGTGCACACGAACTTTATGGACACCGGTATTTAAAATTTACCAACACTAATATAAGCAATTTAAATATTCTTATTTCGTAGTTCATGTCCACTTTTCAAGGGATTTTTTATATAATCTTTTTACATAAATGTCTGCTTTTTATATGATATTTGGGTTTTGTTTTACCCTGTCGTTCGCTCGCGTGTCCATCAATCTGTTCAAGATAGGTTCCTGCTCTTATATATATATATATATATATATATATATATATCATGTGTGTATGTATATATATATGCATGTATATATATATATATATATATATATATATATATATACATACATACATACACATGTATATTATATTTGAAATATAAATGGTTTTTAAGTTAATTTGTATTATTTAAATTTAATTTTAATTAGTTATATGGTTCTAATATTTATCACACACAATCACTCACACACATAAGGGTGTTCCAATAACTTGGACCGATTTTAAATGTGAATTAAGTTTACGCGTTTAATGATTTTTTTCTTTTTCTTTCAAATTTGGCGGACATTTGCGCGATATTATTTTTCACACATAATTGCCATGACTTAAATAATATGATCGAATAGAAAAATAAATAAATTTCCACCCATAACACTGATTTATTTATTGCTGACTTTGATCCGTCTTAATGAAACTCACTCCCTTATATATAATCCCTCTTAATGAAAACGCTCTATATATATATATATATGAATCCAACATCTATATATATATATATCAAAATTAAAATTAGTTATTTGTTAAAATTTATGAAAATTATGTTATGTTGGTGTTTAAGTTACAAAGTAGATATTTGTTAAAATGTCTAAATGTCATTAATTGCTTTCTTTTGTTTAATAATTTGATTTGATTGTTAAAAATTATTATATATAATTTTTCTTCTAAGCATAATTTACATGTTTTATTTTTAAGATTATTTGGAGGTACTTTTTATTATTTCCCATTTGATTTTTGCAGGTATATTTTTTCTGAGTCCACATATACTTAGATAATGTTGTGTTCTTTGCGTATCTGTTTAATTTGAATGAAATTTCATGATTGTTAATTCTTTCCTTAAATGTTGTTTCAGTAGCTCCTATAGAGAAGAAAAGGAAAAACTGGAAAGGTTTTTGAGACGCGTTTCATCTGATAGGATTTCATCAGATTGGACTCAGTAGCTCCTATATAATTTTTTGCTCTGTATTAATATTATTTGATACAGTTGCTTTATATATTATATTATTGGTTAAACATTTATTATCAAGTGGACAGTTATTTTTAATTCGACAATTACAATTATTGTTTTTATTTTGATTTGTATTATTTATTATAATTGTTATTATTTATGTTTAATATTTTTAGTATGTTTATTTATTATATTCTCTATATTATTCCTTGTTATGTCGTTGATTTTTATTGTATTTTTATTAATGATTTTTGATAGTTTACTATTTTTAGGAAAGTATTTATTAATTAATTTTAAGAATAGTTTTGCTATATTTGTTTTTATAATCAAAATTAAAATTAGATGTTTGCTAAAATTTATGAAAATGATGTTATATTGGTGTTTAAGTAGATATTTTTTTAAATGTCTAAAGTTAACCATTAATTCGTTTCTTTTCTTTAATGATCTGATTGTTAAAATTTATTATATATAATTTTTCTTCTAGGCATAATTTACATGTTCTATTTTTAAGATTATTTGTAGGTACTTTTTATCATTTCCCATTTGATTTTTTGTTGGCATATTTTCAATAATTCAAAGAATAATTTTTGTTTCTATTTTATGGTTATAAGGTGCGTTAAACTAAATTAAATTTCTTCTTCTTTTGTTTTTGTATGTATTGTTTGTAGTTACATATTCTAATTTATTCATATATCCACCACTGAAGATGATCTTGGATGAGATTGAAACTTTTTGGGGGAAATAAAAGTATAACAATAATTACGGCATTTTTCTTACTCAGTTTTGTACCGAAGAAATTGAGCCATGAACTTGAGAAGATTAAAATAGACATAATACGTGTAGATTAGTCAACCAAATATGCTTGAAATTATATATTTATATGTGTGTGTGTGTGCGCTCGTGCGTGCGTGTGTGTGTGAACGCCACCGCAGATATACAAACACGTACGTACGTCTGTACTGTTTACCTGCAGATTAATCTAGTGTTATAATGTTATCATAAAAGTTTTTCTTGTGCGGTGAACTGGTTGTTTTTTTATTGTTTTAGATGTATTAGTAACAAATTTTATGTTGAGTTTAGATAAGTTCTTTTCTATGTAGTTGTGATAGAGTTAGTTCTTAAGACATTATTTATATTTTATTTATCAATTATGTTTGTATTGTATCGTCGAGGTGAATGATACACAGACAAGAATGAGTGATTAATATATTTATTCAGAACCAGTATCCGGTGATAACGGATACATACAAAAACACAGAACAATAAGTTACAAAACAATTAACAAGAGAACTTACAAGGAATAGAAGAGGGTCAAATTCTGTATAGCCAAATAAAGTAAGATCAGTCTGAATATTAATCAGCTTAGTATCAACTTACTAATCAACTGCTGAAGTCCTTAATTGTAGACTATTTAAGGCCTATGAGCCAGGCCATCTGGTAGAGAGCTGAAACAGTGCTAGCTAGATATTAATCAACTGTTGGAGTCCTTAATTGTAGAGGCCTATGAAGGCCATCTGGTAGAGAGCTGAAACAGTGCTAGCTAGATATTAATCAACTGTTGGAGTCCTTAATTGTAGACTATTTAAGGCCTATGAGCCAGGCCATCTGGTAGAGTGCTGAAACAGTGCTAGCTAGATATTAATCAACTGTTGGAGTCCTTAATTGTAGACTATTTAAGGCCTATGAGCCAGGCCATCTGGTAGAGTGCTGAAACAGTGCTAGCTAGATATTAATCAACTGTTGGAGTCCTTAATTGTAGACTATTTAAGGCCTATGAGCCAGGCCATCTGGTAGAGTGTTGAAACAGTGCTAGCTAGATATTAATCAACTGTTGATAATTTAGATGAGCCAATCTGGTAGAGTCTGGAAACAGTGTAGAGATATTAATCAAGGCCTATGAGATTATTTAAGGCCTATGAGCCAGGCCATCTGGTAGAGTGCTGAAGGGGTGTTAGCTACTCTACAACTGTTTGCCAGGAGGTACCGTTGTTTATTTTGGAATATTTTATGAGTCTTTTGTTTCGCATTGAATGCATTAGTGTACTAATGAAGTTTGAAAATGTGTATCTTGATATCTAGGAAAAGTAAAGAATTGTATTCGTCCATTTCGTCATCTTTTAACCAAAAAGACTAATGCACGCTCATCGACAACTGAAACTTGATGCCAGAGTTGATAGGTATTTACTTCCTATGACGAATATTGTTTTATGTCAGACATATGTCCATTTCTCCGACTGTTTCCATTAGGAAACTATGTAAGGATACATCCCCAAAAAGGCAACTTGTACACAAACGACATCACGTGTCCCGGAATCAATTAGGACAACATATGGACTGCAGCCAAAGCAGAAGTGGTGTATCTAGGGCAAGACAGACGGATGGAACCCAATGCTCTTTAGGCTCGTTATTAATACTTTTTATTATAAAACAGAGCATTTACTTAAATATTTGTATCTATAAAAATAATGTATAAACATAAAAATGTCTTAAAATATATATGTATATAATATTTTCTGTTTATACTTTATTTTTATAGGTATAATTTATTTAAGTAAATGCTCAGTTTTTAATTAAACAGAATTAATTACATTTAACGACCTGAATTTATTTAAGTAAATGGTCTGTTTTAATTATAGGAATACAGGTTCGAATCCTGTCGGAGAACGCATATTTTCTAAGAAATTTCTAGAAGATTCAGGCCGGTAAATGTAATTAATAATGTTTAATTAAAAAAAAAAAAAACAGAACATTTACTTAAATATATTTTATTTTAAAAATAACTTCTAAACATATAATATATTAAATAATGGTCGGACTTAATCCATTTCATGATACACACACACACACAGACACACAGACACACACACACATATATATATATAATTTAAAAGAGGGCTCAATACAAAGTAGACCTAAATATTATTTTGTCCTCAGTGGGACTTTATCAAGGTAATGTAGGATTTATTTTACTGTACCTGTTTATTGCGTATATAAACAATGTGCCTTTCAGCTGTCAATGTATTCATACTAACTTCGAGTCGGTTGCCCTGGATAGAAATAACTGATGATATTCGTGCCATAGTAGTATAAGATATTTCGAAATCAATCGTACTGACCGGCTAAGAGACAAAAGACAACACCGAAAAGTGTCAGCCAATATTCCTGTGGTTACGTTCCGAAATCCTCGCTGTTGCACAATATACAGGTCACTAGGGGAACTGAAGTGTCGCATATAGAGGGGTGAGGGGGCAAGACAGAGTGTATTTTTTCTCAGAAACATGGAACGTTTTTCAAACAGAACTTGAATCGACTGGAGTATAGAGAAATGAGAATTATTTAAAGATTTCATACAAGACTTTTATTGTTTCAATTATGTTCTTTAGGAAAGAATGGGAAAGAAAGAAAGAAAGAAAGAAAGAAAGAAAGAAAGAAAGAATATATTACTTCGAAGTAAGAAAGAAAGAAAGAATATATTACTTCGAAGAAAGAAAGAAAGAAATATTACAGAGAAGTAAAAAAGAAAGGAAAAATTGAAAAAAAGCAAGAAAAGAAAAAGATAGAAAGTAAGAGATAAAGAATATATAACTGCGAAGTGAAAAAGATAGGAGAATTTAAAGAAAGAAAGAAAGAAAGAAAGAAAGGTCGAAGAATGATCGAAGAAAGAAATAAAGATAAATAAATAAATATGAGAAAGTCAGAAAGAGACGAACCTTAAAAAGAAAGAAACAAGAAAGAAAGAAAGAAAGAAAGAAAGAAAGAAAGAAAGAAAGAAAGACTAAATATTAGAAAATCAGAAAGACAAACATTGGAACGAAAGAAACAAATTTTAAACGAAAGTGAGGCTTTTTTAGCGATCATTCCCAGGTTTTTGAAACCGTCAATGGGAATTAAAAAAAAAAGGCAGTTTCACTATAATAAAAAAAAAAGAAAGTTGAAAATTCTTGGACACGTAATGAGGAAAAAGGCTTGAAGAATTTAAAACTTACAGGACAAATAAAAATAAAAGAGGAAAAGAGAAAAACAGCAATAACCTACCAAATGAACTTGTGTAAAGGGATAATAGAAGACTTATTGAAAAGACAAATACAGTATTGCCGAAATCTACAAAGGATAGGAAGTTGTAGAGAGCTATGATCATTTACGTCTGATAGGGACATGGTACATAAAATAAGAAAACTTCCCGTGATATTCGTTTGCAAACGAGTTAAATTAACCTTTGGAATCGAGACATTATAACTTTGCATCGGCTCCCATCAAGAATAACAGTGCCAATCTCTTCATTCCTTTTGTTGCGTGCACAACTGGTTGTATGTTGAAAAAAATATCAAAGAAATTTGAAGTCCAGCATCAGTGGGTCTGTTTGTAATCGCTAATCAAGATACTAAGAATTCTCATTTGATATATCGCACGACATGGCGACGGCAAAGTAATACTCTGACCAGAGATACAGACCAACAATGACTGAATGCATTCCG
Source organism: Acanthosepion pharaonis (assembly GCA_903632075.3). NCBI lineage: Eukaryota > Metazoa > Mollusca > Cephalopoda > Sepiida > Sepiidae > Acanthosepion > Acanthosepion pharaonis. Next base: position 1,230,491 of record CAHIKZ030002944.1, read on the forward strand.
GTTTACAATGGGAAATAAATTTTGAATTGATAAAGTCAACATTTTCGTTATCCATTTGATGTTATATATATATATATATATATATATATATATATATATATATATATATTATATGCGCAGTACTTATTGGAAATTGCTCAATATCACTGATAGAGAAGCTAACATATTCAGCTGTATGATATGAGTTTGTGACCCTGGGTTTCACGCTTTGCGATCACCAAACATCTCCAGTTTTTTATATATATATATATATATATATATATATATATATATATATATATATATATATGAAAGGATGAAAGGAAGAGGTTATAGTAGTTCCAAATAGAGAAAACTGTGTATATTAAAAGAAGAGAAAGCGCAAACGTTTTTGGTTGTAATGTGATTTTTTTAAATATTATGCTTTATTTTCCGTAATTTTGCCATATGTATGGAAAATAAAGCACAATATTTTTTTTTGAAATTCCACATTACAACCAAAAACGTTTTACATAATTGTCGGATTTTAATGAAACTTTCAGAACTTATTTAGAGATTAATTAAATCATTTTTGAAACTTTCCCTTTTAAGAAATTTTCTTTTTTTTTTTAATCTGTTACCCCACCCCTACAGCTCATTTCATTTCATGAAATTTTGGGAAATTCTTTTTTCTATCTCTTAATGTATATATTAGTTATAAGGAGAAGTCCTCGGTGAACTTAAATCATCAAATGTTTTTTGCCAGACGGTTATATAAAAATACTCTGAATCATAAAAAATGCAATAAAATTAAGAATTACATTAAAAATTTGAATTTAATTAGAAAATAAAATATATTATGGACAGTTGTCTTACGAATAAAAAAATTTCGATGAATAATTTTTTTAAATTTTATAAATTTTAATTAGAATAATTTTTATACTTTTAAATTTTTTGAAATTATGTATTAATCTGTATCGTTTTAAGTGATATTGTTAAGAAATAAAAATTGTATTTAATAATCATAAATAGAAACCCTTACTACAATACAGCAACTGCCATTAATGTGAAAGGATCTCGAAGTGTGGCTGTTCAATACGAATTTCATTACACGATTTGTCAAGAATGATTGGATTAAGACATATATTTGACCAGTGACTGTTATGTGTGTTTGCCCAGCACATTCTATCGCTCCGGCAAGCACCTGGCTACTTGTGTCATACTTTATTTATACAAGAATCATATGAAACAAAATTGGAGTATTACTGCCATATCTAGGCTGCAGCTTCTCAATCCGGACTTTCTCTACCGCTGTTCACTGCTGGTCGAATCACTCATGAGAGTGGACCGATTCCGTGGACAGATGCAAAGTATTCCAAATGCAAGGAGAAAGGTTCACTTAGATTCATCGCAAGAATTGCCATTTTGTGTAACATACTTCCGCGTGAGTGCTTCCATGATCACTAAAATCTTAAATTCTTTAAGTTAAGTGTCAGCCATCATTTATCCTCTCTATACTCAGTCTTCGCCAGCGACTCTCTCATTCATATCAAGCATCTCATTCAACATTGCCATTTTAATAGTAACCCTCTAACTTGTATTGCTCTGGAGCCTTATATGATTTACACTGCATTTTCATATATATTTAAACCTGTTTTGTTAGAAACGCTTGAATTTATTTCCCTATCGATCGATATTTTTACTTTGTAAATACAAAACTCTGTATTACCTTTTTTCCTTTTTTGGGGAATATATTCCCTGTGTTAATACATGATAAACATAATATAATTAGTTTATGTTTCTTATAAAGAAAGAATATTTCAAATTATTATTGTTTAATTAGGATCCCTGCGAAGATGTGGTATTGTGGTGCATGTTAAACTGGATAGAGAAGGATGACTTCTTGTAATCATTGATGGAACTGTTTGGTCGTGAGTCGGGTTAGCTAGGCTAGACAGCGTTTGATACTCTTTCCACACTTCTCCTTTGGTCTTGTGTAACAAAGGAATATATCCCCATTAATTAAGTACACTTATAAAGAAGGAATAAAAAAAGGCTGAAGATCTTCTTTCATAAAATCACGTAGTGTTACGTAATAATATCAAACTGCAATATTTAGTATTAGATAACATCAAAGCTTGTATCTTCCTGTGAAATATTAGGTTAACTCCAAACCCTCATTCTGTTTCTTAAGACAAACTGAAGGACGCTTTCTTTTTCAGTTTTTGGTAAACAACAAACTTTATTCCTTTACTTTTTTGTCATCATTCTAGCAAATTCAATATTTAAGCCTCGCTGAATTGTTTATCTATCTACACAAACAAACAAAACAACTGCTATAGATGTCTCTTGTATTTCTCCAGGGGAATATATTTTAATTAAGACAAATCTCTAACGACCGGAATAAATGGTAACCTCAAGGAGAAATATTTTTGAATGAGGTGGATGGGTGAAAACTTGCCAGCCAAGATATAGCAATTTTTGTTTCGTTTCCAAAAAAAAAAATGCTGTCTAGAGTTGTCCTAACTTAATTTTACAAACATTTTTTTTATCTATTACTGACATCATTGATCTTGGTCTAATCAATCGCGGAGTTCTACTGGTGAAGCTCGTTGCAGATTTGCCCTGCGATCTCTTGCGTTCCATATAGTTGTAAAGCATTGACTCTTCATCGCTCGTGACAATTTGTTTCAGAAACGTAACTTTAACCTTCACAAGGATCAAGAAAACGAGACTGGGAAAAATGAACTGCAGGAGAGTGTGAAAAGGGGTGATAATAACAAATAAAAAGAAATACGAAACTAGACAACGAAAATTACAGTATCAACCTGGAAAAGGAATGAGACAGAGAAAAGAGGCGATATCAACATGGAAAAGGAATAAAGGAATGCGACTGCGAAAAAGGGCGATCTCCATCTGGAAAAAGATCAAGGGAACGTGAAAAAGGGTGATATCAACCTGGAAAAAAGCTAAAATGAGACTTCGAAAAAGGGCGATATCAGCCTGGAAAACGATCAAAATTGCGAAACTGCGAAAGATGCCTATATCAACAGGGAAAAGGATCAAATGAACCAGACTGTGAAAAAAGGCGATTACAGCGTGGAAAAAGACCGAAGAAACGAGACCGCGAAACGGGCGATATCAGCATGGAAAAGGATCTAAGTGACTCAGAAAAGAGCGATATCAACCTGAAAAAAGATGATAGGAACGAGAGAGAGAAAAAGGCGATATCAATCAGAAAAAGGATGAAAGCTAGGAGACTGCAAAAAAGGGCGATATCAACCTCGAAAAGGATGAATGTAACGAGACTGAGAAAAAGTGCGATATTAACCTGGAAATGGAACAAAGCAACGAGACTGAGAAAAAGCGCGATATCAGCCTGGAAAAGGATCAAATGAACGAGACAGAGAAAAAATGTTATATCAACCTTAAAAAGGATGAATGAAAGGAGACTTCGAAAATGGCGATGTCAACCTAGAAAAAGACCGAAGAAACGAGACCGCGAAACGGACGATATCAGCATGGAAAAGGATCAAAATAATGTGAGTCAGAAAAAAGCGATATCAACCAGAAAAAGGATGAAAGGTAGGAGACTGCAAAATGATGAAATGACAAAAAAAGGCGATATCAACCTGGAAATATATGCAAGAAACGTGAATGCGAGAAATGGCAGGAAAATATGAAAGTAAAAGAGCGATATCAACCTGAAAAAGTATATGAAAGTAAAAGGGCGATATCAACCTGAAAAAAGCTCAAAGGAACGAGACTGCAAAACATGGTGATGTCAATCTGGAAAATGATCAAAGGAACGAGATTGCGAAAAAACGCGTTAGCAACCTGGAAAAAGATCAATGAAACGAGACTGCAAAAAAGGGCGATATCAACCTGGAAAATAATGAAAATATCGAGATTGCGCAAAAGGGCGATATCAACCTACAAAATGATGAAATGAACGAGATCGCGAAAAAGGGGGATAACATCCTGGAAAAAGATCAATGTAAGGTGACTACGAAAAATGGTCATATCAATATAGAAAAGATCAAAGAAACGTGAAACTGCGATAAAAGAGCGATATCAACCTAGAAAAAGATCAAAGAATCGAGACTTCAAAAAGATGCGATATCAGACTGGAAATGTTTCAAAGCGACGAGATTGCGAAAAAAGGGCTATATCGACCTGGAAAAGGCTCAAAGAAACGAGACTGCGACAAATGGTGATATCATCCTGGAAAAAGATCAAAGGAAAGACATTGTGAAATAGGGCGATATCAACATTCGAAAAAGATCAAAGAAACGAGACTGAGAAAAGGGGTGATATCAACCTTGAAAAGCATCAAATGAAAGAACGATATCAACCTGTAAAACGATCAGAGGAACGAGACTGGAAAAAAAAGGGCGATAGCAACCTGGAAAAGGATAAAAATTGCGAGATTGCAAAAAAAAAGGATATATCATGGAAAAAGATCAATGGAACGAAACTACGAAAAATGGCGATATCAATATGGAAAAGAATCAAAGGAACGAAATTGCGAAAAAGTGCGATATCAACCTGGGAAATGATCAAAGGAACGCGATTGAGAAAAATGGCGATATCAATCTGGAAAACGCTCAAAGGAACGATATTACGAAAAATGGGCGATATGAACATGGAAAAATATCAATGGAACGTGACTGCAAAAAAAGGCGATATCATCCTGGAAAAAGCTCAATATTGAAAAAGATCAAAGAAACCAGATTGGGCAAATGTGTGATATCAACCTGGAAAATTATGAAAGGAACGAAACTGCGAGAAAGGGCCATTCGATCTGCAAAATCATCAACCAAACTAGTTTGCGAAAATTGGCGTTATCAACCTCCAAAATGATCAACGGAACGAGACTGAGGGCGATATCAATCTCAAAAAGGGCAATATCAATCTCAAAAAAATGAACGGATCGATACTGAAAAAAAGGGTGATAGTATCGACACTGAGAAAAAAAGGCAATAGGATCAACGCGATGATGCAACGAAAGGGGATGATATCAACCTACAAAAGGTTCAACGGAATGAGACTGTGAAGAATGACGATATCGACCCGCAAAATGATAAACGGATCAAGATTGTGAAAGAAAATAACAACCTGCATATTTGCAAATGATACACCAAATTTACATAAGCGGAAAACCGACGTTATAAATATGGGTTGGTACCGGAAGAGACGAGGGCGATAGTAGAGAAAAAAGAAATTGAATCAAAGACTCTGGATGGGACTGAAAAATTTAGATCAACCCACACTGAGGATCTTCCCAAGAATATAAATAATGCAAATATTGATGATATCAACCTATTCTTTGTTTCAACGGAACATTTTGTTAACGTACATTTTGTGTTGTATTAAATACTTATTTAAAGCTTCAACCTGCAGAATGATATCGGAACGAGTCTGAAAAAAAAAAAGATGGTTACCAACCTGCAAAAGGATCAACGGATCGAAAGTCCGAAAAAAATCGGCATCGTCCTGGAAATGGATCAAAAGAACGATACAGCAAAAATGATATCAACTTTCAAATGGATCAACCGAGTGAGACTTCGAAAAAGTGCAATATCAAGCTGCAAAATAATAAACGGAACGAGACAGCAAAAAATGGAGATGGGATCTTGAAAATATCTGAGGAAATAGCAATAAATAGCCCACTCGTTTTTTTCGATCATGAACGAGACAAAAACAAAGATTTCAGGCTGCCATTAGAGAAGGTCCGCTAAATGTAACTGGGATAAGCTCCAACAGTCATGGATAATCTGTGTGGATAAATATTTCATTCAAGAATCGGTGATACAATCCAAGAAAGGCATTGACATGGGAATCGTGAACAGACGAGTAAAAGAAGACTCATAGACACGGATCCAAGGAACATCCAACGGGCGATTAAAGTGAATGTAAGTTTGGGCAGATTTGTTTAATTAATACTTGATATTATATACAATGATTAGAGTGAATGAACATTTAGAAGAATTTGTTTAATAAATTCTCCCCTTAATATATGTAACTGTAACAAGGCACTTACCCTGTTGAAACGTTTCATTCTGAGAAATTAAAATTCGGAACTTGTTTACAGTGCGCTGTCTGTGTGTTCTTAGAAATTATTCTGGATAAAGAACAAAACAACTGTTCCGTGTTAGGATGTGGTTATGTTGACCGCCCAAGAACACAATTATCTTTATAGAAATATATCTAGGAAGACAAACAAAGTACCATTTTTTTAATAAGGTCCTAAGATTAAGACGTTCGGGTGAAGAAATATGATATATGAATGTCAAATTTTGAAGGCGGAGCCGTCTATATAAAAGACAGCTCCTTTCGCACCCAGGCCAACAGACTGGAAAAGTCGGCTCGGAGCAGCCCAGGATTGTTCGTAAAACAGTCGTCGCTAAAGGGCACACTCGAAATTCCTGGGTCGGTGCGAAAACACAGACAAAAGCATCACAGAATCGACTAAATGATTATTACTTTGAAAAATTAAGAAAGAGTCGACTGGTTGGTTTGCGTCGTTTCCCTAATCACCATCCTGTAGTAGAGAACTTGATTTTGCAGTAGATAATAGAGACATATCATTTAACCCGTTTTTTACTTTATATTCAATAAACCTGTTTTTAGCGTTATCAAAAATGAACGAGTTCTTATTCCAACCTGATTCAGAAGTTACCTTCAGACATAAAGAGACGGCCATATGCATGAATTACGTAATCTTGTCTGTGCTACACACTAAATTTTGCCATCAATCCTAATATCGTAGGATTTTGGAAAACCCGAATCAACCCAGTCGAAACGACACACCAGCCCCAACCGAAGAAGGAAGAGAAAGACGGGTGACCCGTAAAGTTGGTATTACTCAACAACGCTAGCGAAGCTAACGACGAGCACCTGAGAGGAAAAAGAGAAGAGACAGTGCTTGGAGACAGGGGAGTGTAGAGTGTGTGGTGAGAAATAGGTGTTGTTAGAGTTAATAAAAGAAAGCTTGATTTCAGTGTTATATAATAAATTAGAATGAATATATGTTTGGATGGATTTTTAAAATAAATACTTTGTTATGATTAGAGAGAAAGAAAGTTTGGAATGATTTCTTTCAAAATACTCACCTGTATATATGTAATGATTAGGGTAAATGAAATTTTGGACAGATTTTTTTCCATGGGAAAACTGGAGGCAACAGAGAAGAAGTTCTACAGGTGTGTACTGAGCAATCCAGGGACGGGGCGAGTAATCAACGAGTAAGTCTTAAAGGAAATGGTAACAAAAAGAACACTTATATTTGGAAAGATGGCTTGTAAAACTTAACGCTCACAGGGCGTGTATCGAGGTCAAGCGTGATAGCGGAAGACAGCGATCCAACTGCCTGACGAGCTGGTGTGAACGGATAGCGAAACAAATGGCGGCAGGTTTGGAAAATGTAACGCTAACCACAAAGTCATCAGAGATAATAAGTTGTAGAGAATCATGATCACATGATCACCTACATCCGGAAGGGACATTGCACTTAGGAGAAGACGAAGAAGAGTGATTAGAATGACGGAAGCTTAGTACAGATTTTTAAAAATAAGCCCTCAATTTTATATATGTAATTATTAGTGTGAATGAAAGTTTAGAAGGATTTTGTAAACAAATCCATACTGTTATATATCTAATGATTAAAGTAAATGAACGTTTTGTCGCATTTTGTAAATAAACCCTCGATTTTATATATATAATGATTAGCGTGAATGAAAGTTTGGAAGGATTTCATAAATCATTGTTATATATATATATAATGATTACAGTGAATGACATTTTGAACGGACTTTGAAAATAAATCCTAGCTGTTATAAACGTAATGATTAACGTGAATGAAAGTTTGGAAGGATTTAATAAATCATTGTTATATATATATAATGATTATTTTGTAAAAAAATCAATTTTATTATATATGGAATGATTATACTGAATGAAAGTTTGGAAGGATTTGTTTAATAAATCCATCTAGTGTTATACAATGAGGTAAAATTATAGTACTTTTAAGATAAAAAATCACAAGTTTCTGTAAAGTACTTAATAATATAAAACGTTCTTAAAAACCAACAAAATCCGTGTCCTGTCGTCCAGAAAGACAATCAGTATCACACAGAACAAAGCCTGCAATACAATGCATCATATCAGAAAAAAATAAGTCTAATATTAATGATGACCTCAAGATAAAAGATACAATTATAAATAAAGTAGTAACAATACTTCGAATGTAATACGAACTGTTTAAGCAGTCTGTTACCTACCAATCAATTCAATCGAACCTAATCCATCTTGTTTGCGTCATTTTTCTTCTTTTTCTTTTTCTTCTTCTTTTTCTTCTTCTTTTTCTTCTTTTTCTTCTTCTTATCTTAATTACATCAGTTGTGCCTCCAATTGTGTCCCCTCCCTAACCAACAAACGCCTACTTCTCTCAAATGTTTAACTGCAGACCCATCCTCGCATCCCGACACTTCCGGTATAATTCGAGGCGTATATGAAGAGAATACAAGCCAATGAAGGTGAGAGTCGACCGAATCCCCTCCCCGGCTCCGCTATCAACATTTTTGGTCTCTTCTTACTCCTACCACCCCCTCTACAGTTCAACATCCCCGATCCACCAGCTCGCATTTCTGTGTTTTCTTTACCGGCCATTCGCTAAATGGTTACCCAAATTACATTTGCAATGCGAGCATTTATGTGCCCGATGTCTGGTCATCTGAACCAAATCGACTAATTACGACCGGACCCGTGTGGCATTTGTGGACGGTCAGCCTTTGTCGGATTTGGGTACTGGACATCGGCGTGGAAATATGAATGCTGTAGGGCCGTGGTTTGTGGTTGTGAATCGGTACAAAAAGGAAATCGAAATCAAAAAGAGAATGAGTGATGGAGAAAAGTTAACTATGGACAGATTGAGATAAATAAATAGCTACATAGATATGAACAAACCGAGACAAACAGACAGATAGACAAGCATGAACAGATTAAAACTGATAGATACATAGACAGATATGAACAGATAGATAGATAGATAGATAGATAGATAGATAGATAGATAGATAGATAGATAGATATGAGAAGACCAGAATAGATAGATAGATAGATAGATAGATAGATAGATAGATATCGCATCTACTCATGTATCATGCAACTTTTTAAGACTTAATTTTGAAGCTAATTTTAAGAGGGTCACATCATACATGAGATATAAAATTAGCTGTACTCCTGGCCCTGGCTACGCCATTAAGCAAACTATATATGCATTTATTGTAGTCAAATGTACAGCTGTATTTAAAATGAACATGATTTTGATAAAACTAATATTTTACTTAATTGTATCCAATAATAATGCATGTAATATTCACATATTAGTATTGCATTATAAAAAAACAAACATAGCGAATATGCATCTTTTCCATTTTTTACGTTTATATGGTGTTAACTGTTTTTCGTACGCGTTTACCCAATTAGTATAGCGTTACTAACGATACTTTTATCATTCTCTTTTACTTTTTAACTCGAAAATGTGATAGAGAAATAGAGGAAAAGAGGTTAGTCTATTGTAATTTGATCTCTTCAAAAAGGAACTTGCATGATAAACGAGATACATGATAAAATCAGTTTTTAAGTGAAAATGTGGGGGTCGCATGATAGATAGATAGATAGATAGATAGATAGATATGAACAGACTGATGATAGATAGATAAATATGCTCTGAGTGTTGACTTCAATGTACAGCTCTATATTTACATTTATGTTTACAGTAAGGTTCATCATTTACAAGGCCTGGACGTCACTCGAGGTAGAGTGTTACGTTAGGAGGCAATTTGTGTGGATAGGAATGGAAGATAACCGTTAACCCTAGCTTTGAACAGAGGTTAAGATTATAGTGATCGGGAAGACATCCTCTTGGGAGTCGGTTCTTCAGAGCAGTGGTTCGTGGGAAGAAGCTGTTAGAGTAGAACTTGTTTCTCACCGATGGAATAGGGAGGCATTTTGGGTGGTTTGCTCCTATATAAGTGTCATGGCGTGTCCTTGCTGTGAAGGTTTAAATTAGCAGGACCAAGGAATGTAGTTCGTCCGAGAACTTTATGGGAAATAGCGATAGGGCCGTGAGAAGCTTGCCACATCCCGTCTGTGAGAGAGTGGTTGAAAGGTGTTCATCACCCACAAGGACTCGGAGACGCTTTTGAACTCTCTCAAAGCTGGGGAGTGGGGTCTGAGCAGCTCCCACCCAAATATGACATCAATAATCCATTTTCAGCCTGATTTGGCTCTTTCAAAGGTAGATGATCCCAGGAGAAGTCGGGTACTTACTTGAGCGGTACAGAGAGCCGAACATTTTACCTGCATCCTTAGCAATGAATCGTATGTACGAGTTCCACTTGAGGTCAGGTGTGAATTTGAGACCCGACAGTCTTTCAAGGCAAGGTACCTCCCCGAGGGGACATCCGTTCATCGAAGAGGGAGCACGCGAAATGGCTACCACATCCAAGGAAGGCATCAGGCGAGCAAATTACCCACTCCGGCACGAGGAGGTAGTGACGAAAAATAACGACGCAGGACTGTCGAGGCCCCGCGATCGAAATGAGTGCAAAGTCGGAAGTTGGAGTCGTATCTTCGGCATAGGTGTATACAAATGATCTGAGTATATTCTTAGGTAGATCATTTATGTAGATCAAAAAGACGGTTTGTTCGATGTTGACCGCTATGGCTTCGGAAGACTGGCCATTAATAACTACCTCGAGGGACCTACCTGCTAGGAAGGATTTTATGATCGAGAAGACCCTTCAAGTAATTCCATAGCTAGGAGGCTAGTGTAGTAAACCTTTGTGCTACACCTTGTCAAAAGCCTTCGAGATATCTAATGCTATGGTACTCGAGGTGTTTTTGTCGTCAAGAGGCGCGCTAATTCTGTGAGTGGTGATAGGACGTCGGTAGCAGATCAGGCCGATTGAAACCCACACAGCTCGTCGCTGAAGACCTTTTCTAGGTGCTTGAAAGCCGTCTTATTATTTATAGCCTCAAAAAGCTTATTGATGATACTGAGAAGACTGATGGGTCTGTACTTGAAGGAGGAAGATCGCACGCCCACGTTCTTGAAAACCTGACTTCCGCTTGACACCTTTTACGGACTTAATTCCAGAATAATTACGGGTTTATATTTTTAAGAACAACAAATGGAATTTTGACTGGGCCAGTGGCTTTCTTAGGGTTAAGGTTTTTAATAAGTCTAGATATTTCTTGGGCTGTAATGGTAATATTACTGAGATACTGGTCAATGAGATGTGGGAAGTTAGGGAGGGGATGGTCTTTGTCATCTAACGTTGAATTTGAGGCAAAGATTGAGGTGAAGAGGTTCGCCCTGTCTTTTGAGAAAGATATGACATCGAGGCTATTTATGATTGTGGTCACAGACGCTTTACATCTGTTCATGATTTGGTTGATGAGCTTCTAGTATTGGCGAAACACAATTAGTTGCCTTTCTACCTTCACCTGTTCTGCTTGCATGCGCACTATCCCTGATACTGGAGCATTTTAACCCATAAATATACCATACCTTAAAACGATATTATCATATATATATATATATATATATATATATATATATATATATATATTCACTTACGTGCTAATACCCTTGGGAAAGGTATGTATCCTCTTCATCTCCCCTCACAGCTATGGGAAGAAAAATAGCAGGACAGACTGTTCTATAGCCTTGGATGGCAACTGGTCTAGGAGAAGGACAACTCTGAATTCAGAACCTGCGGAGGGTCGTTTGGGAACCTTGTGGCATGCATTCGGTGCACCAGGTTTCTGTATTCGTCCCTCCAAAAAGTGTGGCTGGTCCTGCACAAGGCCTTCACCACTATAAACAAATCTCATGTGCCGGTGTCGGGATGTCGGTTTCCTGGGGACTTATCGGCCTGGCCCTCATACGTCGAACGCGACGGGAGAGACGATTATATATATATATATATATATATTGATTTAAGCGTTATTTTTATTGGGTAAATACGTTTCAGATGCTATCCTCTTTTTTATCTTATTTTTTGAAGCAGTGAAATTTAATAACAACCGGCCTAGATCGAAAAGTCCTACAAAAAATAATAATGACACTGTCGAAAGGAATTGAATCTGTATCCCCTTTTTTTTCTCAAGAAAAAACACTTCTCTGGACGAAGGGTACCGTTACCAATTTGGCAGACTGGTTAAAAAAAAACAAAACGTGTCGTCTACTTAAATACGTGTATCCACTAAAAATAATGCTTGAAGGAAAAATGACAGGTTAATAATAACACCCATGAATTTTTTATATATATATATATATATATATATATATATATATATATATATATATATATATATATATATATATATATATATATATATATATATATATATATATATATATATATATATATATATATATATATATATATATATATATATATATATATATATATATATATATATATATATATATATATATATATATATATATATATATATATATATATATATATATATATATATATATATATATATATATATATATATATATATATATATATATATATATATATATATATATATATATATATATAGAGAGAGAGAGAGAGAGAGAGAGAAAAGAGAGAGAGAGAGAGATTAAAGTGAAAAGAGAAGCCGCAAACGTTTTTTGGTTATAATGTGTAATTTTTTTGAATATATTATACTTTTTTTTCCATATTTTTATCTACATGCATTTCGGGTTTTGTGGCCTTCATCAGGCGAAGAATGGTTATTTTCACATATTATTTAAAGGAATTAATATTTTTCTCATGATTTCTTATGTTTAACTATTGTCTTTTGTGTGTGGTAGTAATCCAAATTCTTCTTGGATTGGTGGAAAAATCTTCTTTTGATTAAGGGGTAATAATAAAATTAGGATTGGTCAGAGAGAAAGGGGAAGGAATGAGGTCTTTGTTCTTATGTTTTTCTGCCCTCTGCAGCTTTTCAAGCCTTTCTCCATTTTTGTGTATTGTGTGTGTGCGTGTTGTTTTGCTAGTATGCGTATATATATATATATATATATATATATATATAGATAGATAGATAGATAGATAGATAGATAGATAGATAGATATTCCTTCTCCATACAGATGTATTGTTTTATTACAAGGAAACAGTATATATATACACACACATGTTGCGTAGGATTCGTGCGTGTGGGTGTATGTATGTGTTCTCTGTCTAGTTTGTTTCTGACAGTATGTGTGTATATATAGTCTTAAGATATGCTATATTTATGGGATAAAGTGCTCAATATCTGAGATAGAGCGTGTGTAAATATAAAAGTGAACATAGAAGTCAACACTTAGAGGCGACAGTCTGTTTCATGCTAGATGCAATCGTCAGGCCACGAGTGATGTTATTTTTCTCGGCTATTTATATATATATACGGGTCAGTGGTGCATTGTGGGTAGTCTATTTTGGCGGTTATTTTACCGGAAGTCGTTTATTTGTGTGTTTATTTATTTATTTGGGTTAAATTATTTTGCTTGTTTTTATTCATTTTTATTTTTATTTTTTTTTATTTCTTATCTTATTTATGTATTTATTTATTTTTTATTTTAATCGATGTTTTTATTAACGTAGTAAAAATTTGTTTATATCGCTTATTTAATAGTTTTGTTTTGGGTTTGGGAAGATAATTAAAGCCATTTATTCAATTTTGGGGTTGATTGTTGGAGTTTATTCTAACTATTATTTTGGCGGGAACAGTTTTTAATTTGTTTATTCCTTCATGCATTTATTGATTATCTTTATTTGTTTTTTCTAACGGTTAGTTTATCGGGATCAGTGTGTTAGTTTATTTATTTATTTGGATGAATTTAGGTCAATTTATTTTACTTGTTATTATTTATTTGTTATACTGTATATTTTCTCTTTTCGGTTTTCGATTTTTAAGTAACGTAGTATTTTTTTATTTTATCGTTATATAACAGTTATAGTTATTTTTTTCGTCCGATTATTGGTTTGATTTTTTATAGTCTAATTTTGGTCATAATGGTTTGCTAATTTGTTTATTATTTACTTTATTTATTTGGGTTCATTGATTTTTTTCTTATTTTTTATTCTATTTCGTCTATTCTAACAGGTGTGATTTGGTAATTTGCTTGGGTTAATTTATTTTGCTTATTTTATTGTCATTTTGTTTATTTATTTATTTATATTTTATTTCATCTTTTCCGTTTTCGATTTTTAAGTAACATAGTAAAAATTTGTTTTCATGTCTGCATTTTGAGATATGCTTGCATCTTTTATTTAATAATTTATTTTTATATGGATTCATTGGAGGAATTGTTGGAAAGCCTGCGGTTAATCGATTTTGGTATCTGATTATAGAAGTTGGGTGATTGGAAGATGTTTGTATATAAAGTGGTTTATCATTGGGTTTTCTATATGGTTTATATGTGCCTTTTCTTAGGTTGAAGGTAACATCTAGAAAATCTACTTCGTTTATGTTAGTTTTTATATCTATGTCGAATCCGTTATTTTTTTTTTTAAAATCATTATTGCTTTTCTACTTTTGTCTGTGTTTTCTTCGTTACAGTTTCTTAAGATTATGAGACCGTCGTCCCTGTAGAATCCTGTGTCATTTCTATCTATTATTTTACTTAGTTCGTGTAGTAAGTAAATACCTATGATTTCGCATGCCACTGCACCGTCAAAGCTTCCCATTGTAGTGTCAAATATCCCATATTTCTTTATCCATGCTTCTTCATTGTGAAATAGTAATGATTTACGGGAGTGCTTAATGATGTCGATTTCGCTTGGTTTTATTATTATTTGTTCCAAATGAATATATATATATATATATATATATATATATATATATATATATATATATATAAAACTAAATCACATATACTAACAATATTATAGGAAATGACAATAAAGGACTATAAAGTCCATACAAGATTAAAATATAACAAAAACACAACTGTTGATTATTAAGATCTACAAGCAATTTTAAACTATGAAACAAAAGTAGATTATAGTTAGCATAGATAATACATTCCAAAACACTAAGATATGCATATACACAGATATATATACAAAGATATATACACATACATATATATATATATTCGCACACGCACACACGTACATAAACTTACACACCCATACATATGCAAGTACATAAATACATAAACAAACACATATATAACAGTTATCTATATAAGCATATATATATATATATATATATACAAACATATAACTACAAATTTATTTTATTTATCTAATTTTGTTTGTTCTCTCCCCCCCACTCTGTGTGACTAATTTAACTTTGATACTTGTTCTAACCATTCTAACCTAACTTATAACACTATACGTTTGTGTAGTCGGAAATCCCCCCCCCACCTCGAAAAAAGGGAAATAATGTCTCTTCACCAGGCGTTAGTATGTCTTCAGTATTCTTATGGTCCAGTGGCCTTGTCTTTTGCTTCATAAAATGTACTAACGTGGAACACTCACTGGTGACCATCAGAATGCATGCAGACTACCAATATCACCCACTGCCACAAGTGAGCTAGCATTTATGCCATATCCGCAAAAAGGTGGATAATCATATTTTTTCATTTCTCTCTTTAGAATAGAGCAATGGGACTTAAACTCAATTGAAACTTAGTGTTGTGTAAGGATAAAATACTAATAAATTCCATCCTACCCCACTGTCATCCTGGGCACTATGCCAACTACTTCCCCGCCCTTATCCCTCTGTTTGTCTTTTGTCGTTGTTGTATGAGTTATATGTAATAGGACAAGGTAGAAACCCTCTTACCGCCCGGTCAAACTACCCCTCCCCTTCTCCTGTACTCTCTCGCTCTCTCTCTCTCTCTCTCTCTCTCTCTCTGGCCTCTGTACTAGTGCTGATGTGTTTCTCCCGTGACGTGTGCAGTCTGTGGCATTGCCTCTTCATTTTGAGGGTACACGGTTGACAGTTCACTGGTTGCTGTTTCCGACTGGTAGTTAGGAGCCCCTAACTCTTGCGTAGCGTCTTGAGCGGCCGCTCTGATCAACAGTTTATAATACCGAGGTGTTTGTAAAAGAAATGACGCGCATGGAACGGTGTATTTGAAGTCACCTCCGGTGGGCAACCCTGAGGCCACATTATGATGCAGGCTGTATAACTCCTCTCTGCTCATGTTGCGGTTGAAAACCATCTGCTTCTCTTACTTCAGGCCTTCTCATCTTCCAACAATTACTCCACATGAAGAATCAAATGAACCAAAAAAGTAAACCTAAACCAGCCCATCAAAAATCACCTAAACCCCTCAACATTTCGTTCTCCAACATCCGTGACATTAGAACAAATTTCTGCAGTATGGAATCTTTCCTCACTGCAAACAGCCCGGATATATTGGCTCTGTGTGAGACCAACCTTATCTCGTCTATTCCCTCCTCTGATCTCTCGATCGCCGGCTACCTTCCTCTCCTCAGGAAAGACTCTCTAACCCACATGCACGGCCTTGGTGTCTATGTCAAGGACCATCTCCCTCTGGCCAGAGAGTTGTCTCTCGAATCGCCAGACCATTCGTACATGTGTCTCCGACGATCTCTCATCAATGCCGTAAGCTATCTCTCCTTCCTCTATCGCTCTCCATCCTCTCAAGACTGTGGGATACTCGATAGCATATCTGACAGCATAGACAAGGCCCTCTCTCTCTCCACCCGTTTGTTCACATATTCGTGTTTGGTGACTTTAACGCCCATCATACCAAGTGACTCGAGAATGCTACTACTGACCGGGCTGGCATTCAAACTTAACTTCTCAATTTCTCAATCCCTCACGCAGATAGTTAACTTCCCCACGCGTTTTGCCCTCAACCTGGCAGGTAAGGCCTCCCTTCTCGATCTGTGTTTTACCTCCATCCCCGAATCTTGTAGCGCCACGCAGCTCTGCCCTCTTAGTAACTCCGATCATGCCGTGGGATCTGTTAACATTTCCTTCAACTCCACACCCCGCAAAGAACCTCCCATCACTAGAACCTCGTTCTACTATCAACGAGCGGATTGGGACTCGTTATGTGACTTCCTCCGCGATGTCCCCTGGGATGTTGTCTTTACACTCCCTGTCCAAGAATGTACTTCTGAGTTCTCATCCTGGGTTAAAGCTGGAATCGACGCTTTCATCCCCTTTAGGAAATTTAAGGTCAAGTCGCACTCCTCCCTTTGGTTCTCCGCTGCTTGCTCAGCCGCCATTGCCCATAGGAACCACTTCTTTCACATATTTCGTAGCGACATGTCGGACTGCAATAGACGTCTCTTTGCCTCCGCCCGTAACGAGTGTAAGCGTGTCCTCAACGAAGCTAAGTCAATATTTGCTGCTCGGATGAAGGAGCGTATTGCATCTCGCAAATTTGGCTCCAAAGATTATTGGCGGCTCTGCAAGAGTGTCCTGAACAATAGAAAACCCTCCATACCGCCTTTACTCAACAAGTTCGAGGTCTTGACCTCCTCTACCGACAAGGCTGAATGCTGTGCTCGGAAATTCTCATTTAATTCAACGCTCGACTCCTCCGGTGTACCCATACCAGACTTCCCTCTAGGAACTTAGGCCCTATTGAGCGGCTTACACATAACACTGTCATTGGTACAGGGCATTATCTCCAATTTAGACCCCCACAAGGCTAGTGGTGGAGATGGCATACCAGCCATTGTCTTGAAGAAATGCGCGCCTGAGCTAGCGCCCGCCCTCTCTAAACTGTATAATTACTGCCTCAAGGAATCCTGTTTTCCTGACTGCTGGATGTCTTCATCCATTGTTCCTGTCTTTAAGAACTCTGGAGACCCCTGTGACCCCTCTAATTACCGTTCTATTAGTCTCCTACCCCTCTTTGGCAAAGTCTTCGAAGCCCTAATCAATGCCGAAGTGGTTAACCACCTTACATCCCATGATCTGCTCTCAGACAAGCAATATGGTTTCCGCTACGCCCGATCTACAGCTGATGTGCTTACGGCCATCATTGAAACCGTCTACCAAGCCCTTCAAAATAATGGTGAGGCTCGTGCCGTGGCCCTAGACATCTCCAAAGCGTTTGATAGGGTTTGGCATGCCGGCTTTCTTCGTAAGCTCCAGGGTTATGGTATTACAGGTCGATTGTTTGATCTAATACAATCATTCCTGTCAAACCGTGAATTGAAGGTCGTTCTCAACGGATTCTCCTCCAGTTCGTATCCCACGAATGCAAGTGTTCCCCAAGGCTCCATCCTTGGCCCCACTCTATTCCTTATTTTCATCAATGACCTTCCTGACGCCATAGATTCCCAAGTTGACATCTACGCGGACGACACTACAATTTACTCCTGCCTCAAAAACAAATCCAGTGTCGGTGACAAAACTAATCTGGCCGCTCGTCTTGAAATGGACCTCCAATCGGTTGTTAATTGGGGCAAGAATTGGCTGGTCAACTTTAACGCCTCACAAACTAAACTACTCTCTATTAATCACCATAGAGATCTTTCCCTGCCCCCCCCCCATTAGTATGTCTGATAGTCAACTTCTTGAGAGCAACTCCCTGCGTCTACTCGGTCTCACGTTAACTGCTGACCTGAGATGGAACATATACATTGAGTCAATTGCTTCTTCCACCGCGAGGAAAGTTGGCTCTCTGTGCCGCGCCAGGAAAATTTTCTTCCCGGAATCGATACTTCAAATATAGAAATCAACCATTCGCCCTTGCATGGAGTATTGCTGCCATATATGGTCTGGGGCACCTTCTGTTTACCTCGGAGTTCTTGACAAGATCCAGAGACGGATACGTAATGTAATTGGCCCTGATCTGGCGTCTTGTCTGCAGTCACTCTCTTACAGACGCGCCGTCGCCTCTCTCTGTCTTTTCTACAAATACTTTCATGGTAATTGCTCCGATGAGCTGCTTTCACTGGTTCCCAGACTCCATGAATTCAAGCGCCCTACGAGGCTGGCATCCCGCTCCCACCCTTACACTGTAGAAACTTTTAAATGTAGCCGTCTCTTCTACTCCAATAGCTTCACACCTCGCACCTCTCGCCTGTGGAACACCCTTCCCAATTACTGTTTCCCTGAGAGCTATAATCTCCAACTATTCAAATGTAATGTCAATCGACATCTCCAGTTACCTTGATCTACCCACTATCCTTCTCCTCATCCTTTCTTCTATCACTCCTATCTGCTCTCGTTCCAAATCAACCCCCTGCAACCTAGTGGCTTCACGCCTTGCTCGGGGCGTAATGCTTAAAAAAAAAAGTATAAATATAGTCATATACACATACATACACGCAAAGATACACAGATTCACATATACATATAGACATATATACCTACACACATATACATATAAACATATACACACATACAAGTACATGCAAATATAAAGATACACAAACACACACATATATATATATTTATAAAAATTCACATACACATATATACATCTGTCTATAAAAATATGCACACATGTGCAGACAGAAACAACATAATATACGTATAGCTACATATATGCACATAGATAGGAGGACTATCAGATAATAAAAGTAATAACATAGTAAACTTACAGTAACATTGCCTTATCGTCAAAAATATTACTACCCCTATAGTAAGTTAAATTATATATATATATATATATATATATATATATATATATATATATATATATATATAAAATAAAAAAAGGAATATAGATTAATAAAGGTATGAATACACAGATATAAAGAGAGTGGAAGATGCGGTTTCATATAAGATAGATAGATAGATAGATAGATAGATAGATAGATAGATAGATAGATATGAACAGAATGAGAAAAATAGATAGATAGATGATAGATAGATAGAGATAATAGATTATAGATAATCAGAAAAAAAGAAAATCATTATAAAACAAAAAAAGATTTCTCATCTTTTTTCAGGGGGTGGGGATAAGAATAAATTGTGATTTTCATTGTCCCACGCACAGTATATAGGCTGAACCGATGGTCAAGCAGTGGATCTGCTGGACAGATTTGTTACAAGTCAGTGGAGCGTAACATCTGGGGGAAAATAAGTTGTTGCCGAGAGTTTGGATCAGTTCATGGCAATTAATTCAAGTGATTAGTTTGAAAAAGAACCATTTGGAAAAGATCACAAGATTGGCTTTATCTGGGAGCAAGGTTCAAGTGAGCCAACCTTTGATAACAACTAGGCAAAAGAATGAATACAAGAGAAAGTTTGAGAAAGAGAGAGAGAGAGAGAGGGGGGAAGTTTGAAGTAGAGAGGAAGCAAAGGGACGGTGACATGAAGCGAACAAGAAACAGAAAGGGAGAGAGAGGAGGAAGAAAGGATAATGGAGGGAAATTTATAGATAGGGAAATAAAGAGAGAATGTCAGTATAGTTCATTTCTCTCTCTCTCTCTCTCTCTCTCTCTCTCTCGCACACACTTAAAAATTAACAAGCCATATATATATATATATATATATTAGTTTTAATTTTAACTCCTCCAACACGAAACTGCTCTCTATCATCTGAGAGACCCTTTCCTGCCTTCAATCAGCATGGCTGAGGCTGACCTCCAGTAGAGTGATTCATTGCTCCTTCTTAGGCTGATATTTTCTGCTGACATGAAGTGGAAAGATTATATTGAATCAAATACTAGTTCCGCTTCTTGGAAAGTTAGTTCCCTGACTCTATCTTACACATTTATGTCTGCCACTCGTTCTTGCTTTGAATATTGCTGACACATCTGGTCTGGTGCTCTTCGGATTCTTGATAAAATCCAAAGAAGAATCTGCAATATTATTGGTGCTGGACTGGCATCTCGGATCCAGTCACTTCTCCACCAATGTAGTGTAGCTTCCATCTTTCTTTTCTATAAATATTTCCAGGGTAATTGTTGTGATGAACTGTCCTATATGGGACTTTTATGACATAAGTGACAGGCGGGATTTGAGCCATCTGTGTTGATTTTAGCCTGGTAGGCCTTAGTTGGGTTTTTTCTGCCTTAATAAGGCCTTCCTTAAGTTCACTGCTTCTAAGCTATCGATGTCCGTTCAATCCAGACGCTTTGGGTATTTTCTATACAAGATTCCAACCAATGCTAGGGCTCCAACTACAGAGATTTTTGATGTCCCCATGTGCCTCATTTTTGAGATTTCCATTTCAAGGCCCTTGTATTTTGATAGTTTTTTGAAGATCTTCAAATATACAATGATGTCTTCAGGAACTGCTATGTCAGTAAGGAGGCTCTTTTTTGTTCGTGGTCTCTAAGAACAATGTATTATTATTATTATTATTATTATTTCCTTTGATTTCTGGCGTTTACACATTTCTTTCCGGGTCCCGCATAGAGACCTAAGGTTAGAAATGGCATCATGACACTTTCCACTGACAAAAAAAAAATTACATAGATAAAGCCCTTCGTAAAGTGTGGGCTGTACTTGTCAGAAGAATTTTTTGTATCTCTTTGAGGCATGGACTTCCAGAAATCCCTTCAATTAGTCTACTGCAATCTTTTCCAACCAGTCCTACGGCTCCATCTACAACAGGGATTGTTGATATTTCCATATGCCACATTTTTGAGATTTCTATTTCAAGGTCCTTGTATTTTGACAGCTTTTTGAATATCTTCAAAGATACATTGCAGTCAGTAGGGACTGCCATATCAACAAGGAGGCACCGTTTTTGTTTGTGGTCTTTAATAACAATATCTGGGTGGTTGGATTTGATTGTTCTGTCAGTGTGTATTATTATTATTATTATTATTATTAAACTTGTTATTCAGACCAGCATTCACGCCTGGGTTGTTATATCGTGTGTAACAGCCAAATTGTCCAAATCGTGTAACAGCATAATTGTCCATCCCACAAAATGTTTAATATTTAAAAAAAAAAAAAAACCACTAAACTAATTGACTTTCTTTTTTCCAGGTTTTCAGATAAAACGTTTAGGTATATTGATACCATTTGTCGTAAGACTTAGTGAAAATCCCTTTGAGTTATTCAGCTAGAAAATGAACAGGTTAAAAATACTTGTTTTTTTCTTTTCTTTTTCTTAAATCGCACTCTTTCTTAACTGTTGAAAAATAATGGAAGAGTTACGTCAATCGTTTTCTTTATTATTATTATTATTATTATTATTTGTTGTTGTTGTTGTTGTCGTTGTTGTTGTGGCCTGTTTAGGAGCCAGAAAGAAAGACACGGAAGACGAAGGTAGGTTGAACAAATATATTAAAATAACAGAGCAAGAGTGTTGGTAATAGGCAGATAGAAGTGTACGTCCAAACGGTAGGTTAACACTGCGTCTCCGCTTCCCAACCGACTGCCCTACGACGGTATTTATTGTATAAAAAATACAATTGTGGCACAAAGCAGAAAAGGTGGAGGAGTTGCGGCTGCACATCACTATCTTATACCTAGCTAATCTGATTCACGACTCATTCACTCATTACAATTTGCCCATTCACCACAAAACTCATCCATCCCCAATCAATCCTTCATACACCATAATACCACATCCTCTCAAGGGGAACCTACAAAACGCGCCCCATGTCATAAAAAATCTAATGATTATAAAGTATATACTTAAAAATTTATGGCTGAAAACAATGAGAGAGGAGGGAATGAACCCCAAAACAAACTAAATATAAACACAAAATAAACTAAACATAACTGAAGTTAGTAGGGCCCGTCCAACCCTCAAAATGAGAGGCCGCTGTATTCTGCCCATTTGGACAAAATCAAAAAGCTCTCTCGCTAAGGGAGTGGGAAAAGTGAAAATATAGACGAACATGGGAAATAAAAAGCTGACCCAGTCGAGATCAAAATGGGGAAAAAACTGGGGAGGTTGGGAATCTCGAAAAAAAGAGGCTGCCGGAAACAGGCCAGGAACAACATTTACTCACATTAACTAGGTACACAAAGCTTGTCTAACCTAACCAAGGGGAGGGCTTCACAGAAAACCATCCCGATGTGCCGTAGGCGGACCTAAAAGAGAAAATCAAGGCTAGCCCCGTTCAAACGAACCAGGCTCACCTCAGTCACCCACCTTTCGCTGAAGACTGCCGAATGCAAGCGTTTTCTATCAGTTCTAATCTTCAACTTGAGCTGATGCGCAAAGAATCGGATCAGATCCTGATGAGAAAGACGAGTGCCTCGCAAGACTTCCTCCTGTCGCGTTGTCCAAATCACCATTCGGGCCGTGGCCAACAGCATCAGAAACACCATTCGTTTCACCCCGGAATACGAGGGCGACACATTGTCACACGCGTATGCGCGATCAATGGGCACAAGCTGTTCGGGAGCGAGACGAGCCGTTAACTCACCGACATGGTCACATAAGGGACGGGCCCGGGGACAATGGTAGAAGGTGTGCGAAACCGTTTTTTCTAAATCAAGGCCACAACGCTCACAGTCTGGCAAATCCGCTAAGCTAAGGTAATCCGCCGCTGGCGCCCAAGACCAGTAAGAGCGAAACTCCTCCTCCGACACATCGAGCTGCTCACGACCCCCTCCCCTAGAAGATGTTAGAAGACCTTCCTAGGCTATGGAAGGTTACTGGACCGAGGAATGTCCAATAAGGCCGACGGACACTCACGAAGGAAATCCGATTGTCCCGGGGTTTACGATGGCGCTCAACCCGCGAGATGGGGGTACTGATAGTAAGGAAAGAGAACGCGTCCCTAACAATCCCCGCCATAATCAAATCTCTTGTCAATGCGTGGCGTAGGAAAGCCAACCCCGAGGTTCGCCAAGTGTGGCATTCCCAGCCCCCCATGACACGGACATTGTGCACAGACTCATCTGTCGACCCGATTCCCGCGTCCCCTCCATAAAATGAAGGATAGCGAGCGCTCGAGCGGCTTCCTATGGTCGTCACAGAGAGGAAGTACGGACAATAGATAAAGGACAATCGGGAAAACGTAAGGGGAACGGGCTTCCGCCCTGCCCTTTACGGACAACCTGCGTCGACCTTTGCTCGTACTTCAGACCAATTTTTCTCCAGCTGGAGGTCGGGTCCAAACCACACTCCAAGAATGTGGACAGGACCGCCCGTCAAACCGAAGGGGCCCGAAAGATCGCCCCCCCCCCCTTTCCAGGCACCTAACCCCAAGCCGGACGACTTGTCGCGGTTAATCTTAGCCCCTGTCACCTTTTCGTACCGATCAAGCGCCTTCAGTACCGCCTCAATGTCACTGCGGGACGACACGAAAGCAGATACTTCATCGGCGTACGCGGAAACCCTGGCCGAACTGCACGCCTTGTCCCTCAGCCGGCGAAGGAGAGGCTCCAACGCCAAAGCATAAAGTAAGGGCGTCAGTGGACAACCCTGAGGAACCGACCTAGACAGCGCAAAAGCGCCCGACAGCTTCTCGTTCACCTGTACCACAGCATTGGTGGAGCGATACAGGAGGCAAATCCAGCTGCAGAAGTTGGGTGTGAATCCGGCGGCCTGCAGGACAGCAGCAAGGTAGCGATGGTCAACCCTATCAAATGCCTTGGACTGATCTAAATTGATCAGCGCGGCTTCATCGTCGTCTTTTACACCCTCTATGATCGTACGGATCAGATACAGGTTGCTCTGAATTGTTCGGCCACTCACAGAACAAGTCTGCTCAGGACCCAACAGAGACTCGGCAACTGACCGCAAACGCTCCTGCAGGAACTTGGCCAAAATCTTTAACTCTGTGTTTAACAGAGTTATGAGCCTGTAATCATCTATTCCACCCCCAACACACTGGCCCTTTTTTAACAGCGTGATCACGCCCATGGTGAGTCCGGTTGGAATAGACCCCTGCCAGAACCAGTCAAAATCGGGACAAAGATGTGCGACAGCCTCAAGTACAATTCATAGGGCAAACTATCCAGACCGAGCGACTTGCCTCTGCCGACCTTCTTCAATGCTGCGTAGGCTTCGCCATCTGTGATCTCTCCCTCGCAGCTAGCCGCTTCAGTCGGCGAAAGCCGAGGAAAGTCGACCAAATAGCTGCGAAACTCGTCCTCACGAAGACCAGACTCCTTGGTAAAGCGGCTCTCGAAATGCCGCCGAAACGCCTCGCACATGTCGTCAATGGCCCGAAGAGTATATTTCTCCGGGGTTTTGACTTCACGAATGTAACGATCGGAATCTCGACGGATTTCTTCCTTGCGCAAATCTGCGCCCATGTTCACAGCTTCGGGAGACATCTTGCTTAACCTATGTCTATTTACCTGGCCCATGTAGTGCTCGCTATTCGAACGCTCCACGGCCACTCTAGCTAAGGCCATCTCTAGTTGATCCCCGCCAGTCACCGTCCGGGAAAGACTAACCTTAAGCGTCTTCACTTTATCAGCTCTATCTCGGGTGAGCCGTTTGCTGAAATCCGAGGTGAAAGGCCTAATCGTACACTTGTCTATCCCACCACTTATTCCCGATAACCGCCCCCACTAGCTTCCGCTGCACTAAGCTAGTTAGCTGCTCCTGGAAGACCCGCCTGTCCAGTAAAGACAGATTGAACTTCCAGTAACCAGCCCTTCTAGGCCTACGATCTAACGCCATCCGGGCACAAACGAGTTTTTGGTCCGAATAGCCTACCCAGTGGAACGGGAGACAATCTAAGAAGTCTACGTCGGCTCCTCTAACTAACATTCTGTCAAGGTAGCTAACCCTTGTCAGAAGGCCAACTAAGAGCCCACATTTCCCCCTCGGATGATCGACCCGATATGTATCAACGAGAACAAATTCGTTGATCAGATCAACCAAGCTACGATCGCCCTTACACCCGCTAGCACCCCGCCCCCGATCTAACTTGGGGTCCAGGATGGCATTCCAGTCCCCCATTAAGACTAGGTGCGTTGAATCCACCAGGAACGGCTCCCACTTCTGAAAAAACGAGACCCGCTCTTCCTGGTCGTTGGGCGCATAAACCGCAACGACCCGAAACGAACCACTTTTCACGGCAATATCGGTCACGATCAACCGACCCTCGGCATCGATATGCACAAGGTTCACCTTCGCATCTAGAGTCCGCTTCACCAGCAAAGAAACTCCTCTGGCAAACAGGTCCCCATATGCTGAATAGACGACAATGTCGTTAGACAGCACATACACATCGGAGCTGCAAACAAAGTGGTTCACTTCGATCGCGGCGACATCCATACCAGCACAATATTGTTTCCTCAAGTAGGGTGAGTCCATTTCGACTATCCTTATTTTTGGAAAATTCTCTTTGGCTTCGGACGAATGCCCCCAGACTTTCAAGTAAGTCCCCATGTCTCTGTCATAGGTAATTACACCTCGGGCATTAGCGAAGTTACGTGGATCTCCAACAGAATTCCCATCCACTGTATCTAACTTATATAAGATCCCTAATTGGGTCCTCTTTTGGCTGGACAGAGCTTTCTTATATTCATCTCTGTCCACCCCGCAAATAGCTTCTGGAGCCGAAAATAGTTTTTTCTTTTTCTTGCCCCTGAAACGATGTGGAGGGGAAGAGGTGGATGTGTGAGTGGGGGGGTGCTGAGGGAAGAGTTGGAGGGAGAGGGGGTGTAGCACGGAAAGGGGAATAAGAGAGACTCCTCGATTTGGACATTGGAACAGTTTCTTTAGGGGAAGCAGGGACGGATAGGGACCTGGTTTTGTCAATGCCCCCATCCGTCCTACTACGCTCAGAGTGTTTTTTTGTGTTCGCGTCTCCGCCACTTCTTCCTCTTCTCTACACCTCTTTAGAGAAGAAGCCCGACATGGCGGCATGCTGTCAATCTCCATTTCAGTTTCCATCTGTTGCTTTTTTCTTTCTTGCAGTTGTTGGTGCTGCTTCTGTTGTTTCTCCTTCCGCTTTGGTTGCGGTGTTTGTTGCACCTCCTTATTGGGCGGTGTTCTGCCCTTTGGAGGCTTTCTGCCTTTTGGCGGCTTTCTAGCTTTTTTTTTTTTTTTTTTTGGCTGTTTTATTGGGACTTTCTGGCTTTTGGGGACTTTCTTTCTGTCCCTACCTTGTCCGCTGCTGTGGTGGCGTAATCTGCTTTGGTGCAGTCTCGTCTTTTTTTGGAGGGGGCACATTTTTTTGTCCTCCTGCTCACTACTTCCTTCCAGTCACTCTCGGGGCCCTTCTTCCCTACTCCCTCTTCTGTAGGTACTGCGACTGCTGCTGCTGCTGTTGTAGGCAGAGTTGAAGACTGAGGATGTTTACCGGATCACTCTTTGGCCATGTGTCCCGAGGAACCGCATGACCAATAGCACGGTTTCCGGTCCTCAACTACGACCAATATTCTTCTTTCACGCCATATGAGGACATTGGGGATTTACCCAAAACTCCTTCGGGTCAATGTGACTTGCATTTCTATGTCCCCGGTTGCAATTCCTGATTTGCCTAGAATTGCCTTTACCTCGTCCACCTTGCCGAATTTGGAAAAGTATGGCCCCATTCTGTCTTCGCTAATGTCCACCGGCACCCTGAGGACCGTTATCCTTGTCTTACGTGTGCCCATATACTCGGTTTGTAACCTTATATTTTTGGTGGTCAACACACTACCGGCCATCTGTTTCGCGTCTTTTTCCGTGAGAAGGAGAATGTCCCAAATTGCTTTCGTCCTTCTTGCTAAAACTCTCGGGTTAATTTTGAGAGTCTTTAGGACCTCTTCCATGGTCTCCCTGTCTAACCCAACCAATTTGCGACTTTTAACGTCCGAGGTTAACAGGGAAACTATTCTTGTGTTCACAGTATCAAAAGCTTCGGGGATGGTAATAAATTCATTATCTTTGAATGATTCCTCGAATTTATTTTGCTGTGCTGCATAATATTCCGCATCCTTCTTAACCGGACTATTATTACACCAGGCCGTTTTGAATGGTGACACCGGCGGTGGTGTATTTGAATTATCTGAATTCTCTTCCGCCATGGTGGATGGCCACCACAGCGGGACCAATAAACGGTTTCTTTTTTTTCCTTTTTAAATTATTTTTCCCAAACAAGAACGAAACGGTCAAGAACAAACAAAATAAAATAAAAGAAGAACGTGTACAACCAAAGACAAAAAACAATTCGAACAGATAAACACGAAAAAGTAATGCAAACAAAATCCGTGTGGAGGGTAAAAATACAAGAAAATCAAAAAGGAAAGGAACAAAAAAGGCACAAATATATATGAAGAAATAAACTGAAAAGCAAAAAATGAAAAATTTAAAAGAGTTTTTAGAAAATAAAATCAAAAAATCAAATCAAAAAACTTATCAGTTCGCACGTAACTTCACAAAAGTTCCTCGTACAACTCAACCTCGTCAAATTTCAATAAATCAAAAACGCCAAGGTTGCGCTCCGACTCTTACAAGAAAGTCTCGCAATTAGTATTTATGCGAGGAGGAAGAGTTCATTCTACTGTAGGACGGTTTGCCACAACATCATTATTATTATTATTATTATTATTATTATTATTATTATTGCTGTTGTTATTGCTTCTTTATTGCGTGTTCACATCCGCAGGGACTGGTCATTGACACTGGCGATTTAGGAACTCTGCCCTCACTATTCAAGATACAACTGCTCTGTTACGAGAGCTTTTTTCTCCGTTTTGTCAAGAAAATTCCCAGTACCCTGATAACGACTAACATCACCATAAAACTCCAAGTTGTACAATTATGTCAATTCTTTAGTAAGGATAAGATATTTCCACGTTCTTTACTATCTACACTCTCATACGTATATCGATCGTGCTAGAGAAATGAGACAGTTTTGGAATATGAAAGGAAGAGACGGTATTGTTGTTATTGCCGTTGATGATGACGATGATGATGACGATGACGACAATGATGATGATGACGATGATGATGACGACGTTGATGACGACGACGACGATGATGATGATGATGTTGATGATGATGATGACGAAGATGATGATGATGACGATGATGATGACAATGATGATGACGATGATGGTGACGACGTTGATGACGACGACGATGATGATGACGACGATGATGATGATGATGACGACGACGACGATGATGTTGATGATGATGATGACGAAGATGATGATGATGATGATGACGAAGATGATGATGATGATGATGTACCTGATTACTAGATTATGAATCAGGATGAGTGATACCAACATTGTGTTGGGGACTAAAAAGATAAATATGACATAAAATCATTTTTATGCCCAGACGTCACTGTCTTTTTATCCTCCTTCATTTGGAGCGTAACAATCTTTTTTTTTTTTCTTTTTTTTTTTGTGGGGGGATATAAAATAGCCGGACTTGTTGGATCGAACTGATCCCTCCTCACAAGAGACAGGAGACAGTTACGCCCCCGCCATTTTTTTTTCCAATCACCTCTTCGTCATTTTAATACTTCGATCTTCACTAAAACACTGATTAGAAATAAAGTAATTAATTCATGCAACTAATTAACTGACAAGAGAAGAGGAAGCGAGGAAGAAAGGCAGGGAGAAGGAGAAAGAAAAAGAGAACCAATTAAAGGCAAAAATGGAAAGAAAGAAAAAATGAGTTCAGATCATTTATGGGAAAGAAACAATGAAAGAAAGCGAAGAAAATTTTATCATCGATAATAACAAGTAAAGAAAGAAAGAAAGAAAGAAAGAACGAGGATTGGATATTAGATAGTAAAAAGGAAGGAAGGAAGGAAGGAAGGAAGGAAGGAAGGAAGGAAGGAAGGAAGAGTTTCGGAAATGACATAGTACAAAGAAAGAAAGAAAGAAAGAAAGAAAGAAAGAAAGAAAGAAAGAACGAGGATTGAAATGATATCGAAAAAAGAAGGAAGGAAGGAAGGAAGGAAGGAAGGAAGGAAGGAAGAGGTTCGGAAATGACATAGTACAAAGAAAGAAAGAAAGAAAGAAAGAAAGAAAGAAAGAAAGAAAGAAAGAGAAAGAAAGAACGAGATATAGTAAAAAGAAAGGAAGGAAGGAAGGAAGGAAGGAAGGAAGGAAGGAAGGAAGGAAGAGGTTCGGAAATGACATGGTACAAAGAATGGAAGAAATAAAGAATAAAAGACAGAAAGAAAGAGAATTAGATAGGCTATAGTAAAGAGAAAGAAACAAAAAAGAAGATTGGAATTGACAAAGCAGAAATAAGAAAGAAAGAAGGTTGAATGGAAATGACATACAAAGAAAGAAAAAGAAAGAAAGAAAGAACGAGGATTGAAATGATATAGTAGAAAGAAAGAAAGAAAATTGTTACTTGATGGTCAATTCTCGTATAACAATGTCACCAGAGATGAATAAAAGATGTGAGGAGAGAAATCAAAGAAAAAAAAACATGTTGCTTGTATTAAAAAGGCCAATAAAAGAAAGAAAGTAAGAAAGAAAGCAGCATCGTTGCCGCGTCCGTTATAGCAATAACGCCACGGCTTATTTAAAAGGCATAACGCGTCTTCGTTCGTCTTTAACGGTCGTAATCCGGGTACTTTTGCCGCCTGACCGAGTCCGTGTGGTTGGTCAATCAAGTCTGTGGTTTGCGAGATGGTTGACTGGTCCGATGATTGGCTGATTGTTGGTACGGAGAGGGCGTTGAAGGGGAATCAGTAAATGAAGAGAGGAAAGTGTTTGGCGGAGAATGTCAAAATGTGTTTAATGAAAAGAACAACTATAATCGACAAACTGCAAATATTTAGGAGCCTCTCAGTGACACGCGGCGGTAAGGCAGTGGAAAAGATGAGGAATTACCCTCTCCTCTCCACACTCAAAGCACAATAACTCATAGAAGTACTTGTCTCCTGAAGACTATCGATCTTCGATTTGGAAATAGTGATCTTGTTTGAAAACTGAACATTTCGACAGGGAAATGAGCTAGACTTGAAACGAGTGACCCTAAGAAAGGGAATTGCTTTCCTGAACAAACAGCTAGTACAGCTGCTGGGTCAAAATGAAGGTTTCCTTTGACCAAGCTCCAAATATCACGGGTTTCAAATATTTATAATAATTTGGTTATGGAAATAAACTGTTTAAAAGCCCATAATTGAAATGAAGTACCAAAATAAGTAGTGCAATAAAGTCTTAAAATGAGCATTACAATGAAGTTTCAAAATGAGTAGATCTACATTTGCAATGAGGGACAAAAAGAGTAATTCTACACTGTAGAGGAGTGTCAAAGGGAGTAGTTCTACACTGTAGAGGAGTGTCAAAGGGAGTAATTCTACACTGTAGAGGAGCGTCATAATAAGTAGTTCTACATTGCAATGAAATGTCAAAATGTGTAGGTCTACATTGAAATGATGGAGGAAAATGAGTAGGTCAACATTGCAATGAAATCTCAAAATGAGGAGATCCACATTGCAATGATCTGTAAAAATGAGTAGGTCTACATTACAATCAAGTCGGAAAATGATTTGTTCCACATTGCAATGAACTATAAAAATGTTTAGGTCTACATTAAAATGAAGTATCAAAATCAGTAGATTTGCATTTTAGTGAAGTATGAAAATTAGTAGGTCAACATGGGAGTAAATTAACAAAGTGTGTATATCTACATTCTAATGAAATATTAAAATGAGTGGCTTTAAATTTCATGAAGTATCAACATTAGTAGGTTTTCATTGCATTGAAGTATCAATGTGAGTAGGTCTACATTACAGTGATGTTTAAAAATGAGAAGGTCTACATTGCAATGAATTATCAGAAAAGGTCTACATTGCAATGAATTATCAGAAAAGGTCTACATTGCAATGAATTATGAGAATGAGTAGTTTTAAATTTCAATGAAGTATCAAGATGATCAAGCCTGAGATGAGGTATTATGTACATTATTTACATTGTTATAGTCTGAATAATCTAAATAATGTGAGGACAATAGTCCGAATAATGTAAATAATGATCAAGCCTACATTGCAATGGAATCTTAAAATGAGTAGATCTACTTTGCAATGCTCTATGAGAATGAATAGTTCAACATTGCAGTGAAATATCTAAATATGTGCGTCTCAATATATGTCAATATTGCAGCGACTTATAAAAATAATTAGATCTTATCTGTAATGCAGTATCTAAATGAGGAAGACGACATCGCAGTGAAGTGTGTAAATGAAGATTACTAAACTTCAGACAACTACATTTATGATTAGGTTTACAAAACAGTGACGTATCTAAATGTTTTTTGTTTTTTTTTATCTACGGACACATGCCTAAATAAGTATATAAAAATGTTGTAATGAGTAGTCCTAACCTGCAGAGATATATGCAAATGAAAATATATAGACTGCAGTGATATATCAGAAGAAGTAGGACTAGAGTTCAGTGACGTGTCTAAATCATTTGGTCTCTACTACTTAGACCGATGTCAATGACTATGTCTATACAGCCGTGACGTATGTAAATGATTAGGTCTTAACTGCAGAGATATCATGTACATGTCATTGTACAAAGATCGGTTGTCTTGAGGAAAACGGTTATATTGGTGATCAACGCGACAAAGCGAAATAAACGCTGTCAATTTGTATTGAAGTCAACTGAAAAACTAGCCAGAATGTAATAATAATAATAATAATAATAATAATAATAATAATACCTTGAAATAGAAATCACAAAAATGTGGCATATGGGAACATCAACAATCCCTGTTGTAGTTGGAGCCCTAGGAATGATCGGAAAAGATTGCAGTAGACTAATTGAATGGATTCCTGGAAGTCCATGCCTCAAGGAGATACAAAAAAAATGTTCTGACAAGTACAGCCCACACTTTACGAAGGGGTTTATCTATGTATTTTTTTTTTTTTTTTTGTCAGTGGAAAGTGTCATGATGCCATTTCTAACCTTAGGTCCCTGGGCGGGACCCGGAAAGAAATGTGTAAACGCCAGAAATCAAAGAAAATAAAAATAAAAATAATAGTGGTAGATAATCTTTCATCTAAAAGTAATACCAAAGCAATAAAATAATAAAAGTAATTGTAAAACAATAACTTGTATACCTTTACACCAACCAATGTAGGGAAATAACCTTACGAGTGGATCTATTACAGTGTCCTTTTGAAAGACTTCGGAATTGGCCTCTAACTGAATTGTCTATTACTGTGGCCTTCTACCAGGCTTGCAAACTGACCTGACTTAATGACTCATTAATGTGGCATTGTGCCAAACGTAGGAATTCAGATCCCTGGATGGTTCATTATTGTGGTCTTGTGTTAGACTTAGGATAACTTTACTGGATAGCTCGTAACCTATATAAAGAATCCATTTTTATCTCAACAGTATTTCCATGATTCACACATCTGGACAAATATTATTATGAAGCACCATTATTTTTCGTACTTTTGACTATGTGCTTAAAAGACATTATTTTTCTTGTTCACGATTTTCGTCGATAATAAGTGAATTATTAGCTTCGAAACTGGGCAGCAACTCTACGTAGTAAACATATTATTTTCCTTCCATATCTATATTAACGCAGAATTGTCATACATGATACTGCCTGCCTCTGATAGATGATAGCGTCATCGCCGATCAATGTTTGAAACGATGTGAGACAAAGGATAGCCTCAATCTAAAGAGTGTGAACAATCCAGTCCGTTCTTATCGCTGCCGTTATCACAAACTTTGCCAATCCGATGATGGAATTTATATGTCGTAACTCAAAATAAATGGGGGTTTTCATCTGTTGTCAGTCCCGATAGCCGGAGCTCTACCAAAGAATTTATTCACAGAACTTGGATGAGTCTCTGCCAGAAAGCCACAAGGAAAATGGCAGGGCAAATGTCGACTTACATGATTCAAAATATGTGAGTTGTTTACACAAAGATGGCCAAATGACTTGCAAGGAATTTAATAAAATAGAATATCTGCGTAACGTTTAGACGAATAAATGTTTTAAGAAACAAAACAGCAAAGCAAAAGAAAACATAATGTGAAAAAGAAAGAAAGAAAGAAAGAAAGAAAGGATGTCCAAAAGAAAGGAAGAAAGTAACAAACAAAGGATGTATGAATGAGCAGGAGAAAGAAAGAAAGTATGGTTGGGTGGATGGAGGAACCGATGGATGAATATGTTAAAGAAAGAAAGAAAGAATGAGTAGAAGAAAGAAAGAAAGAAAGAAAGAAAGAAAGAAAGAATGGATGTGCAGAAGAAAAAAGAATGAAGGAAAGAAAAGAGAGAGAGAGAGAAAGAGAAAGAAACATATAAAGAAAGGATGAATGTGCAAAAGAAGGAAAGAAACAAGCAAAAAATACAATGAATATTCAGAAGAAAGAAAAAAAGAAAGAAAGAAAGAAAGAAAGAAAGAAAGAAAGAAAGGTTTGATGTGAAAAAGAAGGAAAGAAACAAACTAATAAAGTATGGCTGGATGAGCAGGAGAAAAAAAAAAGAAAGAATGGATATGCAGAAGAAGGAAAAAAAAGACAGAAATAAATAAATGATGGATGGCTGGTTGAATGGATGGATGGATATGAGAAAGAAAGAAAGAAAGAAAGAAAGAAAGAAAGAAAGAAAGAAAAAAGAAAGAAAGAAAGTCATGCAAGAAGAAATAAAAATAAGGAAATGTCTGAAAGAAAAAAAATGATTTAAACTCTACCCATATACATGACTTTATTTTCCCTGAATGTCTTTGACGTTGCCATACATTTGTTCGCATCCACTCGTATTGTTACTGGTTATAAATTCCTTAATGGTCTGATAAATTGCTATAAAAAGCAACTGAAATTAAGATAAATGCCAGTAAAATATTAATAATCATTTTCATCTTTGTTGCTAATGTAACAAAATTCCTTCCGTACATAGAGAGAAATTTCCCTATGAAAAATCCGGAAGTGAATTGCGATTTCTTCAGTTTTCACAGATAAAGCACAATCGCGGCCATTTTGTAAAAGTTAATAAATCTAGACGAACTTCATATTTGTTAAAGAAAAATATTTTTAAACTTTACAAAACATAACCTGTTTTGAATATCTCCCAAACTAACTTTTTTTTATTCCAATCATATCACATAAAAGAGATAACGTGTTTATCGGAAAAGACAAAAGAATTAGACAGAGCTGTTTTTATTCATATATTTCTTTATTTTTAGACGAGGCCGTGATAGTCCTGGTCGTAGAGTCATATGGAATCAAACACACCGATAAAGACAGCTTAGGGATCAGCTGCTATGTTGGGTGGAGTCGGATAGCGTCTTGGGTCGACCCCAGGATTTGATTTACTGTCACGTCGAATGTTCTTGATAGCCGGCTGCCCAATTCCAGATCTTGATAACATGGATGGAATTGTCCAATAATTTCTGATTCCCCAGTTCCTGGATTGAGGATATTAGAAAAACGGAAATGTCCATGAATTATACATGAAAAGACGAAACGAAAACCGACAGAAAGAAAAAAGAATGAATACAGAAAGAAAGACGTGATTGACTCGTAGTGAGGGGAGAAAGGAATGAAAAAGAGAAGTGAGACGAGTGAAAAGATTGTGAGGAATATAGTGGAAGGGAAAAAGAAAACGAAAATGGAAATAATAGAGATATATACAGTTTGTAGAAAGAAAGAAAGAAAGAAAGAAAGAAAGAAAGAAATATTCACAGGTGACAAAAGGAAGAAAATAATAAAAGGAATCATTTAAATGACAGGAAGAAGTCTTGCAAAACTTTACAAGAACTGGTTCGTAGTAACTATTTGAACAATGAATTTCTACGTTCAAGTTCAGTTGTAAGGAAATTACGAGAAAATTGAAGTAGACGTGAAAGAAAGAAAGAAAGAAAGAAAGAAAGAAAGAAAAATAAAGATATGACAAAATCAGAGCGACAAACCATAAAGGAAACAAATAAGAAAGAAAGAAAGCAACAAACAAACAAACAAATAAGAAAGAAAGAAAGAAAGAAACGAAGAAACTAACAAGAAACAGAAAGAGAGAAACAAGAAACAAAGACCAATAAATATTAGAAAATCAACGAAACAAAAAAGAAAGAAAGAAAAAGACAGCCCAAAGAAAGAAAGAAAGAAAGAAAGAAAGAAATAACGATAAAGACAAATGAGTATTAGAAAAACGGAAAGATAAACCTTCGAACGAAAGAAGCAAATAGAAACAAAAAGGAGAAAAAATGAACAATAAAAAAACAAAAATTGAATGAGAAAAACGGAACAAAAACAAGGGACAATTATTGCACTAATGACAGAAGCAAAATAAATTTGAAAAGAAAGAAAAAAGACAAGTAATGTAAGGTTTCTAAGCGAAAGAAAAGTACAAAAACATATCTAAGAAAAAGAAAAAAGATAAATAAATATTAGAAAAGAGAAAGTTTATGAGCGAATGATGGAAAAATATTAATTTGAAAAAAGTAATAAAGGTTGAAAAAAAAATAGCTATTGGTAAACAAGCAAGAAGCAAATCTTACAAAAATACAACCTAAAGGTAGAAGAAAGGGAAAAAAATAAATATCCAGAAAAGCAAAGTTTAAAACGAAAGAATTAAATCTTTAAACGAAAGAAAAAAGGAACAAATTAAATTCAAATAATACTTTGAAAAGAAACAAACAGAAAATTTATGGGTGTACGCAGTAAAGGAAAACAAAGCATTTACAGAAAATAATCAGCATAAAGGTTGAAAAAAAGAAAGAAAAAAATGAAAGAAAGAAAGAATAATGTTGAGTAATTGGCGAGGATGAAAAAAGAAAGAAAAATAAGTATTAGAAAAATGAAAGTAAGATTTATGAATGGAAGGAAGAAAAAAGTAAAAATACAAATATTAAAAAAAAACAGAGTTGAAGAAATAAAAAAAAAGACAGAAAAGTATTTAAATAAACAGAAATTCAAATCTTAGAAGGAAAAATATTTGAAAGAAAAACAAGACGAAAGAAAGAAAAATTAATTAAAAAAGAAAAATACAGGAAAGTGTGTAAACGAAAGAAAGAAGCAATAGAACACATTTTTAAAAAAGATAAGAGCAGAACGGTTGAAAGAAAAAGAAAGAAAGACATAAAGAAAGAAAGACATAAAGAAAGAAAGACATAAAGAAAGAAAGACCATAGGAAACAAAGAAGGAAATGTATTAGAAAGGAAAGAAATAAAAACAATCAAAAAATAAATTTTTAAACGAAAACAATGGATAAAATAAAGGATAGATCAGAGTAAAACAGTAGAAAGAAAGAAAGAAAGAAAGAAAGAAAGAAAGAAAGAAAGAAAGAATACCGTCGAGTAATTGATGAGAAATAAAAAAAAAAGAAAGAAATTCTGTCCAATTGATTGATTTGTTTGTTTAACGGCACATCAATTCGTTATTAGCAAAATTTAATTTTCTTGGGAACTATGAAGTAATAAAAACATGTTATGTTATTCTGCTTTCACAATTGAATATATGGTAGATAATACTCAGCTTTTTTGCATCTACATAGTTGCGTGGATATAATTACTAAAGGGAGTGATGTGTGTGTTTAATGTTGCTGTTTTGTTGAAGTTATATTTTGGAATCCAGTTTGATTTCCTTAAGAAATTGTAGGATCGCATACGAACTCATGCCGTGGAAGAGTTCTTTCATGTTGTTTTTTTTGTTTTTTTGTTTTTTTTGTTTGGTGGCATATCAACACATTATGGGTTATATAATGCCGAAATCTAAAAAATTTGTATGCAATTTTATGCTTTCAACTGCACATATATGGGACATACTTTTATATTCTTAGAGTAAAGGGATGTTTTTAGATATATAGTTTGTAGATCATAAAATGTATTGTTGATAATTTTAATTTTTTTTTTAATGTTACATTGATTGTCATTTTACAATAAAATATGTTGTTGGTCATTTTAGTATAAAAACATACTACTGATTTTTGCATGAGGGCTTACTATTTACCATAGCTGGGACCCTAAGAGGTGCTGCCACCCCGCGCAAGGCTGGACCTGGGAATAACAGCAATTAAAAGGTGATTCTACGTTTCCCAATCTTCCGATCAGTGTACGTGCTGCCGGGTATAGTTTATCACCATACCCAGGAAGAAACTCTATCCTAAATTGTATATACATTTCAGTTGCCCGCATTGTGTAAATAACCACACTTTTATATATATATAAAATAATGGACTCTCCCATCGGTTTCGACGTATGAGCATCTGACAGCTTAATTGATTCAGTTATGACATTTTGTGCGATAATCTTAAGTGGCACTTAAGATTCTTTAGTGATTCCCAAAGGAGGCCACATATGGAGCAAGAGTGACAGATTGGCTGACCTTTTAGATCTTGCTCTCGCTTGTTGAAGATGATTCAGACAAGCAGATTGAAAACTACTGAGTCCACTAAAACACGTTGATCTCCATTCTACTCGCTCCAAGGCTAAGCGCTCAAGGGTGTTATGTGGTATATTGACAGATGACAAGTTGCCTTTCAGCTTGTCTTTGTATCTTAGTCATGGGCGTACTACATTACTGTAGCCCTGATCTAACTAGCTGTACATTATGATCTTGGTATCCTGTCATCATTTCATATAATATATATATATATATATATATATATATATATATATATATATACTATTATATGAAAAGATTACTACCTTTTAAACATCAATTTTATCCCGACTTCGAAGTAAAACAGCGTAGTAAAAAAGGCGGATTGAAAAAGACGCGGAAAAAATTGGAAAAATTGGAAATATCGTTTAAAACCAGACCCCATCTTCGCCCCGAAGACTGGAAATTTTACCAAGAACCTTCGGGAAATATATATATATATATATATATATATATATATATATATATATATATATTTGAATTTGGACACCAATTCGTTTTTAATTTTTTTTCAGCAAGACTGAAAAGGCACATTTGTTTAGTTGTCATTGTTTTACATGCAAGTCTCTTCTTTTCTGGACATAATGAATTCAATATTATGAAAGTGTCATGGGTCCTTACCTAGATCGACAGGATGAATTCTTCCTAACGCTATATATACTACGCCTCTCAAGAGAGACGGGCGGTGTTGAATCGAGTCAACTCTCTGCTTTGACAGAGAGGAACCCGGACGAAGCTTTGCCGAAGGGCAAAGTTTCGTCCGGGGAGGTAGACAGGCCCTGAACCCGTCTAGGCGGGTTCAAAGCGTATATTTTTGGCCGAGCCTACGGGCTCGGAGAAACCCACGTTAAACTCGGCCTTGTGCCACATACATTTCTCGTGGGGGGGACCGTTAAATATCGGTATTGAATCGAGTCGAGCTGATAGTAGTTCACTCCAAACCAGTCTGACAGTCATACTAACACCTTTCACTTCTTGTATTATTTTTCGTGTAATATATTCTTTGTTATTTCTACTCTTATGTTTCGTGTTGTTCTTCCATGGTCCTAACCTTGGACCATAACAGAAAGTTTGTTGGTCAAGTGCGCTTTCAGTTAAACTGCCAGTACTTAATCAGTAGTTTTTCATTGTTTTATTTTTTCTTTGTTTTTTGCTATACTATTTTTGTTATACATACTTCACACCGCCCCCACCACACCAAAAAAAGTTTAAAAGTAATGGAAACCCTTAATATATAAACAACTCGAAATAATATTAATTATGTACACCGCCAGGATGTACTGGCCGTATTTGGAAACTAAAATATACTACTTTCTGAAACTTTCATATATATATATATATATATATATATATATTTCATTACAGTTGCTCCCTGTACAAGGCCTGGGAGCCACTCGAATTTTATGCGGATATGCGGGAAATATAACGAACAGGATAAGATTGAAGTGGTGAGGAAATCAGCCCCTTGGGAGTCGGTTCCACAAAGTAGGGGTTCTTGGGAAGAAGCTGCTCGAGTGGAAATTAACATCTCCCCAGAGGAATACGAAGGGAATGAGGGTGGTTCACTACAATGGGCGTGGCATGGCGGGTCTTAGCCGTGAAGGTGAGGACTGGTGGAAGAAAGGAATGTAGTTCGTTTGGTTACTATAATCTACAACAGGACGTGCACGTCATTTATGATTGCAATTAATGCAACAACAAAAATAATCTTTGAAAATGGCTAACAGTTTAACTAAAAGCGCTCGGAACCAACATAGTTTTGGTCAAGAAAAGATAAAGTTGTAAAGAAAAACAAAATAAAAAGTACCTTGTCAGACTTGTTCAACGAAATTTTTGTATTACACCTTCGTTGTCTGTTGTTGCTATCTCTCTCTCTCTCTCTCTATATATATATATATATATATATATATATATATATATATATATATATATATATATATATATATATATATATATATATATATATATGTGTGTGTGTCTGTGTGTCTGTGTTAGGTTATGTATTATGCATGATATCATAAAACTCAGATTAGTTTCTCCATCAGGAAAGGAATTGAGCTAAACTTGACAAAGTGGAAATTTCACCAAAGCGATTAAGGAATAAAAAAGAGAGCGAAATCAGTAATTTTTACAAGGACAGAGAGAGAAAGATTGAGAGTCACAGAGCAGGAGAGAAAGAATATATATATGTATGTGTGTGTGTGTGTGTGAAATAAAGAGACACAGAGTATGAAAAAAGGATGTTATGAGAGAGAAGAACGAGATATACAGAGTGATTAAACAAAGGAGCAAAGATAAAGCGAGTGCGATGGAAATGAAACAACGTGAAGGAGGAACTGAGAGAGAGAGAGAGAGAGAGAGAGAGAGAGAGAGAGAGAGAGAGAGAGAGATGAAAAGGAATGCAAGACGGAATGAAAGAGGGAGAAAGAGAGAGAAATAAAGTTGAAACGAAAAAGAAGACAAAATGGAAATAATGAGAAAAGTAGTAAATAATGAAAAGAAAAAAGAAATTCAAAGAGAGAAGGTAATGAAAAGAAAAAAGAAATTGTGACAAAGACTCAGGAAACCAACATGAATTTCCCACTTGAAACAGGTTAAGAATGTAGACAATTGTTAACCCTAGATTTGAACTGGTAAAGATTATAGATAATGTTTAACCCTAGACATGAACAGATTAAATATTTCAGATAACTCTTAATCCCAGACTGAAGCAGGTTAAGATTGAATATAACTGTTAACCCTTTACTTGAAGAGGTTAAGATTGTAGATATTAGTTAAACCTAAATATGAACAGGTTAAGATTGTAGATAACCTTTGACTTGAAAAGGTTAAGACTGCAGGTAACAGTTAACCCTATACTTGAACAGGTTAAGAATTCAGAACGGTAAACCCTAGACCTGAACTGATTAAGATGGCAGAAAATGGTTAACCCTGGATATGAACATTTTAAGATTGTAGATAATGGTTATCCCTACCATTGAACAAGTTAAGAGTGTAAATAACAATTAACCAAAGATTTCATCAGTTTAAGATTGTAGATAGCGGTTAACCCTAGATTTGGACAGGTTAAGATTTTAGGTAACTTTTAACCTAGGCTTGAACAGGTTAAGATTTTAGATAACTTTTAACCTAGACTTGAACAGGTTAAGATTTTAGGTAACTTTTAACCTAGGCTTGAACAGGTTAAGACTGTAGATAATGTTAACATTTTTGATAACGGTTAACCTGAAACTTGAATAAGTTAAGATTTATGTCTAACCCTAGATTTGAACAGGTTATGATTGCATGTAACGGTTCACCCTTGACATGAACAGATTAAGATTGTAGATAACGGTTAACCTTAAACCATTACAGGTTAAGATTGTTGGTAATGGTTAACCTTAGACATAAAACGTTTAAGATTTTAGATAACCGTTAACCCTAGAATTGAAGAGATTTAAGTTAGTAGATAAAGGTTAACACTTGATTTGAACAGATTATGAATGCAGATAAGCCCTAGTCTTCAA
The DNA here is from genome assembly GCA_903632075.3 of Acanthosepion pharaonis. Lineage (NCBI taxonomy): Eukaryota > Metazoa > Mollusca > Cephalopoda > Sepiida > Sepiidae > Acanthosepion > Acanthosepion pharaonis. The sequence goes on from CAHIKZ030002944.1 coordinate 1,272,147, forward strand.
GAGGGAAAGATTACAGATAACGGTTAACCGTAGACGTAAACAGTTTAGGATTTTAGGTAATGGTTAAGCCTAGATTTGAACAGGTTAAAATTATCGATAACAGTTAACCCTAGACTGGAACTGGTTAAGATTGTATATAACGGTTAACGATAGACTTGAACAGGTTAAGATTTTAGATAATGGTTAACTGTAGACTTGAACAGGTTAAGATTTTAGTGACTGGGAAATATCCTCTTGCGGGTCGGTTCCAAAGAGAGTGTCTCGCGAGCAGAAGGTCTACGTGTGGAACTTACTTCTCACTAATGGAATATGGATGGAATATGGGTCATTTGCTACATTGTGGGTGGTCTGGCGGTTCTTGGCAGCGAAAATTCTAACTGACGGAACCAATGAATGAAGTTCATCCAAGCACTTTCCGTGGAAATAGCGATAGAACAGTGTAAAGCTTGCCACATTCCGCCTGTGAGAAAAAAAAAGGTTGGTAATTGAAAAATAATTTGTCACCTATAAAGACCCTGAGCCGCTTTTGAATTCCATCGAAACTGGAAAATGAGGACAGGGCAGCTCCCACCCAATTATGACAACAGTACACTATTTTCATCCTGAGGGCCTGGGCAACCATGACTCTCCACAACTTTGACGTGATTATTTTTGGGGGTATAGTGGAGTGGCTTCCTGTTGCCTTCTCCACAATCACTTTATTGAGATACCAGTTCTATTTGCCTGACTGATAACTCTTTGATCCCATCTGCTTCTCATCCACACTAAAATATGCTTCAATACGACTGAGTTTAATAAGCCTGTCTTTGGTTTTATTACGCTGATTACGATTAGACCTCCCCACGTGAAATATTGGAGCAAGTAAATTTTCATAAATTAATATTTTCCTCTTTTGGCCTCAGGCTATACAATATTCAGTTGAGTGCTGGGGATGGTCATACAATAATGTCTATTTTAATTTTAAACGTATTATTCAGAATTCTTAAAGTTTTGATGGATTTTTAATTTTTAAGCTCCCTTTCTTTGGGTGGCATGCGCGATACCTTTTCAATTCATGATTTGGCCAAAGATTTCTCTCAGTAAGCTGCCGTTAATTTCTAGACTCGTTGCCAATAAAGGCTATTGGAATCATTCTGTCTTACTATTTAATCCATAGCTGGAAGAAATGGATTCATTCCTTTTCCATTATATTTGGGCATAAGTGAATGTAATAAACAAGGCTGAAATTCGAACTTCGTTTTCCGATTTCTCATTCCAAGCCATTATCCATTACACCACCTCCACAACAACTGGTATCCTAAACAGTCTAGGTACTGACCAGGTTCAACGTTGTTTAATTTCGGTAATCGTACGATAACCGATTTTTCAAGTTTTTAAAGCTATGTACCCTAAAATATCGAGAAGCTAAGTGGGGAATATTAGTGTTTTTGACTACTACCTTCTTACGTATAATCCTGTTTCAAAACGGCTACACCACTATCAAAAGGAATGGGACTCTTTCAAAATGACTGTTCCTCTATGGAAATGAATGTTTCTCTATCAAAATGGCTGAGCCTCTCCCAAAATGACTGTTCCTCTATCAAAATGACTAGCCTTCTTTCAAAATGGCTACACCTCTAATAAAATGGCTTCGCCTCTTTCAAAATGACTGTTCCTCTATCAAAATGGCTTTGTCTCTTTCAAAATGACTACTCTTCTATCAAAATGGCTTTGTCTCTTTCAAAATGTCTATTCCTCTACTAAAATGTCTACTCTTCTATCAAAATGTATGCGCCCCTTTCAAAATGCCTGCTACTCTATCAACCTGGCTACATGTCTATCAAAATGGCTGTCACTCTCAAAATAACTTTTCCTCTATCAAAACGGCTGTGCCACTTTCAAAATAACTCTTCCTCTATCAAAATGCCTGTCCTCTATCAAAATGGCTGCACCTCTTTCATAATGGCTACTTTGCACTATATTTTTAGTGGGCATAGATAATTTCAAAGTCTTGTTACGGAAAGTATGGAAGTGTGAATGCAAATTGGATACATTTCTAAGAATGTTTATTTTCACTTATCTATCAGCTTGTGATCCGTGATGATACGCGGCATATAGTTTTAATATGTTTTAATTTCAGCTGAAAGTTCACACACTCTGAACCATGTAATATAACTGGAAGAATGTATGTAATGCATATATTATATATTAAGAACAATAAATGACAGGCGAAAACCTATTTCTCTCCCTGGGTTTTGATCTTTCAAAAAATAAATAAAAACTTCAATTTCTAGTTGCTATATAAAAAAAAATAACGTGATTTTAACTTCCATTTTTATTCTCTCGGCATTCTTTGGATTTCTCTTTCCTATTTCTTAATTTTACATCAGCAAGAAGAACGTGCCGCCATTTTGTTTCTCTTTAAATCTGATCGTCTGCTATTGTGAAAAAAAAAAGAAAGTTCACGTCTTGTCGTGTCACATCAAATCGTATTAAGTTAGGACCCTGGCTAATTTGTTTTTAAGTAAAAATCCGTATCTGATTATTTTTCGATTTTGTTGCTTTTTTCTTTATTATTTTCCTTTTTTGCTTTTTTTTCTTTTTAAAAGATAATTTTATTTATTTGTTTATTAACAGTGTCTGACATTACATTTTTTTTTAATTTCTTCAGCTTTTTGTTTCTTAATTTCCAAGACAATTTTGAAGTTTTAAGTTTAAATGTGGTTTTAACGCCGGCAAAACCTGAAACAAAAACGACAGCATAAGGGACGGGCCTTCAAATTTTAATTTGTAACAGAAATCAACAGATCTTATGAATCCAATTTTTTATTTAAAGATATTTACGCTTTTCACTTGTTGCATCATGGTTAGCAATGCTGATCACGAAACTCTCAAAATTCTTCTTTTTTATGTACCGTGACACTTCAGAGAGTGATCGATCATGGCTCTCCACAACTTCCTATCCTTCGTAGCTGTAAGCAATGTCTATCTTATTACTGTTCTTGCCATACATTCACGAAAGCGCGTTATTAGGTTACTCACTGTTCCGTCTAACCCTCTTGCCTTCAATATTCACAAGTACACTTGCTATCGAAATAGCCATAGAGCAGTGAGAGACGCTCGCGACGTTTCGTCTGTGGGGAAAAGGGCTGTAGGGTGGGAAATAATCACTCACAAAGCTGCATAGACGCTTTTGTGCTCTATCAAGACAAGTAAGTGAGGGGTTGGCAGAACCAACCCAGATATGACAGCAATACTCTATGTTTTTTATGATCTGGCTCTTGTAAAGATACAGTGCATATCAGATGCTTATTGGAGCGTTAAACTAAACTGACCATTTTTCCAGCATCTTTAACAATAGATCGTATATATGAGTTCCTCTTGAGGTCTGAGGTGGGCTTGAGTCCCAGTAGGGGTTCAAATCAAGGATCCTCGTTGAAAGAACACCGATCCTGATCGGTGAAAAATCAGGATCTGCTCGGTGATGTTGAAACGTTACTAGTTTGTTTTTTGCCGTATTGAATTATACAAGTCAGTTCTTACGCCAATGAGCCCCTTCGGATAGGTGAGTTGAGAGATGAGTTGCTAGGTTCTAATCATTCAGATTTTTGCAGATCCACCTGTTGTTTCACTCGCATAAACATTCACTAAGGTTCGGAGTATGCTCTTAAGAAGATCATTAAAGGATAGGACCAGGAAGAGAAACCTGAGGAACGTCAGCATTGATCTTATGGGCTTCCGGTGACTAGCCCTTAAGAACGACCTTCAGGGACATACCTCTTAGGACGGACGTGATAATTGAGAAATCCATTCAAGATATTTCATGCTGGAGAATTTATGTAGCATAGCCCCACCCACCCAATGCCACTGCTAGGATATTTCAAAGACACTTCTCTCATATCTATACAGTTGCTCCTGAAAAATTATTTCGGTTGAGCTCTCTAGGGAGGAAGTGTGAGTTTATAAACAGTGACTATTACTGCTAATAATGCAAGACTCTTTGGTAAAGCAAATCGAGTTCCCTAAGTCACTGGCATGTTTATCTAAATATAAATACGCTTAAATTCACTTTCATCCCTGCCGTGCGCCAACGGCTGAGAGGTAGAGTATCCGACTGACATCAGTTTAGCCGGGTTTCGATCCTAGCTAGAGGTAACCGGACGTCTAGCCACACTAATGAGCTGTGATACAGAGAAACAGTGTCTGAGGATGACTATATATATATATATATATATATATATATTATAATAAAAAGAAAGAATAGTAAGATATATAATCCCTTGTTCTTATTTTTATAAGACAGTGCTCAATGTAAATTTACAGAGCATAAATATTATAAATTAAATGATTTAAAATATGGTTTCTTCGCTACACAGGAATTACCATGTTTCAAAAACTGAAGCTAAAAACTTCAAATTCAATTATACAATTAAATTTACAGCATTAGTTTTGTTTCATCTTCAAGCGAATTTTGGAAATTCGCTTGAAGATGAAGCAGAACTAATGCTTGATAATATATATATATATATATATATATATTAATATATATATATGTATGTATGTATGTATGTATATACACACACACACAGTAAAGCGTACAGTGAGTGCAGGATTGAAAACTATAAAACACAGATCCTCATGATGAAATTATTGTATAGTGCCTCGCTGATTCTGTGCGTGATGACAGATAAGACATCAGCAGAGTGAAATCATCCCCCAATGAGCTGTGAGAGCTCGGTCATAGGAGAGATCAGCTTGCAGGTCATGTAGATTTTTGGAGGTGAACCTATAAACTGTTGTTTTATCCGCATAGATATTCACTAAAGATTGGTTTATGCTCTTAAGCATATCATTAATATAAAGTAGAAATGTGGAACCAGGAAGAGAACCCTGTAGAATGCTAACATTGATCTTATGGGCTTCCGATGACCTGGAGGTTTCCCCTCGGATTCTTCCAAGAGGATTGACAGAGAAGTGGGTTCTTCCTGTCGGGATGGATGTTGCAGATGTAGTATCTGTTCCATGCCGGAGATCTTCTCTCCACCCATGCGTTTTCCCCCATCGTTGCGTGACATCTGTTACGTATCGATGCTATGACTGGCTAGGACTAGCTTAGACAAGCTATGAGCAGCTAAGACAAGCTTAGACAAGCTTTAACCAGCTTAGACGAGCTAAGACCAGATTAGACCAGCGAAATGATTGGAAACACTCGGGTCCCAACGTTAAAAATCGACCTTATGTCACAACCTGGAGGCCCAAGTAAATCTCGGGCTTCCGATGACCTGTTTTGAATTTTCCTAAACTGGCTGCCAAACAAGGCTAGAGATATGGACCCAGATGAAATCGATTCATACCTTTTCCCAAAGGTATTTGTGTAAAAGCGAGCGCAACGACGACGTCAACCGGAAATTGACCTCGACATTTTGATGACGCGTTCCGCTACGTGCGCCCCCCACCCTCATGAGTCTTGAAATGCATCTTGAAATGTGGATTTATCTAATGATCCAACCACAATTTAAGAGTTCCTTTAACACAATATTTTTGTACAAAACAAAGTTTCATTTTTTTCACCAGAAGAATTCAATATATAGAAATAAACACTTTGCTCATCTCTATATCTCTATACAGTTGACACTAACTCTACACACACACACGTATATATATATATATATATATATATATATATATATATATATATATATATGTGTGTGTGTGTGTGTGTGTGTGTGTGTGTGTGTGTGTGTGTGTGTGTGTGTGTGTGTGTGTGTGAAGTATGCAGAAAAATAGGAAGGAACACGTCAGGTAAATAATCCGGAGTTCCTTAGTATTTTTGTTTTTATTTTTAAGAAGACAGTGCTCCATACAAAAGTAGAACTTATATTATAATATTTTTAAAAAAATATGATTCCTTCGCTACATAAGAGTTCTCATGTTTCAAAAACGAGAGCCGAAACCATCAATATAATTATTAAAATTAATTTGAATCAATGTGTCGAGTCCCGTTTCATCCTCAAGCGAAAATTTAGGAATAAGCTATCTTGTGGTTTGTGCGTGTTTCTCGTTTTGAAACATGAGAACTCTTATGTAAAGGATTATATTATTATATATATATATATATATATATATATATATATATATATGTGTGTGTGTGTGTGTGTGTGTGTGTGTGTGTGTGTGTGTGTGTATACATAAAATGGCGCACAGTGAGTGCAGGTGGTAATAAAACCTTGCTCCATCTAAAATTTATACTAATTATAAATACGCATTTTATTTCTCACCGTTTGGTACAAATCTGAGTTACATGCGCCTAACAATTGTCAAGCACGGATTAAAAATTGACGATTGCCACGATGCTCAAAAATCAGATTTTTACCAAACGGTAATAAACAAAAACGTGTATTTATTATTACATATATATATATATATATATATATATATATATATATATATATATCTATATACATATATTCATACCATCGTTAGCCGACGGAGCACTACAGAGAAAAAGGGAAATTAAAAAAACAGTGGCTGCCGCTGCTATTAACGTATAGTCCTTCAATTACGAATTGAGCGCTCTTGGCTACTGGCATTTGTATACATCCCATATATAATACGTTAAAAATTTCCCTTTCGCTGCCATGCGCTTATAGCTTAGGGGTACAATCTCTGACTGATGCCAAATCGGTCGAGTTTCGATCACGGGTTGAAGCAATCGGACGTCTTGTCAGACTGATGAGCTGTGATACAGCGAAACAGGATTTGTGTGGATGACTATATATATATATATATATATATATATATACGAATGTTTCGTTGAATATGACACACAATTAAAATATGATTCACTTTTTATTGAGTATGTCTCGTATTCTTAATTTTTTCCGTTTGGTGTCAAAATTCTCCGTAATATATATTGTCCCAAGCGCTTTCGGCTTCTTCAGCCATTTTCAAGGGTTTTCTTGTTGATTGTTGTTAGTTTCTTTTCATGGTTGTCTTTTAAGATGCGGTTGTGTGATGCCGATTGGATGATAGGAGCGTTCATTCCGAGCACTGCAGAAGGAACATAGCTGGAATATATATGTGGACACTAAAGTCGACACCTAGCAGTGACAGTCTGTTTCATGGTTAAACGCAATCTTCAAGCCTGAAGACTGCGACGAAACATGAAACACACTGTCGCTGTTTGTTATTGACCTCTTTGTCAAATTTTATTTTATACTTACATACGCTCCATCTCTAATATTGACCACTTTTACCCTTAAATATAACATAACTTAAAACTATATTTTTATATATATATATATATATATATATATATATATAGAGAGAGAGAGAGAGAGAGAGAGAGAGAGAGAGAGAGAGAGAGAGAGAGAGTACAATGCATAAATTGTCGTCTAAATTATCCAAAAATGATAGGCTTCAACCACGACCTCGGAAACCCCTGCAACTTTTTGGGCCGATCTTTTTGTTTAAATTGGTGAATGCTGCTGCAATCCTTGCTTTCAGTCCATCTTTAGTGTTACAAAGTTTGTTTTTTTTTTTTTTTTTTTTTTTTTTTTTTTTTTTTTTTTGTCTTCCGCTCACCTGCACCCCACACAGAATAATCAAGGGCTTCTGGGGAGTTAGGTGGCCAGATGTTTTGGGGTGATGTGGTCACAGAAATTATCTGACAGCCATGACTGGATTCACCTGCTTGTGTGGCATGGTGCAGAGTCCTGTTGCCAGACATTGGGTCTTGACCTAGGCCAGAACTACCTCCTCAAGGCACTTGATGTAGGCCTCTGTGTTGACTCTTAGGCCCTTACCAACAAATTCAGGAATTCTTATCAGAAAAATCTGTGTAAGTTTTCCATGCTTCCGTATCTTTTTAATCACCATTAGATGCATTCAACTCTTTCCGAATCCTCTGTACTATCCTCAGATTGATACCCAAACACTCTGAAATGTTCGTATTGAAGCTTCCGGTGCGAATGCCAAGCAGCACAGTATGCCGTTTCCAAATTTCTGGCGGAGTGTATTGCGTCATGGTGTTCTTTTTCTGACAGACGGGTCCAAATTTAACCCGCCATATTGTGCGGTTGGCAAAATCACAAACAAACGCGCATGCGTGAAATTAAAAATATAAAACTATGGCAATTTACCCATCGCACCTTGTATATGTGTGTATGTATAAGATGACTTATATATCTGTGGACTATGTGTATTTTATACAAATAATAAACATCATGTACAATCAATGATGAAAAAATTCATCTCACCGACCTCGACCATCACTATGTGCGCCCCCGACGCCACTATGCGCCCCCCACCCCGATTGTCCTATGCCACCATGCTACTATGCGTACTCATATTACAGAACATATTTAGTAAATGTTTTAGAGTTCTGTGTCGTGTCAGAAATACTGCCAGATATCAATGTTCGAGCCTAATCAAAAGTCAGTATTTCGAATGTTGATTTACGTGGTGCAGAGGCCGTCCCTCTGGAATATCCCTGTCACCCAATTGTCCTACCAACAGAGCAGTTTTCTTTCCCCTTTGATTTAATCTTATTCCTTTCTTTTGAACTTTACCTTATCTTTCTTACGATTTTTCTTTCTAATTCTCTTTTGGCGCCTAATTCTTCTTCTAGTCACTTTCACTTTTAATTTTTTTTATCTTTTTTTATATTTTTTTTTCCTAGAAGTTATTATTTGCCATCCTCTTCCTGACGATATGCTTCTAGAATATTCTTCTTCTTCTTCTTCTTCTTCTTCTTCTTCTTCTTCTTCTTCTCCACCACCACCGCCACCTCCTCCTTCTTTTTCTTCTTCTTCTACTTCTTGCAATATTCAATCTCAAAAATGAATTAATCCATTAATCTTCTTCTTTTCTATTTTTTATGTCAGTTCTTTCTTCTTCTTCTTCTTCTTCTTCTTCTTCTTCTTCTTCTTCTTTTGATTATACCTAATTTTAATATTTTATATTTTTAAATTTTTTCTTCTTCTTCTTCTTCTTCTACTACTACTACTACTACTACTACCTAATTTTTATATTTTTATATCTCTCCTTCATCCTTTCTTTCTACGATGTCGTCTTCATGCTTTCTCTCTTTTCATTTCGCCTTTATTTTTCTCATTTTTCCTGGCGAATATTCTTCTTCTTCTTCTTCTTCTTCTTCTTCTTCTTCTTCTTCTTCTTCATGACATATAGTCTTCTTCCTCCTCTTCGTATTCGCTTTCTTCTTCCTCTGGAAGTAACTGTATAGTTACTTTCACTTTCTTTAGTTTCTCCTCTTCGTCTTTATTTTCCATCTTTATTTTTCTTCTTTTTCGATAATTCTCCCCCCCGTTGCAGTTTTCTTTTACTCCTCAACCTCCACATCAACTCACGTTCGTTTCCTCTTCCATACTTCAGACAGTATGACTGCTTCATACTCCAAAGAACTTTTTTTGTTGGTCATGTTTTATAATTTCCTGATTTTCTTCTTTCTTTTTTTTTTATTTATCTATTTATTTTCTGATTTATGCATTTATTTTTGCTTAGTTTAGGACTTGAACGCAGAATAATAATTAAAAGCAAAAACAAAAGGACAAGAAATACAAAAGTAAAACCATTCAGCCTATCGATTCTAACATTTTTAGCGCGCCATTATGGCCGACTACCAAACAAATCTCTACTTTCGTGAATGAACCAAAATGACTACATTTAATTGTCCTGCCCTCACACAAACATTGACTGCTCATACACACACACATACACATACATATACACGCATACAAGTCACATGCATACATCCACATACCAGTAAACCAAATTTTGTATACGTTGGTACATGTGAATGAATAAATAGAGGTGGGATCATGATCAAAAGATCACGAATCCCATAACCCTTTGGGGTCGTTGGACACTGGCTCTACTGTAGCCATAACTACATTGTGAGTGCCTGTGGAAAGATAGCTCATCTCTATTTAGCTTTGTTTTAAATTCAAAGCTGTCCTTCTTCAAGACTGTTTGCCCTATCAATGCTAAAGAGTCCATTCTGCTCTATTATTATGTCCTCATAAGTAATTTCCGCTTTGGGACACCAACTGTAATGACGATGTACGATGCTAAAAGTTACTTTTAAATATACAAGTATCAGCTGAAAAGTTCAGTTGGTCATTTGCCGTATTCTGCTTTCTGTGTTTTGTCTTTCAACTGGGATGTCTACTTGCATTTATATCTTGGTCAGCCTATGAACTTTTCAGCCGACCCTCTTATCATAAGAGGTGATGAAAAATGAGTTTCAACAGTGTTTAACGCAAAAAGCAGTGGATTGATAAATCAAAAATTAACTCTATGGAAGGAAGGTAAATGAAATGTAAACGGCGTAGCCACTCGTATCCGAGGATGTCAGTATAGGGCTACCTAATCCCTATTGTAGACGCCTGCTCAGGCACATCTGTGTTTGTTCAACATCCACCGAGCCCATCTGGGGTTTATGCTGCAACTATGCTTAGTTAGTTTCTGGGAGATAGCGCGTTATCTAGCCTGATCAACAGTCTGAGCAAGGCCAGCACGCTCAAACCTTCGGTCACGATGTGCTAGCACAACCATCGACAGCTCGCAAGGGTTCCATCTACCCAACTACACTCACAAGGCTTGTGTCAACCTATGGTATGTTTTTCGGGCAATTTCCAACACTAGGATCGCCTCCTCCAGACTGATAACATCAAGAAGTCACATTCCTGGTGGGATTCGAACCCGGTTCAGTAAGTGAACGTTTTAACCACTCAGCTACGTGCCCTTATGGGAGAAAGCTAATGCTGTGAGAATGGCAGAATCGTTATGGTATGATTTATTTAGAATTCTTAAAACACGATGAAATACTAAAAGCACATTTATACGTCCATCAACCGCAACATGTCCATATAGTTTTGGTCAAAAATTTCGCTGTGCTCAACACTAGGAAAGATATTGTTCCAGTCCATAACAGCTCAAGGCCGTTGACAGCAAAAATTAAACAGAATAAAATTAGGGAACATCGTTGCTTTGTTCTACTAAATAAAACCAGAAGAGAGATTTATTTCTTTTTCTTTTCTTTTTTTTTTTTACTTACTAATAGTTACTCCCAATACAAGACCCAAGAACCACTCAAATTAGATGGTTACTGTGTGAGATTGTTGTAAGTGAAGGTGAAAGAGGAAATGCATATTATAAAGATGTGTAGGATAGATATTGGTTGACCCTGGACTTAAAGAGGCCAAGATTATAGTTGTCAGGAAAGCATCCTCTCGGGAGTCTGTTCCACAAAACAACAGCATTGTGGAAGAAGCTAAAACATTTCGGGGCATCTGCTTTCTGATATTCGAATGTTTTGAAATGTATAAGTTTTAATTTATACCTCAAACTATTGTAACCGGGTGTGCGAGTGGTGTAATGGTTATTGGTTCGGAATAAGCAGCAGGAGATCCGAATTCGAAATCCAGTCTGTTTCGTTACAGTCGTTTACATGCAAATACCCCTGGGAAAGGTATGAATCCATTTCTACGTCGACCCCTAGCTATGGGTTAAATAGTAGGACTTGTATCTGGAAAAATCGTTTCCTCAAAAATTCTTAACGCAATATTAACTCGCATAAAAGAATTCTTACAATCTAAAATATGTTCCAGTTTTAAATAACAGAAAAAAGAAAATATATTTCCAACAGGTTAGGTTTCAATGGACCTCAAACTCACACCCGACCTCAAGTGGAACTCTTATATACGATCGGTCGCTAAAGATGTAGGTAAAAATGATCGACTCCCTGTACCGACCCTAACTCCTCATGCACTCCTCTGCCGTTATAAAAGTCAGATCAGGCCGAAAATGGAGAAATGTTGCTATATTTAGGCGGGTGTTGCCCGGTCCCCATTTTCCAGTCTCAATAGATTGCAAAGGCGTCTCTGAGTCTTTGTGGGTTACAAATGATTTTCCAACCTCCAGTTTCTCTCTCACAGGCGGGGATGTAGCGAGTCTTTCACTCCTCTCTTGCTACTTCCATGGAAATTTGCTCGGACGAACTGCATGTCCTGGTTCCACCAGGTCTGTCCTTCACGGATAGGAACCACCATGCCACTTCCATAGTATGAAATCACCCACATTTCCTCCGTATTCCATCGGTGGGAAATAAGTTCCACTCGAACAGCTTCTTCCCATGAACCACTGCTCTGTGGAACCGACTCCCAAGAGGATGCTTCCCCGATCACTACACTCTTCACCTGTTCAATTTTAGAGTCAACCGTTATCTTCTCCTCCCATCCATATAAGCTACCCCTTAACGTAACTGTCTACCATGAGTACCCCACTCCGGGCCTTTTACAGGGTGGACCTAGCTGTAAAAAGAAATGTCATTTCAAACCCTATAAACACAAAATCTTTTACGCTTTATGTTCGACAGAAAAACATAAACACATAAATAAGAGAATACGCTATTTTTATTTTTATTTCTAATTTTTAGCACCAAGCAATTTTAACTGAGTTTGGTCATGTTGTGCAAATTCTTAATTTTGAGGCTTCTTTCATTCTCATTTCATGCTCAAAATATAACCTTAAAAAGAGAGATTTCTTTTATTTTCCCGAAGTTTAGTTGCGGAACAGTAAATCCAAAACATTTTCCAAATCTAATTTTTAAGAGATTATCAAGATTTTTTTAAATTATTTCATTCCAGGCAAGGCAATAAAGCCACTGAGACACAGATGGTTACTGAGTCTGAAAGAATAAGAAACAGCAAAATGTTATTAAGGAGCGAGAACTATATATAAAAAAAGAGGAATTAAGAAAACAGTAAATAATGATTGGCATTGCATTTAAAATTTTGAAGGTCAAAGTTGACTGGAAAGCTTGAAGCCGGAAGAGAATTTCACAAGCGAGAAGTGCGAGAAAAAAAACCGTTAGCATAGAATTTAGGGTTACATCTAGCCATTTCAACTGTAAATTGATGAGACCTTATTGCCAATCGAGTACTGCGCTTAAATTCATGAAGAAGTCGAGGTACCATAGCGGAAAATAGCCACGTTTTGGTCTGTATTGGCATTAAAGACAGATAGTGACAATTATTGTGACCTTTTTTTTTGCTCCTCAAAACTTCCTTGTGACTGATACAATTACAAGTGCAAAAATATTAAACATTGATAACGACTTAGGTCTTTTGCATTCTTGTGTTTTAGCTTTATCTTATGCTTAAAACATGAGAATTTAAGAGAAATTGCATTTGTTTTCCGTAAATTTGGATGCAGAAGATTAAAAAATAAGTCTAAAATATTTTTTAAACCTAACTTTTTCTCTGAAAAGAAATCAAATTTTGTATTTAAGATAGCAAAACTAAAAGTGATTGTCAGACATTTTCATAACGGGTGATGTCCTTTATAAAACGCAGTCATGAGGGTAGATTGCGATTAGTCATAGAATAAGAATTGGTCGAAAGTAAATTGCGATGGTTCTTTGATTATTGTCAGCAGAAAGATTTAATGAAATTCTTTGATTTGGTTTGAGGGAAGAACCCTAAATAAATCAGTTGGAATACACATATGTTACAAAAACATGATTGATTGGTTTGTTTATCGGCATATCAACACCATTATGGGTTATTTAATGTCGAAATCTAAATAATTTGTTCACAATTTTATGGTTTTATTTTGAGCGAAATTGTATGCCTTCAACTACAAATCAAATGTATTGTTGGTCAATTTTCTATAAAATGTATTGTTGGTCATTTTGCTATAAAATTTATTGTTAGTCATTTTTCTATAAAATCTATTCTTGGTAATTCTACTACAGTATGTACTGCTGGTCATTTTGCTATAAAATGTATTATTAGTAATTTTGCTATAAAATGTATTGTTAGTCATTTTGCTATAAAATGCATTATTAGTAATTTTGCTATAAAATCTATTTTTGGTAATTGTACTACAATATTTATTGCTGGTCATTATGCTATGAAATGTATTGTTAGTCATTTTGCTATAAAATCTATTGTTGATAATTCTTCTACAATATGTACTGCTGGTCATTTCGTTTTTAAAACGTTGGTAATTTTACTATAAATTTTTATTGTTGGTTATTTTTTCCTATAAAAATGTATTGCTGTTATTTTTACTATAAAAATCTGTTTTTCTACCCTAAAAGCTACTACCTTGTGTCAGGGTGAACCTGGGAACAACAGCAATTAAAAGGTTGTTCCACGCTTCTCAAACCTCCAAACTCCCTGGCTCTCGGATTTAGTTTATCAACTTTCATTTGTAGTTCTCATATGTTCCGACAACATGGTGTTATTTCAATTATCTTTTATATTTAAAAGATAGCAAATGGTTTGCCAATGTTTCTTTTATTTGTTTCCCAGTTGCTTGGATATAAATCTTCTATTCTGGGGTTTTATTTGCTGTCCTTACATAAACACATATATCTATTGTCGTAATTCCTACAGAGATTCAACACACGAAGCTATATTGTGATACTACGGCATCTATTTCGTAAATTTACAAAGCGCTCTCTGCTTCCAAATGGCTGACTCAATCTTTCCTGAAAATGCACTTGACCAAAAACAAAAGAGATAAGAAACTCATGCAAAGAAATTCGTCGTCTAGCTTCTTTGTCATACGGCCGAAGAGGAAGATGGTATCGGCCATTCACATTTTCGGGACGTTCATTGTTCGATTCTTTTGATAAATCTCGAAGAAGGTTTAGACAACTGGTCTACAAAAACGGTTTCGAGAGATTTGCTTGGGAAAAAGAAGAATCCAGACAAATAATTAAAATTGAGGAATAGATAAAAAATAAAAGCGGGTACCTAGGTCCTGCATTTCGCTGGGAATCACTGATAACGTACTATTAACAATTCGCCGAGGCTTGCTGCAGAGATAAAGTTTAATGGAGCAAGAAACGAAACCGTAGAGCGGGGTTCAATTTCATACTCAGACAGGATGCGTTCGATTCGCAATACAGTCAAACATCTAGTATCTACTTATTTTCACTTGTTATAGATATTTATGTTTCCGTCAGTTTTCATACACACATGCAAAAAAATATATATATATATATATATATATATATATATATATATATATATATATATATTTCGACTGTCGAAAAAATGAGATCAAGGCTCACTACAAATACAGAAAATAAACAATGAAACATTAAGAGAATATAAGAAAACTTTATTCCTTTAAAAATTGATTCCTTTAATTTGCCTGAAGAAGGTAACGAGACTGGAAACGCGTGTAGCAAATATATGAAGAATAAAATATAATATATATACTAAAACAAATCCATATTATAACCAAAAATGTTTGCGGTTTCACTCTTTTTTTCATATATATATATATATAGAGAGAGAGAGAGAGACTAGTGTAGTAGTGAGTTCGAACTTCACTAGGTACCCCAAACTTTCGGGCTTATGCCACAACTAAGCTACGCTTGGAAAAAAAATATATATATATATAGTAAGGGGAAACAAATATTCGTCCACATACAAATTTTTAATTTATTGTATTTCCAATTAATGAACAAACACACTTTTCACGTAATTAACTGTACACAGATGCATAATAACTAAATATGCATAGAAAACAGAAAACATGATTTAACAAAAATAAATCTCATTCATCCATTTTAATTGGTGTAAAAAGTTTTCATACAACACAAAAAAGAATACATAATCTTCATTTAATACTTTGTAGAATATCCATTATTCACTTCTAGAGAAGACAATCTCTTCTTGTCGTTCTCAATTAATAATTTGCAAATTTTAGTTGGCATTTTATTCCATTCTTCTTCGCATATGGTCTTCAGATCCGAAATGTTGGAGCTCTCGATTGGATTTGAATTTTCAAATAACGCCATAGATGCTCGATTGAGTTTAAATCTGGGGACTGACGCAAGTCATTTCGTCATAGATTTTGCAGTGTGCTTAGGATCATTATCTTGCTGGAAGATCCAATCAGGAGGAGGTTCAAATTTTTCAACCGAAATCATTAAATTTGCTTCCAAAATATTTTGATAAGCTGCGACATTCATTCTACCAACTATTGCTGATATGTTGACAGT
This sequence comes from Acanthosepion pharaonis, assembly GCA_903632075.3. Taxonomy (NCBI): domain Eukaryota; kingdom Metazoa; phylum Mollusca; class Cephalopoda; order Sepiida; family Sepiidae; genus Acanthosepion; species Acanthosepion pharaonis. The sequence goes on from CAHIKZ030002944.1 coordinate 1,288,171, forward strand.
ACCTTTTGCAGAAAAAACAACCCCAAACCATGAGGCTGCCATCACCAAATTTCACCATTGGGTCTGTGTTCTTTTGTTTGAAGACATCGCCATCTTACCTCCATACATGCGTTCCCTATGTCAAAAATGTCGTCCGATTTGTTACGATGAACAACCAATGCGCTTTATGTGTTGTTATTTAAATTGTGTTTTCTGTTCATATAGTTTCTTGTTTAAACTTCTTTAGGTTTCTCCAGTGTGTTCATTCTGATAATACCTGTATTTGATAGAGCAAATCCCTCCTTCAGGTTTTAGCTGGTTGCTTTTTTTATTATTAAGTCTTTGAATGTTTTAGATGTAGTTGTAGCGAATTTTATGCTGACTTTAGATAGATTCTGTTGTATTGTAGTTGTGATAGAGTTAGTGGGTAGAATAACATATTTTTTGATTTGTTCGGTTTGTCAGGAAGGACAGCTCTTCTATTTTGCAATATTTCATGAGCCTTTTGTTTTGCACTATATATGAAATAGGATATTGAAATCTTGAAAGTATTTTCAATATATTTCTCCTCTTCTTGTAAACATTGAGGACTGCAAATTCTGAGTGTTCTTAAATAGAATTCAATGATCATTCCGGATTTTATTTTATTGTTATGATGTGAATAAAAGTTTATTAAGTCATTTTTGTTTGTTTTCGGTGGACACTATGTTCTAGGCTGTTTTATGGATGTGCGTGTGGTGTAATGGTTAACGAAGAGAGAAATCGGTAAATTGCGTTCACTTTCGCACAAGTACCTTTCAAAAGGCATGAATCCAGTTTTTTGCCCGAGATATGGGTTAGATAACAGGGTAGACAGGGCTCTTTAGCCTTGGTTAGAAAGCACTTTCGTAGAAGCATAATTCTGGAATCAATCTTTCTCGATTTTACATATTTATAAGTCTACCATTCGTCCCTGCTTTGAATATTTACGCCACATCTGAGCTGGTGACCCTGACATGACATCTCGGCTTCAGTCCTTTTCCCACCGCCGTACTGTAACTTCCCCGTGCTTTTTCTAAAAATGCTATCCTGGTAATTGTTCTGATGAGCTTTCCACTCTACTACCTAGACTTTGTGAATTTAAGTGCAGTACTAGATTGGCAATTAGGTCTCATCATTTTACAGTTAGAATTGTTAGATGTAACCTTAAGTTCTTGACTCACAGTTTCTTTTCTCGCACTTCTCACCTGCGAATTCCTCTTCCGGCTTCTAGCTTTCTAGCCAACTTTGATCTTCAAATGTTTAAATACAGTCAATCGTTGTCTGCTCTCTTCCTGATTCGTCTTCTTTTATTATTCTCGCTCCTTAATGTTTCTTTTTTTCTCATTCTTTCACACTCAGTAACTCCCTTGTGTCTTAGTGGCTTTATTGCATTGCTGGTAGTGAAGTGATTAAAAAATAGCTAGTTAATCGTTTTCGAACACAAATGTCTATTGCAGGCGCCTGCTCAGGCACATCTGTTTTTTGTTTGCTTGTTTTTTGGGTTTTGTTTTGTTTTGTTTGTTTGTTTTTGTCAGAGCCTACATGTGGTTTATATTGAAATTATGCTCGTTACAGTTTCTGTGTATCATCTTGCGTGATCACATGCCAGTGTGCTAAAACCCTCAGTCACAATGACTTATGAATCTTGTGGTAGTACAAATGCCGACAACAAACGAACACTTCCATCTACCCAGTTTCACTCATAACACTTGGGTTTAATGTGATATGGTTTCCAGGAACTCTTTCAAAGGCACCGCACTCTAGGATGGCCTACCCAGGTCAATGACATCATCTTCCGTACAAATCGGCAGTAATGAGACCCATGGAAAGCGCACGTCCCAACTATATATATATATATATATATATATATATATATATATATATATATATATATATATATACGTTTTACCAATTTGTGGCTGAAAGGGATAATTCCGAGGAGGATATAATTCAGGGAGAGCTCAATGTAGATTACAGAGCATTATAATGATAAGAAGAAGACGGACACTTTAATTATCCATTTCATTTCGAACGAAATGGATAATTAATGTCTCAGTCTTATTATCATTATATATATATATATATATATATGTGTGTGTGTTTGTGTTTGTGTGTGTGTGTGTGTGTGTGTGTGTGTGTGTGTGTGTGTGTGTGTGTGTGTTTTGAACAATAAAAAATATTATTAAAAATTGAAATTTTCAGACACACTAGGTTGTATATTAATATTTATTGTTCTATTATTTAAATTATGTTCCTCGGCAGGTTTCAGTCAGCATAGCTATCATCAGGAGAAAAAATCCTTGCTTGTTAGTAGCAGTGAACTACAGGAGCGAATGACTATCCAAAGAAAATGAACTTTATCTGTAGTTTGCATTTTTTTTTATCGCTAATTTTGGTCGGTCCTTGTGTTGGTCAAACAGCCTCTTTCAAGTTGTTTTTAAGATAGAGGAGGTGAAACTTTAAGAATTCCCTCCTTGGTCATTTTGACAGATTTTATGGGTTGCTGGGAATGGGATGTGTGTATTAAGTGTATGTTATCTTTTTATATATATATATATATATATATATATATATATATATATATATAGAGAGAGAGAGAGAGAGAGAGAGAAAGAAATATGACAAAGTTGAAAAAGTTTTCTGTGTCACGGACTTTTGTTCACGTTGGTGCGACTACACATGCGCACAAACGAGAGACGCCGGGAATTTTAAATTTAAAAATATTTTTTAATATGTGTTTTAGGTATCTGTCTATATTTCTGAGATGAAGTATTGTAATTATTTACATTATTTACATTTTCGGACTGTTGTCCCCATCTTTATAGCCATATTCACGAAGTTTCGGTCGAGTAAGAATACCCCCATAGAGGAGAACATGACTAAGGACTGAGTGTACGCCATCCCGTGCAGCTGTGGTTAGAAATATAAAGGAGAAACGGGCCGCCTCTTAAGGTGAGAATGCAAGAACATCGTAAAGCCGTAACACGAAGGAAAATATAAAAATCAAGCGTAGCTGACTACATATGGAGGGAAAAGGGAGATCACCGCTCCCTGTAGGATAAGGTTGAAATTATAGACAGAGAACATCACTGAAAAATACAAAAACGTAAGATATCAGCACATATGCTAGGCCACAAAAATCTCATAAGCCGGTCAAACATAGAAATAAATACAATATGGGAACCAGTAATACGGATTATTTGGGATTTTAAAAAATCTTTTCTTTTTTTACGAGTAAATTTTGAATTATCAATGTTTTGAGAATAACGATGATATTTTTCAATCGTACTATTTAACCCATACCTGGAGAATGGAGATTGATTCATACTTTTCCCAATGATACTTGCGCATAGGTGAATGTAATATACCTCGACTATAATTCGAACTCTGTTCTTCTAGTTCTCATCTCAAGCTATATATTTATAAACAATATGTTTCTGTTCCTTATTTCGTACATAGTAAAACAAATTGCATTACTTTTCGACTGACATCGTATCATCGGACTTTATTTTCCGAACAACTTAATATTTTATAATTATAAATTATATATAATTCTTGTGTGGCCGTACCGTCGATAATTGCGACAATTTTTAGAATGAGATTCAATGAAACAAAATCTTTGAAACAATATATTGCGATTCAGTAAAACTGAAATAAACAATTCACAACTAAAATAGAAGCCAATAAACCGTTTAATTAATCCGTTCCATTGATATTTTTTAAACTTTCAATGATTCTTGGCATTATATGAATCGCTTTTTGCTCAATATATTTTCATGTTAAAATGTGTTTAATATAACAATTTACTGGAAATATCTCTCAAAAAATAAAAGATTAGTAACAAAACGACAAAGACAGCGACAACAAAGCCTATTTCAAGACCAATTTGAAACAAGACGATCACTTAACTGCGAAAGGTATCTGAGTGTCTCACATGAAAGGCTTGAACAAATAAGTCTGCAATCTAAGTAAAGTCGGTGGAAATGACTGATTAACTAAATGGTTTTACTCAGGAAGTACTTTTTTCTAAATGCAGATAAATATTATATTTGTATAGATTATTAAAATAACTAAGTAATCACTCATAGATTTACATTCTTTCGCACTACAGAGGAGACAGGAAATGATCGTGCTTATAGCTCCCTTCGTTAGTTCGAACGACCATTACACCCTGCCAATACCTCATAAATAATGAACTATTTTGATCGGGTGGAAACAGGGGAAAAGACATTACTTGGTTTCAGTGAGAAAATGAAAGAAAGAAAAAAAGAAGATAGTTTAAATAATGGAAACCACATCATTTGAGGATTTTCAACAGCCAAACTGGATAGCACATGTAACCCGGATAAAAAATAATGGCATAATAAAGATGAATGCAGAATAAGCTGCACTATGGATAGTTTCATCCAACACCGCAAGATGCTAAAAAACAAAACAAAACATTAACCTAAGAACTTAAGACAGATACTTAAATAAGCTCGTCAAATCTAGATTCTCATTTGGATGTCAAACATAACGGGAAACTCGTCCCAAAATCTATCAGCTATATAAATCGTTTTCTCATATCAATAATTTAAAATAGCTTAAAGGGAATTAACTATTTATGACGTAAAATGACTATGCTTCATCAGATCACATAGATTGGCGCTACATAATCATAAAGACATCTACCAAATAACAAAAACCACATTATTTGGAGACTTTCAACAGTAACAACTAATAGATAGCACATATAGAAGAGAAAATAACGACATAATCATAATGTTGGCATTCCACACTACTTCAAATAAAAGGTTAGGAAGGAAACCTCCATACTGGAAAGAGTAATAACAGCTACTGGACTTGAGAAGAGAAAATAATAGCATAATCAAGATGTTGACATTCCACACTCCTTCAAATAAAAGGTTAGGAAGGAAACTCCTAAACAATATTGAAAAGAGCGATAACAGTGGATATAAGTAAACTATTTTCCTGAAAGATTGTTATGAGAGAAAGATTTTATAAATGTCAACTTACTGGTTGGCCAATGAATGCCGTGTGGTTTCCTTATAAGGGAACGGCAAATTTAACCATTACCACTCAAATCGTCTGCAGTGGTTGGCAATATTTTTTCTCTTCGAACCATTAACAATAAATAATTTCGTTTCAAAAATGTTCTAATCTCGTCTTTTGTTCATAAAGATTTGGACTTTATCAAAATCATTCAAATCTTTTTTCTGGCCGAAAAGCGTGACATTCAACTTCTCAAAAGAAGTTTTCGAGATCGGCTTACGTTCTTGACATATTGTGACGATCATTTTAACTATAATTCTAGCCACATATCGCAAATGGATATAATGAGATGTAAAAGGATGCAACGCAAGTTATTAAACTGAAATCCAGTACCTTAGACGCGAAAGAACTGGATGTTCATTAAATTTATATTAAGTGTGTGTCTACACAGACGTCTGTGTGTGTATATCATTTAACGTTCTCAGCTGACATAAAGTGGAAACTATTGAATCTATTGATAGGTCAGCTGCTAAGAAAGTTGGTCCACTGTGTCGTGCGAGACAATTTTTCTCTCCAGAAATTATCTAACCTATCTTTATAGATACCATACGTCATTCCTTAGAATATGGCTGCCGCATACGGTCCGGTGCCTCTGCTATTTACCCTCAGCTCCTTGACAAAATCCAAAAAAAGAATCAGCAATATTATTGGTTTTGATCTGGCCGCTCGGCTTCGACGTATGAGGGTCAGGCCGATAAGTCCCCAGGAAACCGACATACCGACACCGGCACATGAGATTTGATTATAGTGGTGAAGGCCTCGTGCAGGACCAGCCACACTTTTTGGAGGGACGAATACAGAAACCTGGTGCACCGAATGCATGCCACAAGGTTCCCAAACGACCCTCCGCAGGTTTTGAATTCAGAGTTGTCCTTCTCCTAGACCAGTTGCCATCAAGGCTATAGAACCCAGTCTGTCCTGCTATTTTACATATGAAGGGAGATGATTTTACATATGAAGGGAGATATATATATATATATATATATATATATATATATGCGCATATATATATATATAAATATATATATATATATAAGGCGCATTACGGGAGTCCGGCTTTTGGTAAACGAAGGCCACCGAACTTTGGCACTACTTCGGGCTAGTGGTCCCATTACCACTGTTCAGGCACGACGATGTATATATATATATATATATATATATATATATATATATATATATATATATATATTCAGACACACTGGGTTGTAGATTAATATTCTTTCGTTTTTTATTGTTTTTGTTTTGTTTTTTTATTATTTCATTTAGATTCCTCGACTAGTTTCGGCCAAAATGGGCATCATCAGGAGAAGAAATATTTCTGCTTGCTGGTAGCAGTGAACTACAGAAATGAATGTCTTGATGGAGAAAATGAACTTTTGTCTGTAGTTTTCATTTGTTTTTTTTAATTATTTTTTTATCTTTTTAACATGAATCTTTTAACATTCCTTCTGTTGGTCTTTTAAGTTGTTATTTGAGATAAGAGCTGGATGGATCTATGCTGCTCTGAATTCCCCTGGTCAGTTTGACAGTTTTATTCGTCCTGGACAGGGGATGTATCTCTGTTAAGTGTTTGTGTGTGCGTTATTTGGTTCTTAGGGAGTGAGTGAGTATGATATGTGTAAGCGTGTACATTGCAGTGGGTGTGAGTTATCATTTGGCTCATTAGAGAGTGAGTGAGTATGATGTGTGTAAGTGTGTATGTTCGTGTGGGTGTGTGTATAAGTGTGAGGCCTCAACACTTCCGTAATCATGTCTGTCTTGTGTGGGTGAGAAATGTGGGTAGGTTTTGATTTGTAGTGTTATATATTAGTACTGTCTATATTGTTAAATTTATGGTTTAGCCCGGCTGGATAGTGTGTTTTTAGATGTTATATCCACTTATTTTCATGGAACTCTAAAATCTTTCTAATGTTATCTGCTCTGAACTTTTCTATTCTCTCAATTATAGTGAATTTGGCATGGGTTTTGAAATCGTGTTTTTCCAGGCGGAAATGTTGTTCTACAGGTAATAATTTTTCATGGGGAATCGATTTAATTCGCTTACGATAATTATTAATTCTGTAGTGAAAGGGCCATTCAGATGTTCCTACATATTGTTTCTGGCATAGTGTGCATTCTAGGAGGTAAATTATGTTATGACTTCTACAGTTAGAATCGTGGTAGATTTTGAAAGTAGATTTAGTGATTGAGCTAGTGAATGAATTCGTGTGTTTAATATGGTTGCAGCATAAACTTCTTTTGTTGTTACATAGTTGGGAAAATCATGTTGTTTTTGTTTTTGGTTTATTACGGATTACCTTGTCCTCTGAAATGTGGTTACTACCTATGATTTCTTTTAGGTTCTTAGGTCTACGATATGCAAGGCCGGGTTCCTTAAATAATTTTTTAGGTCTGGTTTTAGATGTATATTTCCCAGTGACTTTTGATTATTTGGGATAGTAGAGGCAGAGTGGGATTGAAAGTGGTTACTAGAGGGATGCGGCTAGATTTATTTTTAATCTTGTATATTAGGGTGTCTTCTCTAGGTGTGGAAATTGTTTTATTTATTTGTTCCCTGATTAGGTGTTGTTTATAGCCACGTGTTGTGAATTGATGCTCCAGATTTTCAATGTGTCTATTTAATTCTTCATTGTTGGAACATATCCTTCTGAGTCTAAGTGCTTGTGAATAGGGAAGGTTCTCTTTGAGTTGTTTAGGGTGGGAAGACTTAAAGTGTAGATAGTTGTGGGTGTCGGTGATTTTAGTGTGTAGTGTCGTTTGTAGTTTCCTGTTTTCATCTATATAAATGCGGGTGTCTAAAAATGTTACTGATGTTGTGGATTTTTCATAGTCAAACTTAATTGAGTCGTGCACTGTGTTTAGAGTCATAAGGAATTGGGTAAGTTTGTCATCACTACCCGTGTATACAAAGAATATATCATCGATATATCTTGCATAGAATACGCAGTCGCTACCAATGATTGGATAGATATGGGTCTCCTCAAATTTTCCCATGAATATTGTAGCATATGATGGAGCTGCAATGGTGCCCATGGCACAACCTCTTATTTGATGATAGTGTGCTCCATTGAAGTTGAAAGTATTCAATGTAAGGACATGTTCCATGAGTTTTATGATAACTTCTGTGGGGGTGGTCTTGTTTTCTTCTTTTAGTAAGTGCTTATATATATATATATATATATATATATATATATATAGATAGATAGATAGATATTGAAATTGTTTGAATATATATATATGTGTGTGTGTGTGTGTGTGTGTGAATATATATATATATATATATATATATATATATATATATATATATATATATATTCCTGCGAAGGAATCATATTTTTAAATATATAATTATATTTAGGCTCTACTTTTTTTTTATCGAGCACTGTTTTATAAAAATAATAATAAAAATACTAAAGAACTTTGGATTATTTACCTAAAGTGTTCTTTCCTTTTTTTTATATATTTTCACACACACACACACACACACACACATATATATATATATATATATATATATATATATATATATATAGAGAGAGAGAGAGAGAGAGAGAGAGAGTGCATACCATCTTAGGCATTCATGAAAGATCGCATTCGGGTACGTTGTGAGTAGTCAGTCTCATCATTGTCTTCAGAGGATCGGCGAGCATGACTCTCCACAACTTCCTGTCCTTTGTAGCTCTAAGCAACTTTTGATTCTTTATCATTACTCCTTGTCTCCGATATGCCATCTGTTTGTACAAACTCCTTAGATGAATTACTTAGTTTCCATGACATGGATGTTTTTACAATATTTTAGCTATCAAAGGTTTTTCCAGCTTTTTGTTTTTGGTAGACATTACTTATACGGAACCAGAAAAGATGAAAAATTTAATATTTCTCATTCGATGTTAACACCAGAGAGAAATATTAAATTTTTCATCTTTTCTGATTCCATACAAGTAATGTCTATCAAAAACAAAAAGCAGGAAAACCCTTTGATAGCTAAAATATTCTAAAAACATCCATGTCATCTCTACTTTAAAAGAAAATCTGTTCATCTGGATTCCTAGCTATTTAGGAATTAAGGGCAATGATAGCGCGCAGACGAAAGTGCTAAACAGGCATTATGATAAATTCGTGCAAATTACAAATTTCCATATACTGCTCTAAAACCATTAATTAAGAAACACATGCAAAATCGATGGAAAGAGCAATGAAGCAGAAAAATACAAAATAAACTAAATACAATCTTACCAGCCTTCAGAAAAATTCCCTAATCTTATGGAAAATACTGAATGGAAGAGGTTACTATAACAGACTACGAATAGGTCACACTAAAATGGCGCACTCATTCTTACTGAAACGAGAAGAATCACCATGGTGACCGCATGCCAAACCCAATTGACAGTAAAACATTTTCGAATTGAATGCGTTGATCTTAACTCAAAAAACACAATTACTTTTTTAAAAGAACTATACGAAAATAATTAAATAGAATTATAACATTCCCAAAATCAGTTGGATTTTATCTGAAAATATAGAAAAACAAAACAAAAGAAACATTGTCCATTTTCCCTAAATATAAACCAAAATAAATCAGTTTGGGCATAAAATGACACTAAAGAGTTAATATGTCGTTAAAAATGCACTTAAACTTAAACTTATGAAAGTCTATTCCAGCAGTTTGTTTTCCAGTCAGCTTTGAGCTTTAAAATTTTAAATGCAATATCAGTCTTGGTGGCCTTATTGCGATTAAAATTTAAATGCAATGCCAATCGTTATGTTCTGGTTTCTTAATTCCTCTTCTTTTATTGTTCTCTATCCTTAATAAGGTTTTTCTTTTTCTCAGATTCTTTCACAGTCAGTAACCCTTCGCGTCATAGTGGCTTCATTGCCTTGCTTAGAGAGAAACAATTAAAATTTAAATGCAATGCCAATCATTATGTTCTGGCTTCTTAATTCCTCTTCTTTTATTGTTCTCTCACCTTAATAATTTTTTTCTTTTTCTCATATTCTTTCATACTCAGTGACCCTTTGTGTCTTAGTGGATTTATTGCCTTGCTTGGGGGAAGATTAAAAAAATATACATTTTATTTGAAATATAATTCTACTTATTTCACTTTATTTTATTATTGATATAAGTGACGTTGCTAAATGACATGACATCGGGCGTAATGGCGTCATTGAACAGAAATTTACGCCAGAAAATTGGCGAATTTGACGTTTGTGGAACTTTCTTCCGGCATCTTGCTGTTCAGTTTACTTTAATCTTCAAAAATTTAAACGCAATGTCAATCGTTATCTTTGATCTTCTTAATTCCTGTTCTTTTGTTGTTCTTTCTACTTTATAAGGTTTTCTTTTTCTCATATTCTTTCACACTTAGTAGCACCTTGCGACTTAGTGACTTTATTGCATTGCTTGTAGAGGAACGATTAAAATTTAAATGCAATGCCAGTCGATATCTTCGATCTTCTTAATTCCTCTTCTTTTATTGTTCTCTCTCTTTAATAATGTTTTTTCTTTTTCTCACATTTCCTCACACTCAGTGACACTTTGCGTCTTAGTGGCTTTATTGCCTTGCTTGGAAAGAAACAATTAAAATTTAAATGCAGTGTTAATCTTCTGTCTTCTTAATTTCTTTTGTTGTTATTTCTCTTTAATAATGTTTTTCTTTTTCTCAAAATATTTCATACTTAGTAGCACTTTGCGTCTCAGAGGTTTTATTGCCATGATTGGTATGCAAATATTTAAGAACATTATTTCATGCACTGTAATTACTCAACATAAATGTAGGTGACTAAAATGAGTTTATTTCTATCCAATCTGAATTATCTTTCTTCTTGACGTTTCTGGTCTATTAAATTTTCCCAAATGACGTCCCTTTCCCCTCTCTCTACGTTTTATCGTTCTTTCGCGTCTCTTGGCTTTTGTTTTACTTTATCTTTTCTCCTTCTTCTTTCTTGCGTCTTCTTATATTTTATACCTTTCTTTTCCCCGAATCTTTCTACCACAAACCCACCTCACTTTTTTCAAAAATTCTCTTACTCTAATTTGATATTTGAACAATAATAATAAAAAAGCACATGTATTACAACCATGTCGGTACTTCATCGTTGGGGCTAACAGCGTCCTCTGGTTTCAGGAGTTCGATATTACATTATAAATTAGAATACAAAATAAATTTTAAACTTTTAATATTTTTATATTAATTATACAGCAAGAGAAAAAATAAAAATAATACGCCAATTCATATCTAAGCATACTACCAGTAATTTACGAATACTAACCAATACCTAAAGCTATAATAAATTACTGATGATAACGTTAGAATGTTTATATAAAGATAATATAACATAAGAGGGGTGATTATTGAGTTATGAAGTTTAACAAGATTGTTAGGTTAATTCCTTAATATGTTTACAATTTACTGTAGTTTCATATCTTTGATTTAATATGTCACTATTCAAGAACTTAATTATTTCCATTTTGTCCTGCATACAGAGGAAGCATGGTTCGTCGACCGATCTAGAGATTCTAGCTTAATTGAAAAATTTCCGTCTAACTTTAGGTGTTTTATTTTCCTTCTAATTTTCAAAAATATTTAGAAAGTGAAGTCATATTTCGTTTATCCGCATTAGTAAAAGATGAGAGATTATTATAGAAACGCTTTTTAAATTGATTCATTGTGCTTCCAATATATATTTTAGAAACCCTCGGATTTTCTACTGATGATATAGAACAAATTTAGGGATTTAGTTAAGCGCTTGCTAGCAAAAAAGGATTGATCAGGAATTTTACAACTACAAAGGTTATTTATACGGGACAAATTAAGGTCAGCATTAGCATTAAGGTTACTATTGTTATATAAATTCAATATTTTATTGTTATGTGATTTAATTATTTTCTCTAAATTATTAGTACAACTATAACTAAGTTTTAGAGTGTTCCGATTAAAAATTTTACTTAAAGAATTATTTTTAGGAAAATTTTTATCAATTAATTTAAAAAATTTATGTCGCAATTTAGTATGAACTAAATGATTGAATATTGGGACATAATTTTTTAAAATTATTTGATAAACATTTATTCTTCGTTCTTTTACATTTGTATATATATATATATATATATATATATATATATATATATATATATATATATATATATATATATATATATATATACAGAGAGAGAGAGAGAAGAAAAGAAGAAAGAAAAGAAAAGTCAAGTCAGAGGAAAGAGAAATGGAAATAATGAGATAGATAGATAGATAGATAGATAGATAGATAGATAGATAGATAATATGGTCGGTTACTCGTTTCCAAGCAAACACGTCTATTAAGACGGTAAAGCAATCCCTGTTTCAAACGCCAACTCAAGCATATTTGTGTTTGTTCAACAGCCACAGAGCCCACTTTTGGATTATACTGCACCTATACGGAGCGGATCTTAGTTACAGTTTCTGGGAGAGAACATATTATCTGGTGTAATCAAGAGTTTCGACAAGGCTCGTGCGTTCAATCCTTCGATGTTTTGTGCCTTCGTGCTAGATAGATAGGTAGATATGGACAAACTGAGATAGATAGATAGATAGATAGATAGATAGATAGATAGATAGATAGATAAAGAAGGTACTAAGATAGATAGATAGATAGATAGATAGATAGATAGATAGATAGATAGATAAAGAAGGTACTGAGATAGATAGATAGATAGATATTACAGGTTGTTCCAATTTTACAACTGAAAAATAACTGATTTTAGATATAATTTTAAAATCGAGTATTTAATCTAGGCTCGAACTCTGTTCACATGCTCCAGATTGAAGCACGCAGCTATATCAAAACAAGTTGACCCAAATAAGAAAGGAAAGAAAAGAGTAAAAGAAAGTGAGAAAAATCGGAAATTTACGTTTCATATCTGTATTAATGCCTTCCTGAATTTTGCATGTTCGACGAGAATCTGCAAACAAAGCAAATGATTGTGACATTTTGACGGACATCTTGGACGCATCACGAAGGCAAAGTTATCTCGCAAAATGGCGGCGGGTGGTTATTTTTTATAGTTCTTTTATCATCTCTATTAAAATCAGATGACACTACCCGCCATTTACCCGTTCTTTTTCCTCTTCCGCCATGAATTCTTGATTTTCTCTTTATACAAATTTTTCTTTCTTTCTTTACTTATTTATATATTTTCTGTGCATTTCCCACTATCGTTCTTTTTCCATACCTCTTCTGGCGTTCTTTCTTTTTGTCTGTCTTTTCCAAATTTCATTTGTTTTTCAATGCCTTTCTATATTTCTTTCTTTCTCCATACATTTTCTGTCTTTCTTTATTTTTCAATGCCTTTTAGTAATTTCTTTCTTTTTTGTAAAGCTTTTTCTGACTTTTTTCTTTTTCCAGCCCATATACTAATTTTTTTTCTTTTCTTTCTTCCTTTCTCTTTCCATGCTTTTCCTAATTTGTTTTTTTTTCACTTATTTTTCTGATTTTCTTTCTCAATGCATTTTCTGTCTGTCTTTATTTTTCCCATGCCTTTTCTGTTTTTCTTTCTTTTTTTCACTGCATTTTCTATCTGTCAGTCTTTCTTTTTCCATGCTTCTTCTGTCGTTTTTTTTTTTCAATGTCTTATCTCTCATTCTTTCTTTTTCCATGCCTTTTCTATCTTTTTTCTACATGCCTTTTCCGTATTTCTTTCTTTTTCCATACCGTTTTCTAGCTTTCTTTCCTTTCCTGTATGCCTTTCTTTTCTTTCTTTCTTTCTTTCTTTCTTTCTTTCTTTCTTTCTTTGTATGCATTTTTTATTTCTTTATTTCTTTCTTTTATGCTTTTTGGTCTTTCTTTCTTTCTTTTCCTTCATGCCTTTTTTGTCTTTCTTTCTTTCTTCATCACTTTTCTGTCTTTCTTTTTCCATACTTTTTCTAGCTTTCTTTCCCTTCCTGTATGATAGTCTTTCTTTCTTCCTTTCTTTTCCTTCATACCTTTTCTGTCTTTCTTTCTTTTCCTTCATGCCTTTTTGTCTTTCTTTCTCTTTCTCCATGCCTCATCTGTCTTTCTTTCTTTTTCTTCATGTTTTTTCTCTAAAACCCTCGGTATTACAACTTTTTGTCCGTACATTCCAACACCATTACATATCAAAGACACGTTCAATTCTTGATTTTGTTCTTTTTTCCTTTCTTTTAATTGCTTCTTTATTTTAGCAATAAAGATGTCCTTTTCTGCTTTTTCTTTAATTTCATCCTGTGTAAATAGTAATTTCCCGTACTACGTTCCCCAGAATGTTTTTAATTTCCATCTTACGTTTTACTGCTGCTATGGCCGCGTCTTCCAATATTTCTGCATTTTTAGGTATTAACGTAGATAATCCATCCGCTTGTCCTAATTTTTTAGACGGATCATACTCCATCGTAAAATTATAATTTAACAGAATGGCATCCCAGTGCTGTAATCTGTTAGCTGTATGAGTAGGTATACCTTTCTTTGAACCATATATCGCTAATAACGGTTTATGGTATGTTTGCGACGTTAAATTTCTTTCATGAATAAATTTATGGAATATTTTCATAGCGAATATGATGGCTAGAGTTTCTTTCTCTATCTGGCTGTAATTTCTGTTTACCGGTAGAAGCAACCGTGAAGCATGGGTGAATGTTTTCATTTTACCACCATCGTATTTGTGTAAAATCGCCGCTTCAGCACCGTAATCACTAGCATCTGATGCTACTACATGTTTTGCTTTTGAATCGTAGTGCGCTAGCGATAAATCAGACGTATTCCTTTTTTTATCTCGTTAAATGTTTTTGACATTTCTGATCCCAATTCCACTTTACTCCTTTTTAACATCAGGAAAACATTTTTTTTAATTCATCCTTCAGTTTTTCTCTGTGACTTTTTTAAATTTGTTGCGTGTCAACTGACATTTTTACAATAAGCGTTTATCGGCAAAATTCACAATTCGAATAGTTCCATCCAGTCCGTACCGAATAGATTCGTCGCTTTTCTTAGAATATAAGCTTTTGTTTTTACCTGCTTATTTCGAAAATAAACATCACATGTTAATTCTCCCCACAAATATAATTTCTCGCCAGAAACTGAAGTTACGACTTTGAAAGAACAAGATGTGACACAAGGTCGGTTTAATGTGGGCACCCGAGCGCGTACACCCGGGTAGGGACAAAAATTGCCCTCAGCCCCCGCAACCGTCGGTTGCGCTGGCCTCGGTGCGAGCACCGATCCCTCCCTCTTGTGCAATGGGAGGGCGCGGCCTCGGGCAGCTGTTCCCCAGGGCTGGGCACCTCTTCAGTATAATTTTCCTCAATTGCCCCTCTGTCCTTTGACAGAGAAGACCCTGAGAGATGATAAGAAAATGCGAAATTACCCTAAAAGAGTAATTTTTCTTGGTTAAGTTCTGCAGTATGATTTAATATGTACTTTTTTTTTACTACAGCATTACTATATTTTACCCTAACAGTCTTTCCTAAGATGTAATTTTCCACATCTGAACCAAGGTTTTATATTCCTTTAGCTTTCACCAATGCTGGCTTAGCACTTTTTTGGTAATTGTCCACTATTACCTGTAGTGTCACGTTATTACTATGTTCAATCTTTGCTAAAATTTTCGTTCGTACTTCAGCATCATTTTTCGCTGTTAGACCTTGCACGAAAATTAATGCCTTGAACATATCTGGAGTCATTCCTTTAGTTTAAATTGTTCGCATTCTCTGTTCACGCTACAAAATCTTCATCCTCTTTTTTAGTGGAGAGGAACTTGTACCTCCAACGAGCATGCAACAGAGAGCAATTGTCACTAAAAGTTTTTGTCAGAATGTGTACGGTGTCTTCAAACCTTATTTCACCTGATTTTTTGCGGTTAAATTATAATTGCAGTACTTTTCATACTTTATTGGCATTATTTCTAACAACAACAACTTGCTTTTTATCTTCTTCCCAGCTGCTACATTCCTGACTAAATATTTCTCCATGTCTGCGAAAATACGCAACAAAAGTCAGTCTGTCATCAGGATTGTATATCAATTCAGTCACGGTGTTTGGCACCGCGTCTGACGTTGAAGCATTTTTCTTCAAAACCACTTCCAACAACTCTTGTTGTTTTTCAAATGTTGGGTATTTTGTTGTTGTTGCTTCTGTTGTTGTTGTTGAATTTCAACAATTGAAGCCAAAATTTTCTCCATATCTGCAAGAAATTTTTAACCCAAGGTAGTTGAAATTCTTGTAATTCCTGTTGCACACGTATGAGCTTCGAAAGTCTGATCGCCCACTATTATAACTCCAGTTATAATATAGGTACTTGATTTAGAGATCTTCGTCATTAACTATTTTAACTTCGATTATATTGTTGCAAATTTAATCCCGCCTTTGTGTTCTAGTATCCTCGTCACCAGTCATTATAACTTCCTATTATAGGATTATTGTTATAACACACACTCGTAATTGGTTTAAGGTAATTCGTTAAAATATTCTCTATACGTAATGCTTAGGCTATTAGCCATAACGCCTGTATAGTTACTATAAAGACTGACTCCAATATGAGTGATATGTACTCAATCCCCCCACTGATTTGTGACACAAGATCGTGGTTATTGTGGGGAACCTGAGCGTTTCCACTCGGGTCATTGGTCAAAATTTACTCAACCCCCGCGAGAGTGAGTTCGGGTTCATTACTTGTCTGTTTTTCTCAACCGAGTTTCTATCCGAAGAGAGAGCCCCAACTGAATCACCCTCTGCCCGAACACAGAGGGCTTGTCACCCTCTGCTCGAAGATAGAGGGCTTGTCACCCTCTGCTCGAAGATAGAGGGCTTGTCACCCTCTGCCCGAACACAGAGGGTTTGTCACCCTCTGCTCTAAGATAGAGGTCTTGTCTGTCGCAAATCTGGCAGCAAACTGCCTGACACCGATGCGGCTTACTCTTCCCATTGAGATGAGTTGTGATACAAGGTCGAAATTATTGCGGGGGAACCCGAGAGTTTCAACCCAATCCATAGGTAAAAAATTACCCTTTTCTGTCTTTCTTTTTCCGTGCCTTTTACTAATTTCTTTCTTTTTGTTCTCTCTTATTGTCTTTTCTTTCCTTCCAATTCCCTTTGTTTTATTCTTCAATTCTTTCTTCCCTTTTCTTTCTAGATCTTCATTTTCTATTCTTTCTTTTCTATTTCTCTTCTTTTCTTGTTTTCTTTTCATTTCTTTCTTTATCTCTCCTCCTTTTTCATTTCTCATTGTTTTGCTTATTTTCTTCTTTCTTTTCTTTTTTTCTCTCACTCTTACATTTTTTATTTTTCTCTTTCTTTTTTTCTTTCTTTCTTACTTTTTAACTTTCGACTTTCTTTCCTCTTTGATTCTCTTTCTTTCCTTCTTTTCCTTTTTTTCATTTTTTATTCAGTTTCAATCTTTTCTTTCCACCTCTTCATTTTTTTATCTTTTCTTTCTTTCTTTCTTTCTTTCTTTCTTTCTTTCTTTCTTTCTTTCTCCATGCCTCTTCCTAATTTCTTTTTTTTCCATGTCTTTTCCGTTTTTTTTTGTTTTTTTTAGCAAAAATACCGTTTTTGTGATTTTCATTTCCCTTACATTCTTGTCACCATTATTCTTTCTTTATCCCATTTTTCTTCCCTACGATTTTCCCAGTAGTTTTCGCTAAACCTTCGTCTTTTTTTTTTCTTTCTTGCCTTCCCATCTTCTTTATTTCATGCTTTGTCTATTTTCTTTTTTATTTCCCATTGTTTTTGCTACTTTCATATTTTTACATCTTACCTTTTTCCTCCCACTTCTTTTTCTTAATTTACAATTCAGTCTTTTCCAACTCCGTTTCTTCTTATTTCTTAAATGCTATCATTTCTTTGCCAAATCTTTGGAGATTACATCTGATTCTTTCTTTTTTTTTTCTCATCGATTTCTTTACAGTTTCAAATGATCAGTTTTCTTAATTTTCTCTTTTCATTTTTTTTGGTAAAATAAATTTATTTCTCTTTCTTCTATTTTTTCCTTCCTGCTTTCTTGTATCTTTTCTTTCTCTTCTTTCACTTTTAGATTTCTTTTGCTTATTTTTCGCTTTATCAGTTTAAATTTTTGTATTTTTTTTACCAAGTTATTTTTTATCTAATTTATTAATTCACTTTGCGTTTTTCATTCTTTCTTTATTCATTTTTCTTCATTTTATCCTTTCCTTTTCCATCTACTTCCTCATATTTCATACTCGCCTTCATTTTTTTTCTTCTCTCTTGTTTCCTTGTTTATTCTATATATTTCTATCTTTTCCTTCTCCGTTTCCTTCATTCTTTCTCCTTCTTTCTCCGTTCCTCTTTGTGCATTTGATTTGTTGCTTTCATTCTTTCCTTTTCTTTCTTCCTTTCACATTTTTTCTTTCCTTTTCTTACTATTTCATCATTTTACATTCTCTCGTTCTTTTTCCGTTCTTTGTTGTTTTGCTTTCTTTTTTTAACTTTTTCTTTCTTACTTCTTCCTTGTTACTTTCTTTCTTTCTTTCTTTCTTTCTTTTCTCTCTTCATGTCTTTTCTTTCCTTCCAATTCCCTTTGTTTTATTCTTCAATTCTTTCTTCCCTTTTCTTTCTAGATCTTCATTTTCTATTCTTTCTTTTCTATTTCTCTTCTTTTCTTGTTTTCTTTTCATTTCTTTCTTTATCTCTCCTCCTTTTTCATTTCTCATTGTTTTTTGCTTATTTTCTTTCTTTTTTTTTTTCTCTCACTCTTACATTTTTTTTTTTCTCTTTCTTTTTTTTTTTCTTTTCTTACTTTTTAACTTTCGACTTTCTTTCCTCTTTGATTCTCTTTCTTTCCTTCTTTTCCTTTTTTTTTCATTTTTTATTCAGTTTCAATCTTTTCTTTCCACCTCTTCATTTTTTTATCTTTTCTTTCTTTCTTTCTTTCTTTCTTTCTTTCTTTCTTTCTTTCTCCATGCCTCTTCCTAATTTCTTTCTTTTTTCCATATCTTTTCCGTCATTTTGTTTTAGCAAAAATACCGTTTTTGTGATTTTCTTTTCCCTTTCATTCTGACCACCATTATTCTTTCTTTATCCCATTTTCCATCCCTACGATTTTTTATTTCTTCTCCTTTTTCGTTCCTCATTGTTTTGTTTATTTTCTTCTTCTTTTCTTTTTTTTTCTCACACTTACGTTTTTATTTTTCTCTTTCTTTCTTTCTTACTTTTTAACTTTCGACTTTTTTTTCTATTTGATTCCCTATCTCTCTTGCTTTTTCCTTTTTTTCCATTTTCTTTCTTCTTCATTTTTCTTTCTTTGGTTGGTTTCTTTGTTGCTTTCTATCTTCTTTAGTTCCAAACTTTTCTTTTCTTTTCACCTCTTCATTTTTTTTAATCTTTTTTCTTTCTTTTTCTGTTCTCTTTATTTATTGATTCTTTTTCTTGTTTCCTTCTCTCTTTGATTTCTTTTTACTTCTTGCTTTATTCTATTTCTTCTCGCTTTTAACATTTTCTTTTTCCTTTTTTTTTTTCGTTCTTGTTTTTCACTCTTCGTTTCTCTTACTTTTTTGTCCTTTCTTTCCTTATTTCTCTTTCTTTTTTCATTTTCTTCTCTTTCATTCCTCTTTCTTTAGTTCATTATTTCTTGCTTTATTACTTCTTCTGTTTCCATTTTTTTCTTTCCTTTGTTTTCGACATCTTCATTTTTGCTTATTTCTTTTTACTGTTTTTCTTTCATCTTTTTCGTCTTTGTTTGCTTTATTGTTTGCTTCTTTCTTTTCCTGTTTCCCTTCACACTTCTTCGTTTTCCTTTTCTTTTACTTTTTTTTCTTTTCCACGTTAGATTTTCTTTCTTTTTTATCTTCTTTCTTTGCTTCTTTTCCTTTTTCGTATTCTTTTTCTTCTCCTTCATTCCTCTCTTTGCTTGTTTATTTAATGTTTTCTTTCTTTGAGTTCCATTCTTTCTTTCCTTTGCTTTCTACGTTTTTCATTTTTCATCATTTTTTTCTTTCTTTGTCTTTCTTCTTTCTTTCTTTCTTTCTTTTCTTTCTTCTCCTTTTTCGTTTTTCTTTGTTTTATTGTCTGCTTCTCTTTTTCCTTCCCTATTTCCCATCTCTATGTTCTTCTCTCTTTCTCTCTCGTTTTGCTTCTTTACGCTTCTCTCTTCTCCCCTGCCTGATTGCCAATGCTGTTCGTTCGTTCATTCAGTCGACCCACCGGTCGGCCTACTAGAAGACAAGGACACGCGGAAACCGGCTTCAGCCTGTCAAACGACTAGCAATCCACGACCGGTCCATTAACGTAGTTATGTAACTAGTGCAACATACGTGGACAAACCTCTTTGGACAGCGACAACAGAAAAAGTAGAAGACAAAGAAGGAGAAACGGAAGAAGAAGTGAAAAAAAAAAAAACGGAAAGGAGAATGAGAAAAAAAAAGAAAGAAAGAAAGAAAGAAAGAAAGAAAGAAAGAAAGAGAGAGGGTAAAGTTACCGGACCACAAACCGCAGGGCCCATAAGCCCCGCTTTGCTACAATTTGTCAACAGTTATAAGAAAAGTTCTTATCAAAAGATGAAATCCTACAGCCATAAATATTTAAAGACTAATTAGGGAAGAAGAGTTAATAATGGCTGGTGGAGAATGCATTTCGTTTCTAGTATCCGAAGAGGATGGACATTTGAAGAAAGACACATTTGAAGAAGAAGAGGAGGGGGGGGAGTAGCTAAATGAGAAGGAAAGGAACGAAAAAGAAGGAAAAAAAAAGAGGCGGAATGGAGCAGGAAAGAAGGGGGCTGGGTTGCAATCAGGTGACATCCACGTGCAGGTACGCCCGAGCGTGTGACTGCGTATGACAAGGCTGCGCGCTGGTAAAGGCTTGCATACGAAACTGTTTTTTTTTGTTTTTTTTTTGTTTTGTTGTTACATATGTATGTATGTATCTATGTATATGTGTATGAACTCCTGTGCAAATGTACAACAGGCATAAATGTGTGTGCGTGTCTTTATACGTGTGTGCGTGTGTATACGCGCGTGCGCGCACCTGTCTGCCTTACAGAATATGTGTAAGCATCTCTTGAACCAAGCCAACTTTTGATATAGGAATGCATCTATAAACTCGACGAAGATCAAGCTCACTGTCAACCGCTTGTGATATCACGCCAACAATAGTAAATCCGTGACTTATTTTATTTCATTTATTAGCGTTTAAGGTACTTAATGTATTTCACCCAATTCAAACTTATTTTATGTAGCGTGTCCTGTCAAAACCTACGCGTGTATAGCTCTCCACAACATCCTGTCCTTCGTGCCTCTTAGCAATTTTTGACTTTTTACTACCCCTCACATTTCCTGTTTTGTCATCCAATTACACAAACTCGTTAGCTAGATTACTCGCTATTTTCTTCTGTCCCTCTTGCCTTTGATATGTCCTGTGAGTGTCAAATTTTCCAAGCCGTCTTTTCTCATTATGTGTCGCAGAGTTTTCAACTATCTGTCTGATTTTATGTGTAATTGTACATTTTACTTCTATTTTCATAAAAGCTTTTTGCCTTTATGCTTCGTCCATTGTATTCTCAGTATCCTTCTGTAGACCTATATCTCTGTTGTCTCGAGTCTCCTCATCATCTGTGAATTGATTGATTCATTTCCTATCGCTTGTCAACCATTTGTAGGATATTTGAAGCCAAAAAATAGCTTTAGATTGTTAGAATTTATGGTGGGGGTGGAGATAATGATTTAGTGGTACTAAGTCTTACTAATTAACCCATAGATAAGGGAAGAAGAGGTAGATTCATACCTTTCCCAATGGTATTTGCGCGTAAGTGAATATAACGAACCCAACAGAAATTGGAACTCAGCTCTCCGATTAACAATTCCGAGCCATTATCCATTACACCACCTTCACATCCAAGATTACAACACCTGATATTCCGAAGCTGACACCCATCTAGGTACAGACCAGGCTCGACGTTGCTTAACTTGACTGATCATGTGAGAACCGGTGTTTTTTTAATGTAATGTACCCGTAAGCCTTCTATAATGAAATTCTCCAGCATTTACTACCATATAGGAGGAGGGTTGATATGGACATAGCACTTAAACACTCTTTTGTTTGTTTCTAAGTAAATTTTCCTGTTTCTTAATACTTTGATTGGCTTTTGGAAGGCATCTTTTGCTCTCCCAATACGCCTTCGGATTTCTGTATCCCAGGTTCCGTCGTTTACTAAAACATTAAATTGTCGGACTTGCTTGTTTTTCATTTTCCTAATTCGTAGATCTAATCCTTGGATATTAACGACCATATATTCTATCTTCTTCCAAATCAAATACTAAACAATATTTGTGAAAACTTTTAGACAACTATTTGAAAAACAAAAAAAACGGGTGTCAAAGGGACGTTTTTTCCTATGACACCGCTATTATTTTAACTAGATTCAGTCTTCAGTAATGTTTAAAGTTTTAAAAGTGATGATTAGAATCTTAGTATTAGGATGGCCAGCTTCTTTGACATCTTTATTTACATTACGCCGTGAAGCAGCCATATTCAAGTCAGGAATAACAAGTCTGAAAAGAAATTCACAAATATTAGTATACCTCATACTGAAAAGAAAGTGATTATATATATATATATATATATATATATATATATATATATATATATATATAAATAAATATATATAAATATAAATATATATAATATATATAAATTATGTGTGTGTATAGATAGATAGATAAATAGATATATAGGGGGCATAAACACAAGTATTATTGCTTGTGAGAAATTTTTCAATGCATTTACCCTATAAATAGCCTAGTTGTCAAAAACGATATTTCAGCCATTCAAGGTAAAACCTCAAATATCAGCTATTCTACTGAACATTTTTTTAAAGAATTAAGTCTGTTAAGCATCTTTGTTAAAATTCAATAATTGTCCATAAGCCTCAGCATCGAACCAAAACTAGTTATTCCATAGTAATTTTTTGAAAATTTGAAAGTGTCGAAAACGACACCTCGGCCATCCTAGTGTTAATATAACGTCTAAACATATGAAAGTGAAGTTATATATATTCTTTATTCTTGAGAATTTACAACAAATGCAATAAATACTATTCATTTATTTGATTGTTTACTGGAATCGTTGGTAAAACCTCGGCTAATTTTGCCAATTGATTCGAAATTTATTAAATGTTTTCATATTTATATTGCACTGCATGAGTTTTAAATTTAGTTTAATGTTGTAAATTTTAAGACATTTTTTATGTTTATACATTCTTTTTTATAGATACAAATATTTAAGTAAATGCTCTGTTTATAATAAACAGTATTAACAAACATTTACCGGCCTGAATGTCCGAGAAATTGTCATAGAAAATATGCGTCCTCCGACAGGAATCGAATCTTTTACTATTAGAAATACAGAGAACAGATACTACACTTTGATCCTAACACGATGTCCAAGAAATTAACATTGGCTGCGTGGTCAATGAATAATGAATGCTCCTTATAAGTAAGCGGCAAATAATACTACTACCATTACATACATGATCAGCTAACAAACTCTTATCTTCCAAGAGACATCTGTTTTCTAATGTCTAGTAATATTGCTAGTCTAATAATTAATGCTCATGTGTTTTACCGCTATTTATTAAGCATAGTCTCACACAAAGCTACAATTGTGGGACACCGTAGAATTGAAGAGGTTAAGTTTGCAGTAATCGGGGAAACGGCCTCTTGAGAGTCGGTTCCACGTGGCAGTGGTTTGCGGGAAGAAGTTATTCGAGTGGAACTTACTTCTCGTCGATGGAATACGGAGGGAATATGGGTGGTTTGTCCGAGTAATTTCTATGGTAGTAGCAATAGAGCAGAAAGACGCTTGCCACATCCCGCCTGTGAAGGAGAAGGTTGGGGGGGGAATAATTAGTGTCCCAAAAGAACTCGGGGAAGCTTTTGAAATCTATTGAGACTGGAAAGCGAGGACTGGGAAACTCCCGCCCAAATATTACAACAGGACTTTGATTTTCGGCAGGATCTGGCTCTTATAAAGGTACAGGTTTGCAGATATCTGTTTTATCTCCCTCGAACTATTTGGACCGTGATATGTCCCGGAAAGGAATATATTTGTTCGAAGTAGCAAAGTGATTTTGGACTACTGTAACCAGCTAGGACAATCTAGCATGTAGCCGTAATGGACTGATCCTCGTCGAAGTGGTAGGCAATATGCATAGTCAATAGACTATATCGTATTTTATTATTATTATGACGGTTCATAGAATAGGTTCCTTCCTTGCAAGATTGAGAACGCCTTTATTTTAAGGTCCTTTTTGATTGACAGTTGTGTGATCTACCAGGTGTGTGAAAAGAAACTCCCTATTGAAAATTATTAATAAGATTTGGATGAAACAAAAAATATTGTAATTCCTAAAGTGGTAGAATTTAATTGCTAATTTCTGTTTTTATTTCAGAGTGACAAGTGTAGCTCAAAATAGCACAGTGATTGGTACTGCATAAGTGCGATGAGCCAGCATCCTGTTACGGAGTGTAACAGTCCGTGGTACAAGCTAATTCGAAAGTAAGTGGAAAGAAAATAAAATAAAAATAAATATAAGATCTAGAAAATATACCGATAACACAAAACACCTAAATCGTAAATTTTGAAAAATTAAATAAAAAAAATTGAGAAAACTTGTCCATATTATTTAAAGTTTGAGAGAAATATTGCGAAATACACCTCATATATATATATATATATATATATAAATTAAGTAATTCATCGAGTCTAGAAGAAACCTCAAAAGAATGCGGAAAGCACTGGACGGCCGTTTCGTCCTAAATTTGGGTCTCATCAGCAGTGCGCATCGACTACCAAGAATTGAAACCTGGACAGTTACGTTATCAAGCAAACGCCATACCAACTGTTCCAACGGGCCTTGTTAACCCTCTCCCCATTTAGGGATGTGCCTCAGTTGCACCCAATTGTTGTTACTAATATTGATTTTCGGGTGAACTGACTTAAACTGCTCCAAATGAATGACAAAAATTCCCAGTAATGAAACACCCGGGCGAAGTCGGGTTATACTGCTAGTTTACTTTATCCCCACGTCCAGGACGATGAAAGAAAACACGTAAAATGTTCCTTGTTATCGTTGTTTAAAATTTGAAAATTCAACAAGGCAAATACAACATATGAAAAGAAAACATAGCCTTAACACTCTTATTTAAAAAAAAAATTACCACAGACACTTGAAATCTAAAAAGTACCCAATAAATAAATTTGATGACGATGCTAATGGGCACAGAACTAAGATTTGAAGAAATTAAGCTGTAACCGCACACACGCGTACTAGAATCGTCCTTCCTAAAAAGCCTTTTTTTGGTGTACTCTCTAAGAAAACGCCTTCACTATAATCAAGTGATATACGATATTCATTAAATCGAGGTTTTATTGTATATAATCCTATAGGTTTAATTTCAGCGCAGTTCAGTGCTAGATTGGCAGCTAGGTCTCATCATATCACAAATCAAATGGCTAGATGTAGCCATAAGTTCTATGTTGACAGTTTCTTCTCTCGCATATCTCGTTTGTGGAAGTCTATTTCAGCTTCTTATTTTGCAGTCAATTTTCATCTTCAAACATGTAAATATGATGGCAATCGTTAACTTCAGTTTTCTTATTCCTGTTTTTTATCGTTTCCTCTCCTAAATAATATTTCTCTTTTTCTTATATTATTTCACACCCAGTAACACCTTGCGTCTTAGTGACTTTATTACCCTCTTTGTGTGAAATGAGTTTAAAAAATAGATATAAACAGACTCTGACAGATAGATAGATAGATAGATAGATAGATAGATAGATAGATAGATACGAATAGAATTTTTGTTGTCGAGAGATAATGATTTAGTGTTACTAAGTCTTACTATTTAACCCATATCCGAGGGAAGAAGAGGTAGATGCATACCTTTCCCAATGGTATTTGCGCGTAAGTGAATATAACGAACCCAACCGGAATTGAAACTCGGCTCTCCGATTAACAATTCCGTGCTATTATCCATTACACCACCATCACATCCAAGCTTACAACACCTGATATTCCCAAGCGGTCACCCATCTAGGTACTGAGCAGGCTCGACATTGCTTAACTTCAGTGATCGTACGAGAACGAGTGTTTCAACATGATATGGCTATAAGGCACTTGTACTACTCGCACATCCAAGCTTACAACACCTAGTGTTCGAAAGAGGTCACCCATCCAAGTAATGACCAGTCTCGACGTTCCTTAACTTCAGTGATTGTACGAGAACCGGTGTTTTAACATATGGCCGTAAGGGCTTATATACTACTCGCACATCCACGCTCACAATACCTGGCATTCCCAAGCGGTCACTCGATTAGGTACTGACCAGGCTCGACTTTGCTTAACTTCGGTGATCGTACGAGATGCGGTGTTTCAACAAGCCCCCGAAAATTACGAAATGTCTCGTCTCCTTTCTTTCGCATCAGATGTTATGTAAATGTGCGTATGTGCATTTGGCCGAGTGGTTAGAACGTTCGCTTTCTGACCATGAGATCCGGGTTCGAATCTCACGAGCGTCGATTTGTCAGGAAGATGACTTCTTGATATTATCGGTCTGGAAGAAATTACCTATAAAACATACCACGATTTAACCCATGGTGTAAAATTGGGTAGACGGAACGCTTGTGAGCCGTTGATAGTCATCGGGAACGAGGTTTTGAACGTGCTGGCCTTGTTCAGACTGTGTTGATCATGCTAGATGACGAGCTCTCTCCCAGAAACTGTAACTATAAACCATAGGTCGGCACTGTGGCTGTTGAGCGAACACAAATGTTCCTGAGCAGGCGTCTGCAATGGGGATTAGCTAATCGCCCTCGTAGATTGGCATCCATGGATTCGAGTGGCTGCACCATTTACATTTTATATATGAACACCTATTGCATTGAAATGAGTCATATTGTTTAAAAGAATAGCACAATTACATTTTATTTGATTAAATTTATTTTGCTGTTCACCCTATACTAGGCCCGAGAGCCACTTGAAATAGTGGGTTACTGAAGGAGTTTGTTGCGTGGAAGTAAGAGTAAAAGACACGAGGCGCAGTTATAAGGATGTGTGAGAAAGATTAACCCGAGACTTGAACAAGATTGTAGAGTATCCTCTTGGGTATCGGTTCCACAGAGTAGCAGTTCGTGGGAAGAAGCTGCTCGTGTGGAACTTATATTCACTATCATTTGCAAAGGTTCGTTGTTATTTATCAGGCAGCTTTTTTTCGATACTTTTCGAGTAAAATTCCGCAGGTTTTGAGGTGAAACATTTTTCGTCGAACTCTTGAATCATTAACGTTTTCCCCACCGATGGAAAATAGTAATAGTCGACTGAAGCAAGCTCAGATTAAGATGGCGGATAAAACAGACCAACCGAGTTCCTAAAGTTTTCATGTGATACTTTTGCTGTAAAATGTCCAGCATTTTCATGGAAGAGGACATCGTTTCCTTGAATCCGCCGTGTACGTTTCTACTGTCGTGTAAAATCTAAATTATGTTTTTCTAGTCCCAATTTATTTTTAACTGCTACGCAGATGGATTATTACATTCTTCATTAAAATCGATTCCCAAAAGCGGAAATTATTTATGTCTTAAACTAATAGAAAAAAACTTGATCAAGAAAATACAAACAATAATGATGACTTCATTAAATTGTAATACATTTCGAGTTTCTTTATTTTTCGATTCAATGCTGTGCACATTCGCTCATCAAGAAGAGAAATAATCAGCTAATAGGAAACACATTCTGAACGAACATATATATCAATTCTTATGAGTTCAAATCATCATGAAAGATTTTTCGACTTGAAAACCAATGAGATTTCTCCAGCTTCAGCATAAATTCCTGTTTTCGAGTATGGCCGTCAACTTAGATCCATTTGAGTTTCTCCAAAACCCACAAAGTCAACCAGCGGTTTATTCTGATCTATTTACCTATTTACCTTGAAATCGGGTTCAGGGTTTTCGTTAAAATACGCCTGACCCATTCACTAAAATGACACAAATTCGCCGAACAAGTTCTTTCTTAGCCTTTATATCCGTCGACCAATAATTAGGAATGTAAAAAAGAAGGAAGAGAGAACCGGTTCCTTAAAGAAATGGGTATTCCTCTACTGAAGTACGAACGTTTGATTATTAATAATGGTTGACCTAGTGATATATTGATTTTCCAATCGTAGTTCAGATGTGGCATAAGGCCGAAAGTAGGGGGCACTCACTACTCAGTTGTAATCATTCTAGCGAGACTAGCTTGGTAACCATTACGGTGTTTACTCGTTCCCCCACGAGGACGAGATGTGACACAAGGTCGTTTTAAAGTGGAGACCTGAGCGCGTACACACGGGCAAGGGACAAAAATTCCCCACAGCCCCCGCAACCGTCAGTTGCGCTGGCCTCGGTGCGAGCACCGATCCCTCCCTCTTGTGCAATGGGAGGGCGCGGCCTCAGGCAGCTGTTCCACAGGGCTGAGCACCTCTCAGTATTTTCTCAGTTGCCCCTCTGTCCTTTGACAGAGAAGCCCCTGAGCACACTCTGTCCAAGGACAGTGACGCAACTGAGAGATGATAAACCTGCGTTGAAAATCCCTCCACGGAGTAATTTATACGCTGTGTGATTTTCCAAGCGTAGCTTAGATGTGGCACAAGGCCGAAAGTATGGGGCACCCAGTGAGGATCGAACTCATTACTCAGTCGTAATCGTCCTAGTAAGACTAGCTTGGTAACCATTACACCGCCTCGAGGTGACTATGGCCTAGTGATATATAGTATCGTCTGCAGCGATACAAATGTTGGCATACTTAGATAAATAGAGAGCAATGAAGACATAAATTAAAAGGCGAATAAATAAGTAAATAAATATATACATAAATAATAATGATAATAATAATAATAATAATAGTAGTAGTAATTATTAAAATGAAGACCAACAGTGAGAAAATATTTAAAACATCTTTATCTGACATACAAAAGATTGTTTGTTTCGTTTTACGGCATATCAACCTACCTCAATGGCTTACTTAATGCCGACAAGATTTTTATTGTTGGTAATATTTTTCCCCCAAAAATATATTGCTGGTAATATTTTTCCCTCAGAAATATATTGCTGGTAATATTTTTTTTTTCCTTTAAAATTCTATTGCTAGTAATATTTTTATTTCAAAAATGTATTGCTGGTAATAATGTATTGCTGGTAATCATTTTTGCAAAAAAGTATTTCTGGTATTAAAACCTATTTTTACACTTTCATAGTGTTTTGACGCCAGTTTGAGGTTAACTATTTTCCTATAGCTGGGACCCTAACAGGTGCTACCACCCCTGGTCAGGATAAACCAGTGAACAACAGTAATTAAGTGGTGGTTCCACGCTCCTCAAAACCTCCTGATCAGAGGCCTTACTGTCAGGTGTAGTTTATCGTCATACTCAGGGTGGACAAAAGATTGTTTTAAGGTGTACTGCTTACATATTAAGAAAAATCTCTTTCAATACAAAAGGCTCATTAACTTTCATTTATTTCTCAGGTGAACAACTTGGTAAGTGATAGTATTTATATCAAACAAACTTAATCAAAATTAATTAATTGCAACTCGAAATGACTTACAAAACTACAACAGTCGCTCTTCAAAGATACATGGAAACTTCAGAAGACTGGATGAGGATGTTTGTCAAAGAACATGAAAGAACAACTTTATTCAGTAATAAAGGAAGCCAACAAATTCGAAAATGTAATTGCAATTAGGTGAAGAAGTGCAAATGAACCATAATGCACCTACTGCAGTGGCAATGAACCTAAAAAAGAATGCAAATGCAAATACAATTCACCAAATGCACAAACGATGACAAGATAAACCTCTTCATGGTCAAGTACCAAACAAGCTGATGTAAACAAACCCCTTATCCATCAGTGGCTACGTAGAGTAGGGTTAAAAGCTGAAAGCGAAGGTTTTATTCTTGCTGTACATGACCAATGCATGTTACCTAGAAAATGCCAAACACACATACTGGAAAATTGGGTTAACCCGAAATGCAGATTTTGTGATAAATATCCATAAACAATTGAGCGTTTTGTATAAGGTTACACAGTGTTAGTACCTACTGAATATAAACTCAGCATGACAGAGTGGGCCAATATCTGCATTGGAAAATATGAAACTGTTACGGGAAGGAAACGGCAAGTAACTGGTATGAACATCACCCAGACCCGGTTACAGAGATAGGAACTGTAACAATTTTATGGGATTTTACAATGCACACAAGCTAATCGTCCAGACATCGTGATCAAATATTACAAAAAGCGAATGTGCTTTCATATTGACATGACAGTCCCTGAAGATTGTATCTTTGAAGATATTCAAAAAGCTATCAAATTACAAGGATCTTGAAGTGAAAATCTCGAAAATGTGGCATATGAAGACATCAATATTTTCAGTAGGAGTTGGAGCCCTCGGATTGATTTGAAAAATTTCTGATAGATTTATTGAAGGAATTCCTGGTAGCCCATGACTTAAAGAAATATATAAAAAAAAAAGTACTCACAAGTACAGATCACACATTTCGAAGAGCTTTATTTATGTGTGTAATATATATTTTTTTTTTTTTTGGCATATGATCGGTGGAAAATGTCATGAAGCCATTTCTGACCTTAGGTCTCTGGTTGGGACCTGGAAGGAAATGTGTATACAACAGAAATCAAAGGAAATAATAATAATAATAATAATAATAATAATAATAATAATAATAAACACCTATACACTACACCAGGCATGGCTGTCATGGCTTCTGATCATTGTAGGTGTTAGATTGCCCATGTTTTGTCTTGGTTAAGATGGATTGCAATAATAATAATAATCGATCAAGAGAAAACATGTACAACTTAACACGTCCAATCAATTAAGTTCATAAGCCATAAGAGCTTTAGTCAATTAACATGGCTTAGATTAATTTATCGTTAGTTAAGTGCCATACGGAGTATATGCCTCTCCACAACTTCCTCGCCTAAATCAGTGTCGACTCTTTCATTTAAGTGCCATACGTGATACACGTTTGGGAGATCATGTCTCTCCACAACTTCCTCACCTATATCACTGTTGACTCTTTCAGTTAAGTGCCATACGTGATACATGATTGGGCGATTATGTCTCTCCACAGCTTCCTCCCCTATATCACTGTTGACTCTAATCAATAAGAAAACATGAGAGCTTTGATAACTTTCACTATACCACAGATGTGCTTGTAAGTTACCTGACCATAATCAGTTGGGTAGTTATGAGTCGCTTTTATCAAAATCTGTCAGCATATTACTCATCTGCCTGGGATGCAGGTGTCTAGTATATTTTCATAAGACTGAGTGTAATGGTGAGATTATTGAGATTACAATATATATACAATAGTGCTAATATCTTTACATGTTACAATCTCACCTTTAATAGTAATAGGAGTAATATTAGCCTCTAAAACCTAGCTGTTCAACCACAGCATCAGATAAATACCCGGCTGTTCTACTCCAGCATCAAATAAATACCTGGTTGTTCTACACTACCATCAAATAAATACCTGGCTATTCAACACAATCATCAAATTAATACCCCGCTGTTCTACCCCATCACCAAAAGGAAAAACTTGGTTGCCTTACAGAAACATCAAATGAATACCTGGTTGTTCAACCCGAGCATTAAATGAATACTTGGCTGTTCTATACCAGCATCAAATAAAAACATACCTGTTCTACACCAGCTTCAAAAGAATAATTACCTGTACAACGCAGCATCAAATTAATACCTGGCTGTTCAACCTGAGCATCAAATGAACACTTGACTGTCCTACCTGAGCATCAATGAATACTTGACTGTCCTACCTGAGCATCAAATGAACACTTGACTGTCCTACCTGAGCATCAATGAATACTTGACTGTCCTACCTGAGCATCAAATGAACACTTGACTTTCCTACCTGAGCATCAATGAAAACTTGACTGTCTTACCTAAGCATCAAATGAATACTTGACTGCCCTACCTGAGCATCAAATGAACACTTGACTGTCCTACCTGAGCATCAATGAAAACTTGACTGTCTTACCTAAGCATCAAATGAATACTTGACTGCCCTATCTGAGCATCAAATGAACACTTGACTGTCCTACCTGAGCATCAATGAATACTTGACTGTCCTACCTAAGCATCAAATGAAAAACGGACTGTTCTACACCAGCATCAAGGGAGCACATGAGCGATACACTAGCGCATAAAATAAATACTTGGCTGTTTTAACACAGCACCAAATGAACACATGACTTTTCTACCACAGCATGAAATGAATTCCTTACTGTTCTATCCCAGCATCAAATAAAAACCAGATTGTTCTACACCGGAATAAAATGATTACCTATTCTATACCCGCATCAACCTTACTCTTCTACACAGTACCAAATGAATAACTGACTGTTCTAACGCAGCATAAAATGAATAGATGACTGTTCAACGCCAGAATCACATAAATACCCGGCTGTTCTAAAATAGATTCAAATGATTATCTGTTCTAGCACACAATCAAATGTATACCTGATTATTCTAACACAGTATCAAATGAATAGTTGGCTGTTTTACACTCGTATCAAATTAATAGCTGGCTGTTCTACCTTAGCATTATGTGAATACCTGACATCTCTACCCCAGAATCAAATGAATACCTGGCTGTTCTAACTCAGCATCATGTGAACATCTGACAGTTCTACCCAGCATCAACCTTACTGTTCTACCTGATATCAAATGGATAACTGACTCTTCTAACCCAGTATCAAATGACTCCTTGACTGTTCTAGCCCAGCATTAAATGAATATCTTAGTGTTCTATCTCAGCATCAAATGGAACACCTGGCTGTTTTACCTCAGCATTAAATAAATACCTGACTATTCTACCCAGCATCAATCTTACTGTTTTACCCGAACATTACTGCTGTGTACCAGCATCAAAGGAGCACATGAGTGATCGACCACAGAAAATAAATACCTGGCTATTCTAACACAGCGTCAAATGTTTACCTGAATGTTCTACCCCAGAATCAAATGAACATCTAACTGTTTTAACCCAGTATCAAATAAATACCTGGTTGTCCTACACCAGCATCAAATGAAGACCTGGCCGTATTATCCCAGCATCAAATGAATACCAGACATTTCAATACCAACATCAAATGAATACTTGGATGTCCTACCCTAAAATCAAATGAATATCAGACATTTCTACCTTAATGTCCTAACCCAACATCAAATGAATACCTGAATGCCCTACCCCAGCATCAAATGAATACGTGAATTTTCTTCCCAGACATCATATGAATACCTGAATTTTCTACCCAAACATCATATGAATGCCTGAATTTTCTACCCAGGCATCATATGAATACGTGAATTTTCTACCCAGACATCATATGAATACCTGAAGTTTCTACCGAGGCATCATATGAATACGTAAATTTTCTACCCAGACATCATATGAATAGGTGAATTTTCTTACCAGGCATCATATGAATACGTGATTTTTCTACGCAGGTATCATATGAATACCTGAATTTTATACACAGATATCATATGAATACGTGAATTTTCTACCCAGGCATCATATGATTACGTGAATTTTCTACCCAGGAATCATATGAATGCGTGAATTTTCTACCCAGGAATCACATGAATGCGTGAATTTTCTACCCAGACATCATATGAATACGTGAAATTTCTACCCAGTCATCATATGAATACCTGAATTTTCTACCAAGGCATCATATGAATACGTGAATTTTCTACCCAGACATCATATGAATACCTGAATTTTCAACCCAGGCATCATATGAATATCTGGATTTTCTACCCAGGCATCATATGAATACCTGAATTTTCTACCCAGACATCATATGAATACGTGAATTTTCTACCCAGGCATCATATGAATACGTGAATTTTCTACCCAGGCATCATATGAATACGTGAAGTTTCTACCCAGACATCATATGAATACCTGAATTTTCTACACAGGCATCATATGAATATCTGGATTTTCTACCCAGGCATCATATGAATACGTGAATTTTCTACCCAGGCATCATATGAATACGTGAATTTTCTACCCAGACATCATATGAATACATGAAGTTTCTACCGAGGCATCATATGAATACGTGAAGTTTCTACCCAGATATCATATGAATACGTGAATTTTCTACCCAGGCATCATATGAATACCTGAATTTTCTACCCAGGCATCATATGAATACCTGAATTTTCTACCCAGACATCATATGAATACCTGAATTCTCTACCCAGGCATCATATGAATACCTGAATTTTCTACCCAGACATCATATGATTACCTTAATTTTCTACCCAGGCATCATATGAATGCGTGAAGTTTCTACCCAGACATAATATGAATACGTGAAATTTCTACCCAGGCATCATATGAATACGTGAATTTTCTACCCGGGCATCATATGAATACGTGTATTTTCTACCCAGACATCATATGAATACCCGAATTTTCTACTCAGGCATCATATGAATATCTGAATGTTCTACTCAGGCATCATATGAATACGTGAAGTTTCTACACAGGCATCATATGAATACGTGAAGTTTCTACCCAGACATCATCTGAATACGTGAAGTTTCTACCCAGGCATCATATGAATACCTGAATTTTCTAGTCAGACATCATATGAATACCTGAATTTTCTAGTCAGACATCCTATGAATACCCGAATTTTCTACCCAGACATCATATGAATACCTGAAGTTTCTACCGAGGCATCATATGAATACGTGAATTTTCTACCCAGACATCATATGAATAGGTGAATTTTCTAACCAGGCATCATATGAATACGTGAATTTTCTACGCAGGTATCATATGAATACCTGAATTTTCTACCCAGATATCATATGAATACGTGAATTTTCTACCCAGGCATCATATGAATACCTGAATTTTCTACCCAGGCATCATATGAATACGTGAATTTTCTACCTTGACATCATATGAATACCTGAATTCTCTACCCAGGCATCATATGAATACGTGAATTTTCTACCCAGGCATCATATGATTACGTGAATTTTCTACCCAGGCATCATATGAATGCGTGAAGTTTCTACCCAGACATAATATGAATACGTGAAATTTCTCCCCAGGCATCATATGAATACGTGAATTTTCTACCCAGGCATCATATCAATAGGTGAAGTTTCTACGCATACATCATAGGAATACCTGAATTTTCTACCCAGACATCATATGAATAGGTGAATTTTCTACCCAGGCATCATATGAATACGTGAATTTTCATGAGGCATCATATGAATACCTGAAGTTTCTACCCAGGCATCATATGAATACGTGAAGTTTCTACCCAGACATCATATGATTACGTGAATTTTCTACCCAGGCATCATGAATGCGTGAAGTTTCTACCCAGACATCATATGAATACGTGAAATTACTACCCAGGCATCATTTGAATACGTGAAGTTTATACCCAGCCATCATATGAATACCAGAATTTTCTACCGAGGCGTCATATGAATACCTGTATTTTCTACTCAGACATCATCTGAATACCTCAATTTTCTACCCAGT
This sequence comes from Acanthosepion pharaonis, assembly GCA_903632075.3. NCBI lineage: Eukaryota > Metazoa > Mollusca > Cephalopoda > Sepiida > Sepiidae > Acanthosepion > Acanthosepion pharaonis. Next base: position 1,323,831 of record CAHIKZ030002944.1, read on the forward strand.
CATCATATGAACACCAGAATTTTCTACACAGGCATCATATGAATATGTGAAGTTTCTACGCATACATCATAGGAATACCTGAATTTTCTACCCAGACATCATATGAATACGTGAATTTTCTACCCAGGCATCATATGAATACGTGAATTTTCTACCCAGACATCATATGAATACCTGAAGTTTCTACCCAGGCATCATATGAATACGTGAAGTTTCTACCCAGACATCATATGATTACGTGAATTTTTCACCAGGCATCATGAATGCGTGAGGTTTCTAACCAGACATCATATGAATACGTGAAATTACTACCCAGGCATCATTTGAATACGTGAAGTTTATACCCAGGCATCATATGAATACCAGAATTTTCTACCGAGGCGTCATATGAATACCTGTATTTTCTACTCAGACATCATATGAATACCAGAATTTTCTACCGAGGCGTCATATGAATACCCGAATTTTCTACCCAGGCATCATATGAATACGTGAATTTTCTACCCAGGCATCATATGAATGCGTGAAGTTCCTACCCAGGCATCATATGAATACCTAAATTTTCTACCCAGGCATCATATGAATATCTGGATTTTCTACCAAGGCATCATATGAATACGTGAAGTTTCTACCCAGACATCATATAATTACGTGAATTTTCTACCCAGGCATCATATGAATGCGCGAAGTTTCTACCCAGACATCATCTGAACACCTCAATTTTCTACCCAGTCATCATATGAACACCAGAATTTTCTACACAGGCATCATATCAATAGGTGAAGTTTCTACGCATACATCATAGGAATACCTGAATTTTCTACCCAGACATCATATGAATACGTGAATTTTCTACCCAGGCATCATATGAATACCTGAAGTTTCTACCCAGGCATCATATGAATACGTGAATTTTCTACCCAGACATCATATGATTACGTGAATTTTCTACCCAGGCATCATGAATGCTTGAAGTTTCTACCCAGACATCATATGAATACGTGAAATTACTACCCAGGCATCATTTGAATACGTGAAGTTTATACCCAGGCATCATATGAATACCAGAATTTTCTACCGAGGCGTCATATGAATACCTGTATTTTCTACTCAGACATCATATGAATACCAGATTTTTCTACCGAGGCGTCATATGAATACTTGAATTTTCTACCCAGGCATCATATGAATACCCGAATTTTCTACCTAGGCATCATATGAATACGTGAATTTTCTACCCAGGCATCATATGAATGCGTGAAGTTCCTACCCAGGCATCATATGAATACCTAAATTTTCTACCCAGGCATCATATGAATATCTGGATTTTCTACCCAGGCATCATATGAATATCTGGATTTTCTACCCAGGCATCATATGAATACGTGAAGTTTCTACCCAGGCATCTTATGAATACCTGAATTTCTACCCAGGCATCATATGAATACGTGAATTTTCTACCCAGGCATCATATGATTACGTGAATTTTCACCCAGGCATCATATGAATGCGTGAAGTTTCTACCCAGACATAATATGAATACGTGAAATTTCTCCCCAGGCATCATATGAATACGTGAATTTTCTACCCAGGCATCATATCAATAGGTGAAGTTTCTACGCATACATCATAGGAATACCTGAATTTTCTACCCAGACATCATATGAATAGGTGAATTTTCTACCCAGGCATCATATGAATACGTGAATTTTCTACCGAGGCATCATATGAATACCTGAAGTTTCTACCCAGGCATCATATGAATACGTGAAGTTTCTACCCAGACATCATATGATTACGTGAATTTTCTACCCAGGCATCATGAATGCGTGAAGTTTTACCCAGACATCATATGAATACGTGAAATTACTACCCAGGCATCATTTGAATACGTGAAGTTTATACCCAGCCATCATATGAATACCAGAATTTTCTACCGAGGCGTCATATGAATACCTGTATTTTCTACTCAGACATCATCTGAATACCTCAATTTTCTACCCAGTCATCATATGAACACCAGAATTTTTCACACAGGCATCATATGAATATGAAGTTTCTACGCATACATCATAAGAATACGTGAATTTTCTACCCAGACATCATATGAATACGTGAATTTTCTACCCAGGCATCATATGAATACCCAGACATCATATGAATACCCAATTTTCTACCCAGGCATCATATGAATACGTGAAGTTTCTACCCAGACATCATATGATTACGTGAATTTTCTACCCAGGCATCATGAATGCGTGAGGTTTCTAACCAGACATCATATGAATACGTGAAATTACTACCCAGGCATCATTTGAATACGTGAAGTTTATACCCAGGCATCATATGAATACCAGAATTTTCTACTGAGGCGTCATATGAATACCTGTATTTTCTACCCAGACATCATATGAATACCAGAATACCGAGGCGTCATATGAATAATTGAATTTTCTACCCAGGCATCATATGAATACGTGAATTTTCTACCCAGGCATCATATGAATAGTTCCTACCCAGGCATCATATGAATACCTAAATTTTCTACCCAGGCATCATATGAATATCTGGATTTTCTACCAAGGCATCATATGAATACGTGAAGTTTCTACCCAGACATCATATAATTACGTGAATTTTCTACCCAGGCATCATATGAATGAGTTTCTACCCAGACATCATCTGAACACCTCAATTTTCTACCCAGTCATCATATGAACACCAGAATTTTCTACACAGGCATCATATCAATAGGTGAAGTTTCTACGCATACATCATAGGAATACCTGAATTTTCTACCCAGACATCATATGAATACGTGAATTTTCTACCCAGGCATCATATGAATACCTGAAGTTTTCTACCCAGGCATCATATGAATACGTGAATTTTCACCCAGACATCATATGATTACGTGAATTTTCACCCAGGCATCATGAATGAAGTTTCTACCCAGACATCATATGAATACGTGAAATTACTACCCAGGCATCATTTGAATACGAAGTTTTATACCCAGGCATCATATGAATACCAGAATTTTCTACCGAGGCGTCATATGAATACCTGTATTTTCTACTCAGACATCATATGAATACCAGATTTTTCTACCGAGGCGTCATATGAATACTTGAATTTTCTACCCAGGCATCATATGAATACCTGAATTTTCTACCTAGGCATCATATGAATACGTGAATTTTCACCCAGGCATCATATGAATGCGTAGTTCCTACCCAGGCATCATATGAATAAATTTTCTACCCAGGCATCATATGAATATCTGATTTTCTACCCAGGCATCATATGAATATCTGGATTTTCTACCCAGGCATCATATGAATACGTGAAGTTTCTACCCAGGCATCTTATGAATACTCGAATTTTCTACCCAGACGTCATATGAATACCCGAATTTTCTACCCAGTCATCATATGAATACCTGAATTTTCTACCCAGACATCATATGAATACCTGGATTTTCTACTCAGGCATCATATGAATACGTGAAGTTTCTACCCAGATATCATATGAATACGTGGATTTTCTACCCAGGCATCATATGAATACCTGAATTTTCTACCCAGGCATCATATGAATACGTGAATTTTCTACCCAGACATCATATGAATACCTGAAGTTTCTACCCAGACATCATATGAATAACTGACTGCTCTTCCCTAACATCAAATGAATTTAAAAATAAACCTTGTATGGTCGAACAATAATTTCAATGGGAGATATGTTAATATTAATACCTACCAAATAGAGGGAAATGATTTCAGCAAAAACCACCACCATTTATTCTCGAACCTCATCATCCAACCTGACCAGTTTATACAAGCTAACAAACCAGTTATTGTAATCTTCAACATGGTATTTTGAGAGAACCATTATTACGGTCGTGACAGGACCGCTAGAAATGATTCAGGAGAATACTGTTACGCACATTAACATAATCCCAGCATATCCTGATATGAACTTGATTTTTTCATCATTAGGGAGCTTTGCGCTGGCACCAGAAACAGAAGAATGCATCCTTGCAGCTGAAGATTAAACCAGATCTTAGCAGATGCACATTTTATGGAATACAGTAGATTCAAACTGCCGTCTTTGAACACACGATGAGGAAAATCTTGGTCATCTAATATCTGGAATCTCTTTCCTCGTATGAAATGAATCTTAAAATAGATCTGATAGGGTAGCAAAATAATCACATTGGAAGATATGTCAACGTTATAACCTACCCACATCGAGGAAAATGGTACAAGGAGAAGCCACCACAAGTTCTACTTTAATCTAGAATTGCACCATCCAAACCGACCACAATCTGAAAACAAACAGACCAGATATTTTTTTTAAAAAGCTTTCAAAGAACATACACTAAAGTTCAAAAGTTTGAGGAAACCCCTGGTAATTTTTTTAAACTGGCCCAAACGTAGTTGTTTTCTACTTTAAATAAAAGAATATCATTATGCACTGAATTAAAAGCTGTCTTATCGGGTGGAATTTAAGCTGGCTCCTGCGGAGAGCAATTTGATTGGGCCTTCATCAAAATAGCTAGGGAGGAGTAAATGCGATAGGCAAAAATAAACAACAAAAGAACTCAAAATTAATCGCTGCATTTAAGTACTGTATTACATTCCGTACAAACAATTGTTTTTATTTCATAGGTGACTTTTGCTGGATTTCGCAATTAATTTCGTTTATTCCTTAATTTATTTCCAAGGTATAAAAATTGTTATCGTACAAAAAATTCGTCGCAAAAAATCATGTAAAAAAAGTAAACAAATCGCCGAAAACAATGGCAGTATTGAAAATTTATGAATCCAAAATTTCAGGATAGCGGGTCCGGATCCTGGAATGTTTTTAATTTGGTCACGGAGTCAGTCTGATTCAAAAATGATAGGCTATGTTCGGCTATGGCCTCTAGGAGTAAAGTTGAAAAGGTGTGACACACTGACATTCGCATTTATTATATATCAGGTCATCCCATAAGTTCTGTCCGAATTTTGAATAAAGAAAACAAATGACCAAATGTTACATTTAATTACAGATTCAATCAACAATGTATTTTCCCTGATTATCTATGACTTCCTTCCATCTATTAACAAGCTTACTAATTCCATTACTGTAAAATTCTTTTGGCTTTGATTCAAAGAACTCACAAATGTCAGTTTTAACCTCTTCCTGTGTTACGAAAGCTGTTTCTTCCAAATGATTCTCTAAGCTACGAAACAAATGGTAGTCTGAAGGAGCAAGATCGGGAGAATAAGGTGGATGAGGAATTTTCTCCCAACCAAGTTCTTCGATCTTTTGTGACGTGATTCTTGCTGTGTGGGGTCGCGCATTTTCCTGATAAAACATCACCCCTTTTCAATTCACTAGAGCAGGTCTTTTTTCCTTAAAGCTTGGTTCAAACGCTCTAATTGCTGACAGTATATTTGAGCATTAATTGTTGCATTAGGTGGTAAGAATTCAAAGTGGATTATTCCTTGGCGATCCCACCAAATTGAAAGAAGAACCTTTTGCCCATGAGGTTCCCATCTCGGCTGTGGCTGGCGTCCTTCCCCTTTACCAAGCCACTATCTACGACGCTTAACATTTCGATAAAAGATCCATTTTTCGTTGCCAGTCACAAGTTTATCCAAAAAAGGTTAAACAAGTTGGCGAGAATGGAGAGAAGAGCAGATGTCAACTTGGGATTTGAGGTTGTTTTCAGACAATTCATGAGGCACCAATTTTCCAAGTTTAGGAACTTTTCCAAATTATTGAAGGTGACGATGAACAGTTTTATGGTTTAAACTGAGAACCACTGCCAATTTCTCAACTGATAAAGCAGGACTCTCTTCAAGGGCTGCTTCAAGAAGCTTTTCATCAAACTCAATATATCCAGAAACAATTAACCATCTTATATCAGGTTGCGCGGTATTTTCACCCATTGAATATAAAACCCGGCATGGCAGAGTGGGCCAATAACTGCACTGGAAAATTTGCAGCACTTACGGAAAGAAATTTGCAAGAAATTGGTATGAACACCACCCAGACCCGGTTACGGAGATAGGACCTGTAACAATTTGATGGGACTTTACAATATGCACAGACAAAACAATCAAAGCTAATCGGCCAGACACGGTGATCAGAGCCCGCAAAAATAAAATATGCCCTTCTTATTGACATAACAGTTCCTGCAGATTGTGATGTTGCTTTAAAGATCTTTAAAAGAAAAAAACTATCAAGATACAAGTACCTTGAAATCGAAATCTCAAAAATATGGCATATGAGGACATCAACAACTTCATTGTAGTTGGAGCCCTCAGATTGATTGGAAAAAATTCCATTAGACCCATTGAAGGGATTCCTGGTAGCCTATGCCTTAAAGAGATACAAAAAATTGTACTCACAAGTACAGTCCAAACCTTACTAAGAGCTTTATCTGTGTAAAATATGAGTGATTTTTTTTTTCTCAAAAAATGCTCAGTGGAAAATGTTATGCCATTTCTGACCTTAGGCCTCTGGTTGGGACCCGAAAAGAAATGTGTATACATCAGAAATAAAAAGAAATAATAATGAGAGAGAGAGGGGGGAGGGGGAGGGGGTTGATTAGATGGTAAAGAAAATAATTCCCATACATTCAGGTAAACACAGAGAAAGAGAAAAGAAAGCTTCCATTTGTATGAATGTCTGTTCGTTGGATCGATCGTTGGAAATGTAGCATCTTTTATGCGATGGTAATGTGATATCGATTTGGGATCAAATATTTACGTGATCGCTTCTTCATATCTGTCTCAGTTTCCATTTTTTTTAAATTCTTTTTTGTATTTTCTCCTTTCTTTTACGAACCTTTTTTTTTCTTTTTTAAATTCTTTGTTGATTTCTCCATGTCTCTTTTCTTTTCATACATTTGCCTCGCTTGGCCTTTATGTTATCTTTTTTTTTTTTTTTGGCTTATAAACTTTTTCTGTTTCAGATCATTCTTCCCTCCTTCTTTTCCTTCCTCCCCTACTTCCTTTCCTGCCTTTCTTCCCTTTTCCTTTCCTTCCTACCTTCACTTCCCTCTCTTCCTCCCTCATGTCCTGCCTTTCCTACTTCATTTCTTTCCTTTTCTTTCTTCCTCCCTTCCCACCCTCTTCCTTTCCTTCCCGACATTCCTTCTTTCCTCGTTTCTTTCTTTCTCTCCCTTGCTTCTTCCCTCCCTTCCTTTTTTCGTTCCTTCCCACTCTTCCTCCTTTCTTCCCGTCCTTCATTCCTTCCCTCCCTTTCTCCCTTCCTTCCTTCTTTCTTTCCCACCTTTCCTCCATCTCTTTATTTCTGCTTTTATTTTTTCCTTTCCTTTTCATCTTTTTCTCTTCACATAGACATTTCCTTCGCTTTTCGCTTCCACGTCCTCCTTTCTGCAATCCTCTTTAGGGCACCTTTATTACATAAGCGTTAAAATGGTTCCATGTAAATTTCTTCAAATATTTTATGTCTGCTTCTCGTCTTTTTCATGCGAAAGAAAAAACAAATAGTCTTCTTTTCAACCGGACTAATATCCTTATCTTTGTTGTTATTATCGCAACGTTTCAGCCGTCGTGGCCTGTCGTCCTTTACCAGGTATTTGACGATCCAGTAACTGTCATGGAATCTCAAAATGAACCCTTTATTCAATTTGGGGGGTAGATTATTCTTTCTATGTCGAAGTATATATAATCTTTTTGTGCTTTTAAATACTTCTTGGTTATCGCAAGCCCTATTTCCATTGAGACTGTACAACCCTAGCCAATGATTGGAGCTCACAGTTAGTATGGTCACCAAATTCATTCATTCATTCATTCTTTCCTGTATTTCTTCATTTTCCTTATTCTAATCTCTTTCTTATTTTTTCATTAAGCCGTCCTCTTTTTCTCCTTTGATTTCCAAACATTTGTTGCTTACGCATACCATCGATATCTGCCTCGCGGTTTAATGAGAATAAAATTCTGTCTCTGACGTTTTTGTTTTAAAAGGAAACCTTTTCATTAATTACAAATGTCTTCGTGAATTTTGTAGAACTCAACATTTAATATATATTTGGAGATTCATTTAAATTAATCGTGAGTTCCCTAATAAATTTCAGTAAAAGACATTTTAACATGGATCTTTTACATAGATAAACAAAGAATAATGATAATTTTATATGTATTTTGGGGGGCATTGAGAAACAAAACGAACATTAAGGTGGCGCAATTTAAAGTTGGTTGATAAAGATTTTTTCGTACAATGAATGATATTTAAAATGTCAGAGTTAAAATAATAGTCAGTACATAAGTACGTAGATGGGATCAAAACACACACACACACACACACACATACAGAGAAAGGGAAAGAGATTTACATACACAGTCAGAGAGCGGAGTTCGTTAAACTTGGCTGTGGGTATGATCGATGGAAGTGGGATATACGATTGCAAACAGTTCCTTTGAAGTTGGAGGTAGCTGAAAACTAAATCCTGCTGAAAGCGATTGCGTCTACCGATTTTTTCCTTACTGACTTCAATATTTTTTTTCTTTTAAGAGTGTCAAGTGTTTTTCATCACCAAAAATAAAACGATCTGTATGTCTTGTACTTCTCCACGCTGCCATATGGTATGGTACTATACTACATCCGCAAAGAAAAAGGGTTCAATGAAATTAATTTTGTAATTTTCACACTTGAAAATGCGAACGTTGTTCGAATAGCAAAGTTTTTTTTTAATTATTTTCTTTAATAAAAAAAAAGTGTTGCTTAATCTTTATCTGCTTGACTCGCTTTCTACGATTTATCAACCCTTTGCGGGTTATTTTTCTTAATCATTTAATACCAAGCAAGGCAATAGAGCCACTAAGACACAAGAAGTTACTGAGTGTTAAAAGAATACAAGAAAAACTTATTAAATTTAGGGAACAGTAAAAGAACAATAATTAAGAAGTAACAAGTTATCTAATGGGAGTGGTCTGACGCGTGTCAGGTGTAGCCTTCAAAAAAGTAAAGTCCTTACTTTCTCTCAATCTTTTGCTGACGCATTACAATCCATCCATGATACTGTGTTTTGTCTATGATGTTTCTATCTATGGCAGTGAAGCTGTCATTTCTCACATTATCTCTGATGGTAGCTAAAAGCCACTAGCTCACACATCCAGATCACTGATACCAGCAGAGCATATTTATAGCCAAATTAAAAATGAAGCATTAGCAATAGTCTTTGCTATTAAAAAGTTCCACGAAATGAACAGTCTAACCCTGTAAATTAAATAAATGGTACAGTTCGGAGTCCCCTGTATATACACCTGATGAGGACAGTGGTCTGAATATAAATATTGTTTTTAATCTCTCTGTTTCTGAATGTTCTGCTACTCATGAAATATTATAGTGATTGAAACAAATAAAAATCTGTGATGAATCTAGTGAGGATGAAGACTGTAAAAAAAAAAAAAAAAAGTAACTCCCTTGCTAACAATATTACTTCTTCGTGGCCCTTGCATTGTCATGCTGGAGAACAAAATCTTTTTCTGTTTACCAAAGCAGGAGAATTTCGACGTAATACTTCGTTTACACGATTAAATTGGTGCTAAAAATGTCTGCAGTGATTCTAGGTTTCACCAGTACGTAATTAACACCACTTTCCAAGACTTCTATGGATGGAATCCTGGTTTGGGTGCTGTTATTGGTTTTTCATTTTATGATAACCACTGCCTTTTTCGTTTTCTGGTGGCATGCAAAACACATTTTTCATCACCTGTAAGAATCCAATGCTAAAATGAAAACCTAAAGTGCACTATAAACTACAGAAGAAATGATAAATTAAGTCATAAGTAATTTCCTCTTTTGAGAACCGATTGTTATGACGAATATCATTCTAATTACTAATCATATATGGCAGTTAACAATATATTTGGAGTGCACTAAAAAACTCTAGTTTTTGTACGGCAATGGCAGCGTACACGGTCAATGAAAGGACAAATGTTGCTCTCCTCTACAAGAACGCATACAGAAAGAATAAAACAAACAAAAGTTTGGGACTCGGTTGATCCGCTCTCACTCGCCATATTCACCTGACTTTGCACCAACCGGTTCCATTTTATTCAACTGTTTTCTGCATAAGAATAAGCAGGATGAATTTGCTCTTAGAAACATCATTAAGAAATATACAACACCAATCGACCAACGCTTCATCAGTTATAGTCAATGAAACATATATATATATGTCATTCGCAGATAGTACTGTTTTGCTTTATCACAGCTCCTCAGTGCGACTAGACATCCGAATACTTCAAGCCTGGATCGAAACCCAAACTGATCAGTCAGAGTTTCTACTGCTGAGCTATCTTCATTCGACAGAGAGAAACAACTAAATCTAGCGTATTGTTTTTACGAATCTAAACAAATGCCAATCAGCTGGAGTGCTCCAATTCATTTTACTGAAGAGCTTTGCATTAATGCAGGTGGCTGTTGTTTATAGAATTAGCTTATCACTCAACAGTGCTCAAATGAAATATATATATAGGCAGAAATACCCTTATTTATGCAAGTTTCATTAAAAACGACTAACAAGGTACTGTGATTAAGCTTTTTATTTTTCTTGTGTTCGTATGTTTTCTTTTCTGGGCGTAAAATGTGTAACAACTGTCCAAAAGTTCGGAATGTCCGAGCGCTTTCGGATATTCTTTTAGCCATTATCAAGGATGGTCTTTATTTCTTTATTTTACTGAATGTATGGATTTTTTTATGTAGGTATCTAGACTTATAGGAATGTTTTTTTGTTTGTTTGTTTTTTTCAAAAAACGGTCAGTACATTGTGGCCATCTTCATAATTGATGCTATTAAATATTTGCTTTTTTGAAAATTATATATATATATATATGAAGACAAAAGGAGAACTGATCTTAGACGACGCATTTCATCCTCTGAAGGATTTTATCAAGACAAATGTGGACGAAATGCGTCAGCTGTTTCCTTTTGTCTTTATTAATATTGTTCTTTTACAGATATATTCTGACATTTTTACATATACATCCGTACACACACACATAAACACACACACATATATATATATATATATATATATATATATATATGGTTGAAGATTGAGCTTATATACATAGATGGCCTGAAGATTGCGCTTAAACATGAAACAGACTGTCGCTATTGGGTGTTGATCTCAATGTACACTTTTATATTTATATTTATCCGGACTTACAAATATTCTTTATGGCAAAGGCTGATCAATAAAATTAATTGACACAAAATGTCCTTAATAACATTTGTCTTAAAGGACATTTGCTGTCTAAGAGGGCAATTCGAGAATGATTTATTAACAATGAATTGTTTTTTAGTGAGCTCAAATTTCATTTTGCATTATTATTTCATGATTAAAATGATCAAAGTATATTACAGAATAAGATTTCATTCAAATATTTTATATTTTACTTTTCAGTTCTCTATTTTATGTTTTGAAACTATATATATTTAACTTATTATTTATTTTTAAATTTTTCTCTTTCATGGACGCCATTGTCTTTGGAGGTTTGCTTAGAGACCAAGTTAATGGCCTTTTAAGCTTTCTTTATGTGAATTGCAGTAAAATTTTGAATATGTAAGAATTAAATATTACAGGGGGCCACCAGAATTTTAGAAATGGCAAAGTGGAGCATGGTCCACAATCGGTTGGGAACTATTTCTCTATATCTAGACTTTATAAATCTAAGCATGCTCATCATTTTACAGTGGAAATAGCTAGATGTAACCGTAAGTTCTATGGTAATCGTTTCTTCTATCACACTTCTCACTTGTGGAACTCTCTTCTGGCTTTTTGTGTCCCAGTCAACTTTGACCTTCAAAAATTTAAATGCAATACCAATTATTTTCTATCTTCTTAATTCTTGTTCTTTGATTGTCCTCTCTCTTTAATGTTTCCTTTTTCTCATCTTCTCTACCATTCACTAACTCCTTTCATCATTGTGGCCTTGTTGTTTTGCTTGGGGTGAAATGATTAAAAAAAAAATCATATTGCTATTTCCATGGCAAATGTTTATATGAGGTTTATTTTTAGTTCCACCTGTTCAGGCATTTAGATTGATTCATTCATTCTTTTTCTACGACTTATCAACCCTTTTGCAGGTTATTTAAAGCCAGAAAATATTTTTACGTTGTAAGAATTTTTTGGAAGATTTTTTTATTTAGTGGTGTTCACCCTGTACAAGCAGAAAATTACAGAGTATGTGGATATGTGTGGAAGATAAAGGTTAACCCTCAACTTAAACAGATTAAGATTACATTGATTAGGGAAGCAACTACTTGGGAGTCGATTCCACAAAGCAGGTATAGGATTACAGAGTAAGAGGCACGGCTTATGCGGATTTGTACAGAAGATAATGGTTAACCCTCGAATTAAACAGGTTGATTGCATTGATTGTGGAAGCAACCACTTGGGAGCCAGTTGCACAAGGCATTCGTAGGAAGAAGCTACTTGAGTGGAACTTATATCTCACCAGGGGAATACAAAGGGGATGAGGGTGGTTCACTATAATGTGTGTGACATGACTAGTCTCAGTCATGAAGGTTATGACTGGTGGAACTAAAGAGTTTAGTCCATCTGAAGACTCTCCATGGAAATAGTGATAGAGCAACAAAAGGCTTTCTACTTTTCATCTGTGCATGATAATGATTTAGTCATACAAGTATTACTAATTAACACATATTTGCACATAAGCAAATATATAATGAAACCAACAAAGGATTTGAACTCAGCTCTCCGCTTAATAATTCTGAGCCATTATCCATTATAGCACCCGTACATCCAAGTTTACAGCATCTGGTATTTCCAAGTGGTCACCCATCTAGGTGTTGACAAGGATCAACATTGCTTAACTTCAGTAATTGTATGAGAACTGGTGTTTCAACATGATGTGGCAATAAGCTTATATAACAGATGACAGAACATAGTGAGTGGGATGGTTATAAGACAAACATTACTAAAAGCTACAAAGGGTAGGAAGTTGTGGAGAGTCATGATTGTCAGCATCCTGAAGGTGTTTCGTGATAAGGCCATCAGTAGATCTTTACAGCTGAGAGATACCATCCTACTTCCATAGAGTCAAATCATCATTTACTCTGTATTCCACATGTAAATAAAATGTTCCACTTATCTTTTTCTCTCTAAGAATTGGTAATGGTAATATTAGCTGTTTCCCCAAAAGCAGTGAATGCTACTTGAGTTTTCTGTTTCTTTGCTCTCTCTCATTATTGGTCTGGAATGAAAGTGTAGTATCTGTTCTCCTTATTTCTGATGGTAATGGTAATATTAGCTGTTTTGCTACAAGGACACATTCAGCATACATTCACCTGAGCAGCCAATGTGACTAGATTTATATACAGGGTGTCCATAAAATTCGTGTGCACTTTAAAAAATTTATAACTTTATTTGTCTTTGTGATAGAAATAATTTGTAAAAAGGATTAGAAAGAAGTAAATCTATATTTTTTAAGGTTTAATTGAAATTTTATTTAGGTTTCCACATGTCCTTCATCATTAGCAATACAAAGGGTAATACGATTTTGCAGTTCACGGAAAAAAATTGCCAACTGATATACAGTAATGCCTGAAATCACATTAGTTATTTTAGTTATACTTAAAACTAGGTACATTAAACTTAGGTACCTCCACGAGATCACTAAAAAAAGAGCATAGCATGATGAAAAAGACGCCAAACTTGACAAAAACAAAATTTTATCGTCTAAATGTTTGTTATTATTAAGAGGAAAGGTCAAAGTATTTTGGGGGTATTTTTTTCCATTTTTTAATCATTCCTAGCACATCCGAAATTTTCGTTAAAAATCTAGTTTTTTTTGAGTCAGCAAAATTGACCATTTTTTTCCATTTTAAAAGAAACTGAAAATCTGACTTTGAAATTTTTTTAAATATCAATTATTTTTTCAAAACTTATTTTAAGAAAATCAGAAATTATAATGTTTATTTAAAATATTTTGAACCAAACTTAACTTAGCTTTTTGTGCCAAAAAAAGATGTAATTTGAAAATAAAACAAAGCAGGTCATAAACTTTGGAGACATCTCTTGACATGTGATGAATGATATATTTACAAATTCCATGAGGCTAATTTGTTCTAATGAAGGAGAAAAGTGAAATAATTTACATTTACGTGAACAAAATTATTTACCCTGCTATTTTTAACGCAAAAAAACTTTCAGCGGTCTGTCTTTTTTTTTTTTTTTTTGTACTTAGCTTTCACCTTTACGTTTATGATGCTTTATGGGAAATATATTCTAAAGAAATTAAAATAAAACTGTTAAGAGTGACATTAAATTTCATATTTCTTAAGAAAGGTATCTAATTAATTTATAGGTACCTTTCTTATGAAATTTTATCAGAATTGTACATAAAATACTATAATTTTATGTACATTTATTACATTCTACTGTTATTTGTATTTGCATTCATTTTATTATTAATTTTGATATTTCATTTATGGAAAATGTCGAACTGAGATTAATATAAAAATAAGATCATATAAATTTCATAAGATGATACTGATACTTGTAGGTACCCTTCTCAGTTGAAATTGAAAAATCAAATTAACTTCTCCACACGTGTTTCGCAAAAGTAAAGGCCTTAACAGCGGAGAACAATGGTTAACTCAAATAACACAACTTAATTATATTCTGGTTGGTCTTCCGTATTTTATAATTACATTTCTTAATTACTGGGGATCTTCTGATTAGTCAAAATGATACAATTTACAACACACTAAAAAGATCTATCTCATAAGGACAACTTATGAAAGCCGATGCTTTTTTTAACTAATTTTATAATATTTTAACAACTTAAATGTAAAATCTATTATAATTAATGAAATAACAAATAATTGTATTAAAAATTCATTTTTCATCGAAAAAATTTTTTTGCTTTCAGAAAATATTGTCCATATTCATAAAAACAACTAAAAGCAAATAAAAGCATTTGAAATTAAATAATATATTTGTTTTATTGAGTTTTGTATGTTACAATTCAGAGCTGATTTTCAGGTACTGCGTATCCAATTAAAAACAAAAAAAAACACGATTTGCATTCCTCAAAGCCCTGTGCTCTTAATTATTGTAATCACTAAAACCGATGCGATCAATTTCTAGCGTTTTTCATAAAATTAGTTATGGGGGGGTAATAAATATTTTTTAAAAATATTTCTACCATGACTTTCAAAAAAAAAACATATTTATAATAATTTGATCATCTGTGAATAGTTCCTGAAAGTTTCATTAACATCCGATAATTATTTCTATTTTTGCACGATTTTTCAAATTATTGTGTGTCATACCAAAAAAAACGTGCTAAAAATTGTCTATGTTACAAATAGAAACAAGGTTTTTTTAATCAAAATTTAGAATGTTCTAAAAAGAAGGAAAATTTTTTAAAAATAATTAAAAAAACCTTTGGTCTTTCCTCTTAATAATAACATAAGCATTTAGACAATAAAATTTTGTTTTCGGCAAGGTTGGCGTCTTTTTCATCAAGCTATGCTCTTTTTTTAGCGATTTCGTGGAGGTACCTAATTAAACTTTATAATATTTTTTACAGATTATTTCTATCACAAATACAAATAAAGTTATAAAGTTTTTAAAGTGCACACAAACTTTATGGACACCCTGTATTTCTTCACTCTCTTGCTATCAGACTGAGATCAAAGCGTAGTATTCATTCTCCTAATTTCTAATGGTAACATTAGCTGTTTCCCTAAAAGGAAACATTCTGCATTCATTGATCAAGCCACTAGTACTGTTTTCAGTTGAAATTTATAAAATCTTTCTTAAAACAAATTTTTAGGAAAACAGGTTTCTGAAGTCTATTAGCTTTTATCACTCTTTCCAGTATTGATGGGGCTCTCCTTCTGTTAACATTTTTTCAAGTTACATGCTATTCATTTTAGTTGTTGCCACTGTTTGTAGTCCTCAAGTGATATGGTTTATGTTATTTGGCACAGTCCTTTGTTTCTGATTCTGTAGCGCCAGTTCATAATATTCAAAGAAGACTTTACCAAGTCTTTACTTATTCAAAGCCTTTTTCCCCCCATTGACCTTAGGAAGCAGATGTATACAGCTGACAATTTAGATAGTGCTACGTTATGGAACAGACTCCCACATAGATACTTCCCTAAGAGCTAAAATCTTAACTTCTTCAAGTCATGGGTCATTGGTTATCCATTTTTATTCAAATCTTCACTTCAAACCATTTCTTTCTTTATACCACAGCCCTTATTCATTATAACTGTTTTAATAATAACCTTTGACCTTGAATGATTCTTGAGCCTTTTATTGAGTGAACTTTAATGATGTTAAATGATCTTAAATAGCCTTATCAGATTAAGACGTTCACATGGATGTTCAGCATGTGATCAAACTTGTTCAGAAATATCTAAATTGTTGAATGTATATAACCCCCTTTCTCAGATCAATTGTTAAAGATGATGCTGAGTGAATGAAGCATGTAAATCTTAGTGAGGAACTTACTTCTTTAAATTTTCGTAGACTGGCACAACAGGACTAGCAACAGCTAAAATGGATGGCACAAGAAAATAATGGCATAATTAAGATTGTAGCATTCCACACTATTTTGAACAAAAGGTTAGGAAGGAAACCCCCAGCAAGATTGGAAAGAGCAATAACAGTTACAGGTCTTGAGAAATCTATTTTCCAGCAAAATTTTATTCAGAGAAAGATTTTATAAATTTCAACCAATGTTAACAATGGCTGATTAGTCAATGAATGCCAAATGTTTCCTTATATATAAATGGCTGCTATTGCCCTTACCAGTGACACTGATGGGTTTTTAATGCAGTGAGTCTCCAAGACACACAGTTGGTGATTGGGGTGCATTCCTGGGAAATTCAATGGGTCCCAACTAAAGTTTATTAAATTTTTGTGTTAAACTGCAGAGCTAGAGGCTAAAGTTTTTTTTTTTTTTTACCATCATCCCAAAAAACAATTTTAATCATGCCAACTCACTTAAATTGAGATAACTTAATTTTTTAATTGAATTAATAAATTCAAAACAAAAAAAGTATTTACACTTAATCACAGTTCAATTCAGAAACTGTATTGTTTTGAGAATCATAACAGAAAAAGGTTTTAAATTGACAAAACTTATTTCGTTTTTCAATTGAATCAATAAATTTAAAACAAAAGCAGTACTTAAAGCAACGATCAGTAAAATTCAATAAGTTCAGGAGCAACAAAAAAGTTAAAAATAAGAAAATGAATCAAGAAAATCTTTGGTAAGGTGACATTGATATGTTTTTCCTGCCCATCCACACCAGCCAATGAATGAAGGAAAGAAAGAAAGAAAGAAAGAAAGAAAGAACTAATAAAAACTATTTGAAATAATATGTGCAATGTATTGCTTTTCATGGGAAACTTTAGTTGCATCCCTTGGACGCACAGAAAGTTACTGCATCCTTTAAGATTTTTATGCATAAAAGATGCAGGATGAACACCTAGCAACATCTCTGCATTACTGTAAAAAAAAAAAAAAAAATCTTTTGTTCATCACAGACCAGACGGAAAATAAAATTCAAGCTGTACACAAACTTTTTTGCTAATTAAAATTCATAACAAGAGGTAGATAAATTTATTAAGTCATTTTTTTCAGTAACTTTATTTAAAGTTGTATTCACCATATGAGGTATGGTAAACAAACACCTATGTTGCAAATTGAAAAGTGAAGTTGAGACAATGTATTATCTTGTGGTCCCTTAAGAGTGCATTACAATATCACACTGCCTCAACATTATTATAACATATTTGTTGGTGAAATTTATAAAGTCAATAGTCCACAGATTTATATTATAAAAGAACATCTGTGTGCAAATGAAAAAGATTTGATAATTTAGAGCTTAGTCCAAAAGAGCGAAGGATACTCAGTGAGGAATAGACTCATAACTGGGCTAGCTTGTTAACCACTACTCCATGACGAGGCACCCGACCAGCCTTTAAGTTGGAATAGAAAAAGTAATTTGTTTTTAGTAAGCTCGAAAATAGTGAATCCAAGAAAAGTTGTTATTCTTTGGCCATCTTTGTTTTTAATGTGCCTCATATTTTTTTCCTCCAATCATATTTCATATGCAATTTTTTCAGTCAGTTTTAAAATTATTATTTGATAACAGAGCCTGTATTTTTTCTTCAAGTTTATGGGACTGTGAACAAGTATTTTTTATTGTTTTTTTTTTTTTAAAGTGATCACACAGTACACTGGGACAAGTCAATTCATATTTTGAAAATATACATATATATATTCTCAAATAGAGTGTATCTGCTGAGGAGACAAAATGAATAAAAAGATACACAAGGAAAAACTATTCTTATCCGATGTGTTTTGTCCTCTGATTGCTTTGATAAAGTACCTCAGAGGACGAAATGCATCAGCTATGAATAGTTTTTCTTCTTGTCTTTTTTTATTCATTTATATATATATATATATATATATATATATATATAAATAAAGAGAAAAAGAAAACTTATTTTTATTCATATTGCCCTTTTACTGATATACTCTATCTGAAATATTTTACTAGAAAACTGGTACCAATTTGAATTCATCTGACAAAAAACAGTAAATATGGCTGGCCTCTTGTACCCCAAGTATGACTGTCTGTTAGGGTGGCTAGCTAATCCCTGTTGCAGATGCCACCTCAGGTACATTTGTGTTTCTTCAACACTCACAGAGCCAACCTGGTAATTTACGTACCATATATAAGTCAAAAGAAGTTCACATCATTGTCAGTCATTTTGGCAACTCGTCAATAATTTTCTATGCATTTAAATATTTTCCGTTTTCCAAAAAAAAACATTAAAATTAATTTTCTTTACATTCCTATTGAAATAATTAAGATTATTTTTTAATATGTAAATAGTTTTTCTTTTAATAAATTAAATTGCTTGTTCAATTGTCTTGACACCAGGGTCGAATTTAAGCCTTAAGAATCCCCTAGGCTAATAGAATTTGGGGGCTCCTTCATTACGTATGTTCAACCCCAACTCCTGTGTCTATAAAAAAAAAAACTAAATGGGGATCCTTTCAAATTATAAAGACCCACTCCAACTTGAGAGACACAAATACTTGTTTCAATAGTTGAAAGGAGCCCCATTAAATCTGAAAATAAACAAATCCACTCTGTTCTTATATATATTTATTTTTTTCTTCTTAAAGTTTTATCAGGGGCGCAAGACTTGAAGGCCATTGGGGGTCACTAGGCAGCCGCCCATTTGTAAATCCCATATTACTTGTGCCTAGATTCTTAAATTTTTATCTTTTTGTAATAAGCAAAAAACAAGAATCTAGTAAATAAAGCAATTATGCCAATGTTGAATTTAAATTTGTGACTAAATTTGTACATATTGTAATTACTGTTACGCCAGATGAAATTCAAATCGGGACCAGTCTTTTTAAGTTTACACAAGTTGTTTGTGGTTTTTAAACAGCAACTTTCTTTTTCTCTTACTACAGTGTTGTGTTATGTTTCATGGGCCAAAAATTATTATTATTATTATTATTATTATTATTCGGAATGATTAATTATTCACTCGGATACGTTTATTCAGCCAGATTCGATATTTATCGTTATTTTTAAATAAACTTTTTTTTTTTTTTTAAATGATCTCCCACAATAGGGATTATTCTTTCAAGGTTTTTTTTTTTTTTTTAAATTTTCTTTTCTTTTTTTTAAAAGTTTATCCAGTGTTTACGTAAATGAATATTGTTTGAACCCAATTTTAATTGATTCGCCCCAAAGAGTTTCGTCTTTGATCGTTTCGTTAATTATTAATTTTTTTTTTTTTTTTGTAATATTACAAAAAAAAATGTATTGAAAGAAAAAAAAAAAGTTAAATATTACTGTTAATTGTTTCTTGCCTTAACTTGACAGATGTTTTCTGGCAAAGAAATGACACTTTCTCTCGAAGGCGAATGACTTGATGAGCGAGTTGATCTCGTAGAAAGGATTTAAAGTGTGTTTAATATAAGTTTCATAGACATCGATGAAAAAGTTCTTAATGCCATCTTCGTTCTTCACATCGTGTAGCATGATAAAACGCATGCGGCTGGCCGTGACGAAGGACGAGACGAACCATTCATTGAACTTATCACCGATTTTCAAATACATATTATTACTCGTCCACATTTGTTCATCTACAAGATCCAAGGCGGCGTGAGCAATGAATTGGTTTAAATGACGATGGTCGTCCTTTTTCGGGTCGTGGCTTTTGTGGTTGGGCGGCGACGTCTCCATCTCGAATATCGGGTTGTCGTAGTGACCGACGATGGCGAAATAATAGTTCCCAGCCATTGTTTCTAGCGCTTACTAGGCCGCCTTTTTTTAAACCCAACTTATTATTAAATTCCACTAAAGAAACTGGAGGAAAATAGAAACACTGCTCACTAAAGGCCAAAGTAAAGAAATAAGTTTTTCGAAGTTATCTCCCTTTGATAAAAAGCTCTTCTTTCTTCTGTAGCGTCAAAGTAGCAGTCAAATTGATTATCATGCCACGGAAGTATCGCAGATTTATAAATGAAATAATTCCCCTAGTAGTTGTTCCTACCGCTTGAACCTTGAACAGAATTGCTACTAAATAAATATTTTACTTTTAACCAAATAATTAACTAAAAATGTTTATTTCGCTATTTTCGACTTCTTAAGATATCAAAAGTTAGGGGAAAAGATTTTATGCAATTCAACAAGTAAATCTAAAATTTTATAGATGATGAATTTATTGATGGGAACTTTATTTGAAAGCCCACTTTAATTAACTGTAGGTCTCCTAAAAAAAAATAAATAGAAAATTTTAATTGTTTCAAAAATAAACTGAGACATTTAAGAATTTACATAAAAGATATGAACACAGAGGAGATGTTTTAAAAAACAATACACTGAATGCCTTAGTTGTTCATCATAATAGGTCTGATCATAATTTTGACTTAATGTATTTTCAGTTAAAAGAAAAAATAATTCAAGGTAAAATGTATTGACAGTACTCTAATTTCTGAGTCTTCTAAGGTAAATTTACACCCAGAATCATATATCACCTTCCTCCATAAAATTACTCTGGTGGACTTCACCACATTAATTTAACTTTAGATTAGGAAACAAAACTCGCATGGAAAAGGATAAGCAAAAGACATCGTTACACATAAAATATATATTTAACAAGATGTACAATATTAAACAATGATGAGAAAGAAAACATGCATTTAAGAAAAGGTTAAATAAAACAAGAGTTGTCTCTCTTTAACTCTTATTTTAGTATTTTAAAATTCACTGGAAGAATGTTTGTAATGACTGTTCTCAGAAGATTTTGCTGTGTAAGAAAAGATTATGTGAGTGTATAAGGAATGTTCAGCATGTGAGTGGTGATGTGAGTGAGAAGGTTGGCACGTGGTTTCAACTGTCATGGATTTGTTTGGCAGCTGAATTCTCACTAATTAGAAACAATTCTTGCTTATATAAGCGACTATAGGCTCCAGACCGCTGTGTGGGAAAAGATATTCTTAATGTGCAGACAATCTGATTGGTTGGCATCGAACAATCAGTGAGCGAGTTTTGGGTAGACTTAAGAAAGCTTCTGAGAACTGTTTCTCCCAAAAGTGCACAAAATTGACTACATGAAAATAGATCTATTAAAAATTGTCACATTGCTGTGATTTGTAAATTTTCTATAAAATCATAATGGTGATTTATTAAACAATGAATGCCTGTCATTGTATGTGATTTGTATTTGTGTATGTATGTATGTGTGATATAGATCAGCACATTATGGCCTAATTAAAAATAATAAGGATAAAAATCTGAAGGAGATATATTGAACATCAAAATTTAAGGCTTACACCCACATCATATTGAAATACTGATTCTCATACAAAGCTGGTCAGATGGGTGACCGCTTGAGAATACCAGGTACTGCAAGCTTGGATGTGTGGGTGGTGTAATGGATAACAGCTTGGAATTGTTAACTGGAGAGCTGAGTTCCAATTCCAGTTGTGTTCATTATATTCACTTATGTGCAAATTATGGTATGAATCCGCCTCTTCTCTCCCCAGCTATGGGTTAATTAGTAAGACTTGTATCACTAAATTATTATTAACTCCCCCTCCCAAATACTTATAATCTAAAATATTTTCTGGCTTTAACTAACCTGCAAAGGGTTGATAAGCCCTAGAAAACAAATCAATTAAAATTTAATCTGTCTACATCCTCGTTCATATATCAGAGCTCAAAGTTTGGGGAAATGATTTCAGAGATTTGGAGGGAATTTGGAAATATATATATATGCATACCCATGTGTTCGTATGCATTAAGAATATCTTTACGCACATAGCTATCTATACATACATACACTTAGATATCTACATCCATGCACATACATACATATACTAACTGACATGTATCTACAAATAACCTATGTTAGGTTTTGTGATCAGTTTTAACATATTTCAAATTTATTTTGTGTTAATAGGACTCACCTAGATTATACCAACGGATTACTACCTGTATATATACATATATATATATATATATATATATATATATATATATATATATATATATATATATATAGTTATGAAGAACTTGGTAAACCTGAATGGGTAATTCCAAGGAGGATGAAATCCTGAGAGCTCAATGTGAATACAGAGCTAATATTTAATGAAAAAACAGACCACTTTAAGGTACCATTACAATAATTTATTTCACCAAAATCCTTTTTAAAGGACTCGGATCATCAGGTAACACTTCCAACAATGAAATGAAAGGAAAAATGGGATTAGAAATTGATGGGTAGTGTAATTTTGTAATTTAACAGGAGGGTGATAGTTGTAGTTAACGAGACAAGGTAGAGTATAGGGAGGGGTTAATTTCATATTTCTCTTAAGCATGCTTTATATTGGGGTAGGAGGAGTGACCGAACCGTGACCTATTTAGAAGGTTAACTTAACGGAAATGATATATAGGAATGGGAGGGTAGTGGGGGGAAAAGAAAAGAAAAAAGAGAGGAGATAGACAACAGTAATACAGATATATCTAAATGAGTGTTACGGCAAAGAGAGAGGGGGAGAAGGAAGTGAATCGAAAGAGGCTGTAATTTTGTTTTAACAAAATTGTATAAAAGATAGATTTCAATGCTTGATAGAAATTTAGATGTCTAAAAAATGATGAATGTTATCAATTTAAACATTTAATTTTTTAAGTAAATAGTTTAGAGACTTAATATAAGTTAACTACTATTTTTATTAGCACATTTATCGAGAACATATTAAAGAAATATTTAAAACTATAATAGTTTATTTACCCGACCAATTGTACTTCCATAATATTGTAAAAGATATTCGGTAACAATAACATCTATATTAGTTTTACTTTAAATCTAATTTATGAATGTAATTTTTCTTTATTATTATATGGGTAAACTTAATTAAGGTTTAGGTTTCATTATTTAATAATATTTGAGGGTAATATTAAAGATTTTGTTTTCTTCTCATATGTATCTCACAAACACATTCATGCAAATCCATATATACATACGTCCATTTACATGTGCAAATGCACACACACACACAAACATATATATATATATATATATATATATATGTTTGTGTGTGTGTGCGTGTGTAGTCA
>CAHIKZ030002944.1:1352500-1420000 GCA_903632075.3 Acanthosepion pharaonis
CTTGACATCTTGACTTCAGTCATTTTCCAACCACTGTAACATAGCTTCCTTGTGCCTTTTCTATAAATAATATCCTGTTAATTGTTCTGATGAGCTTTCCTCTTTGGTACCTCAACTTCACAAATTTAAGTGCAGTACTAGATTGGCAGATAGGTCTCATCATTTTACAATTGAAATGGCTAGATGTCACCATAAGTTCTATGCTAACAGTTTCTTTTCTCACACTTCTTACTTGTTGAACTCTCTTTCAGCTTCTTACTTCTTTAGTCAAGTTTGATCTTCGAAAACTTTTGTTAACTTCTGTCTTCTTATTTTCTGTTCTTTCATTTTTCTGCCTTGTGCAAGAAATATCCGGGTGGCAGTGTCTTTGTTATAACCACAATGAAAAGACCAATTTTGTACAAAGAGCAATCAATTTTGCTTTCCAACCAACTTTGATCTTCAAAAATTTAAAAGCAATGTCAAATGTGATCTTTTGTTACCATTATTCCTGTTCTTTTATTGTCTTCTCCCCTTAATATTGTCTTATTGCACTCAGTAACCCCTTTATTGACTTGCTTGGGGTGAAATAAATCACTCTCTCATATCATCTTTCTTTTTGTTTCGTCTTCTCTCTCTCTCTCTCTCTCTCTCTCATATCATCTTTCTTTTTGTTTCATCTCTCTCTCTCTCTCTCTCTGTTTTGTCTTCACTTTGGCAGTCCTACACTTTCTACTACTACATCAACATTTGTGTAATTGTTGTGTCGGAAACCTACCACCCTTCTTGAAGATGAACTTGTCTGCAAACAAAGACTTTAAGTAGTGGCATGTCAAAAGACAGATAGACAGAGAAGTTCTTTGCTGAGCTAGTTATTGACTACTCAGGCGATTTCTGTACCTTTTTACCAACCTATTAAAACCCTTTTTATTGTTACATGTTATTTGGCGTTTGTCTCTACTAACCCCAAATCAACATCATAACAGTTATGTTGTATTATTTCAGCTGTTCCTTATGTAAATTAATATTTTGATTATAATAAAATCCTTTTCTCCTCTCAACAGCATGAAGAAGAAATCTAATTACTCATAAGGATTTTTGTTTTTGTTTTTCCAGGTCCAGCAAAGAAGGCAAAACTCTTAAAATCTATACAAAAACAGGGGACAAAGGTGATTTTTCTCTTTAATTCAATGTGTTACCTTTTTTGTATCAAAGAAGAAAAGATGAATTAATTTAAAGATATTAATATGAAAGTGGACATTGAGGTCAAAACCAAGCAGTGACAGTCTGTTTCAAACCTGAATGCAATCTTCAGATTATATACAGAATATTCAATATTTATCATTAAACTCAGATTAATTTTAATTCAGTTTAAAAAAATTTATAATTTCTTTGGATCTTATATGATTTATTTACACTATTCACATCATTCAGACTATTGTCTTCATCTTTATTGCTATATTCACAATGTTTCATCCATTGTCCGCTTTGGCCTTCTACAGGGGATATATGTTGGAATTTCAAACTGAACCCTTTATTTATTCCATGGGGGTAGATTGTTCTAATTCCACATGCCATACCTTTTTTGGATATCTCAGTTTCAGTTAATTCCCCTTAGTAATTCAACTCTCCAAGTTTTTTTTTCTCTCTACCGCAGCCAAGTATTGAACTCACAACTCTTTGGATCAAGTTACTTTTGAATCACTCAACAAATGAGTAATGTATAAACCTAAATCATGTTTTGTTTTTTTTACCAGAGCTTATATTACAATTTTTTTTTTTAATATCATATTATTTGTTTAATAGAACTAACCTATATTTTATCATTTCAGGCATTAGATTTGAAAATTGCTAAAAATTTACTAAAAGAATCACAATTTTAGAAATATACAAAGCAAAGCACTCCCCAAAGGATATAAGCCAAATCATTAAAAATGAATAGAATGTTAGTTTGGAGGACCATCTAAAGATTCAACAAAACTAGGGATCTGAAGGATGGTCATGGTCGTCTTTGAATTGTTTAAACCCCAGATCTCAAGAAATTCACCCATGAGAAGCTGAAAAGAAATCCAAAGAGGTTTCTCAGAAATCTTGCAAAAGAGGTTCCTCAGAAATCTTGCAAAAGAGGTTTCTCAGAAATCTTACAAAAGATGTTTCTCAGAAATCTTGCAAAAGAGGTAAATGTGTCAATCGGAACCATGTCAACCGTTTTCCATTAAGACCTTAAGACATCCCCTTACAAAAACCAAAAGAAACCATTGTTATCTGCAAGAGAAATGATAAGCCAGATGCTAAGTCCTCCTTAAGTGCATTCAGACAGGCATGCTCCCAAACCTTGTGTTAAGTGATGAGAATTTGACATTGACCAACATTTTAACAGCCACAACACGATCAAATTTGTTCTCAAACAGGAGACAGTGAACCTAGGACAGTTACTTGAAGACAAAGAGCGAACTCCATGATGATGTAGGCTGCTGTAAATGTGACAAGAAAAAGTCTTCTAGTTTTTGTGGAGGCAGGGGTTAAAATCAACTGAGAAAATTATGTGAAGGACATTCTTGAGTCATTGCTGTTGCCTTGAGTGAAAAACATTTTGAAAAACAACATTGGTCATTCCAATGAGATTCTGCACCCTCTAATGTTCCTCACTTCATTGATGAAATATATATATATATATATATATATATATATATATATATATATATATATATATATAATCTCCAAGTGGATCCTAGTAATATAAATGTTAAAACTGATTCACAAATGCTCAATGTATTTATTATTACAGAGAAAAAATTAATACACAATAAAATCCCAAATCACCTCATGTGGGGAATATCAAACAATCCAATTGTACCTAATTGCAGAAAGATGTGCCATTCCCATCTTAGTATAATCAGCCCCATGAGAAACCGTTCATCATGAAGGGAAACAGTTGACTTTGTCAAAAAAGACGGTCTACAATGACTAGGATTTGTGTATTGAAAATATAATGACAGCTGTGATACTTGCAGGAACCATAAGATATCTTCATCTTTATTGTCATATGTACAATGTTTCAGCCATTGTGCACTCTGGCCTTCTTCAGGATTTGTCTGTATTTCTGAGATGAGGTACTGTAACTATTTACATTGCCTCATGGCTTGTTGGATGAAGTAATCCAGTGACTTGATGCAAAGTGTTGAGAGTTCAATACCTACAGCAGGGGTGAACAAAAATTTGGAGATTTGAGTTACTAAAAGGAAATAACTGAAACTGAGATATCCAAAAAAGGCATGGCATGTGGAACTAGAACAATCTACTCCAGTGAACGATATAAAGGGTTTGGTTCAAAATTCTAACATATATAATCTGAAGATGGTCAGAGAATACAATGGCTGAAATGTGAATATGGCAGTAAAGGCGAGGACAACAATCTGAACAATGTAAATAGTTATTTTTGTTTATATTACATTTCATTTCATCAGGGGCTGAGTGTGTCAAACAGAACATGTTTAGAGATTAAGTTAATAACCCTACCCTACCCTACCCTACCCTACCATTTTAAACTTCTCTTGTGTTGTCGAGTGTGTAAGGAAAATAATAATGAAAAGATAGCTTCAAATTTTAGCAGAAACAATCAAATTATTTTCTTTTTCTCTCCATTTGAACTCCTCAGCTGTCAAAACAATACAGATTCTATGACCTTTAACAATAAAACAGCTATGAATGAAAAAAATATTTAAAGACTTATTTTTAATGAGTATTAAAGCCTGGCTGACATTTTAACAGGCACATGACCCAGGAGGAAGACTACTTGAATAAAACTGCTGGCTTAATTGAATTGATAAATACACGTACAGTGCTGACAATTATGGTGGCAATAAATGAATTCTTTTTTTTTAAAAAAAATCATTCCAAGCAAGCAAGATGATAATGCCACTAAAATGCCAGGGGGTCTACTGGGATTGAAAGAGAATGAGAAAATTTTACTGAGGAGAAAGGACAATAAAAGAACAGGATCCAGAAAGATAGAAAAATGGTAACTGAAGATGAATTAATTTTTTTGAAGATTGTAGGTGGCAAGCAGGAACCTAGAAGAGATTTCCATGCAAGAATATAAGACTAGAACTTCTGGCTAGTTCAACAGGAAAACGATGTGACCTAGTTGCCTAGTAGTGCACTAAAATTAATGCATTCAATGTACAATGGATGAAAGCTGATTAAGAATAATTACCATAAAAATATTTATAGAAAAGACCCAGGGAAGCCACGTGACAGCAGAAAGGAAATGACTGAAGTCGAGATACCATGTTAGGGCCAACATAATTACCGATCCTTAACAACTCATAAATTAAATAAGATAATCTCACCTATTATTGTGCTAGAAACACCAATAAGCAATTATATTCAACCTCATGACTATGGTAGATAAAATAGTTCAATTATGGTAATTTGATTGTTCAATGGGGCCTGAGGAATACTTTTCAAAATATTGTAATGAGGTTACATCACTATTTTAGTCAATTAGGTTTATTTCACTTTTATTCAACTGATTTATTCAAGTCATTGTCTACCTCCAGGACTGGGGGGGCCTGGTAAACGGTCATCAAGTCAAAATATTTTAAGGAGATGCATTGCACAGATTTGTATCATGGACAAAGAAAATGTGGAATTTTTTAAAATCATTTCACCCCAAACAAGGGAACAAAGCCACTAGCATGCAGAGAGTTACTGAATGTGGAAGAATATAAGAAAAAGAAAATTCTTATTAAGTAGCAAAAATAATTATGGTAATCTAATTGTTCAATGAGGCCTGTGGAGTATTTGTCAAAATATTGTGATGAGATTGCATCACTATTTAAGTTTATTAGGCTTATTCCATTGAGTTTAACTGATTTAATTCAAGTTTTTGTCTACTTCCAGGATTGTGTGCCTGGTTAATAATTGCCAAGTCAGTGATAATTATTTCGTTCAAGGTATAGATCTCATTTTTTTTTTTTTATTGTTTTGTTTCTTTTAATGACATTTCTAAGGCCCTCTACCAGTTTAATTTCTTCTTTTTTTTCAACAATTCTTAACATACATACATACATACATACAGTAAAGTTCCCTGATAAAATCCAAAAAATCAGCAATATTATTAGTCCTGCAGAGTCTGTCTATATTTCTGAGATGAGGTATTATGTACATTATTGTTGGGGCGCACCCACCTAACTAGTAATGGACTGGTCCCTCTTATATAAGTCAGCTCTGGGGAGAGAGTCAGTGTTAGCAGCCCAGATACTTTCTGAGCGACTTTTCGGTTCAACTCTTCCAAACGGGCGAGAGGAACCCGAAGGAGGCTACGCCAAGGGCGGAGTCTCCTTCGGGAGGTTAAATTGCCCTGAACCCGTTTATACGGGTTCAAATGGGCTATTTTTTGGCCGAGCCTAATGGCTCGGGAATGCCCACATTAAAAAGGCCTTGTGCCGCATGACGCCCTCGTGGGGGGGTGGCTAAATATCTTAGCAGTCCAGATAAGCTTACCCGGTACATACCGTTGGACTATAGACTTTGGATATTGTTTCGTACTAACCAACCTTCGTTCTACTAATCACTCTATTGTTAATTGCTTTTATGAATATACCAGTATTTTCCTCTACACCTGTGTTTGTCGTGACTCTTACACCGACGCGCGGGAAACTCACAACATCTCAACAATTATTTACATTATTCAGACTATTGTCCCCATCTTTCTCGCCATATTTATCACAACGTTTCGACCGTTGTACACTCCGGCCTTCTTCAAGTGGTTGGAATTTCGAACTGAACCCTTTATTTCACTCACTGGGGTAGACTGTTCTAGTTCCACGTGCCATTTTTGATGGATGTCAGTTATCAAGGACACATGGCACAGTGGATAAAGGCGTTGGTTAGATCCAGTGATAGGACCCAAAGAGTGTGAGTTCAATACCCGGTTAAGGCAGTGGAGAACTTTCAGAGAGAAATTAACAGGGGATAACTGATAACTGACATCCATCAACTACTTATGTCATCTTCATCATCAGTCTCATGATGAGGTGTGTTCTTAGGGTCACTGTGTAGTTGAGCACCTAACCAGTTCCCTCCACGTATTTGTATTATGCTAGAGACGTATTCATTCAAATAAACCTGGCGAAGCCCATCCCTCTCCAAGTTAGACCACAGCTAATGTCATTTGACTTAAAGGCTTGCCTTGGTCATGGATCTGTGTCTGTTGATTCCATCAGAGGAATTTACTTTCTTTAGTTTTATTGAGAAACTTAGAAGTAACAGAAATGTGGTTCTACAGAAGGATGCTGAGAATACCATGGACAGAACATATGAGCAAAAAGCACACATATTAAGAATCAGAAAGAGACAGTTGAAATTTCTTTGCATAAAATGAGGAAGTAAGGCTTGGAGAATTTGACCCTCACAGGGCATATCAAAGGACAGGAGAAAGCAGTGGTCCACATACATGATGATCTTAGGTGAATGGATGGCAAATGGTTTAGTTTGGTTTGGTTTATTTTTACAGCATATCAACCTCAATGGGTTATTCAATGCTGACAACATTTTTTATTGCTGGTAATATTTTGTTTTGACAAAAATCTGTTTCTGGTAATATTTTTCCTTCAAAATTGTATTGCTGGTAATAATGTTTTTCAAAAAAGTATTGCTGGTAATAGTTAACTATTTGCCCATAGCTGGGACTCTAACAGGTGCTACCACCCTGGGTCAGGGTGGACCTGGGAACACCAGCAATTAAGAGGTGGTTCCACACTCCTCAAAAGCTCTTGATCAGAGGCCTTGCTGCTGGATGTAGTTTAACGTCTTACCCAGGACAAGAATAAATGGCAGAGTGGAGGAGGACAGAAGGCTTGGTAAAAAAACAGTTGCTGCTAAGGAATACAAATGATGGAAGGCTGTGGAGGACCATGATCGCTCACATCTTGAATGGAAATGGCATGTAAAAGAATATATGTTCTCTTTTCTAGATATTTGTATGCATACAAGGAAAATATAATTAAGAAACTAAATAAAAGCACCTTGTAAGTCTTGTTTGATGAAACGCATATTAAGTGGGAATTGTTGCCCAAGCACACACAAAGATTTAAAATAGTATATGTAAATATATAATCATATAATGGAAAGTAAATAATGTCTTCTTCAGTCGATTTAAATATATTTAACAACTGATACATTTACATCAGTAAATAATTATACATTTTTATTGTTTTATGTGTGAAATTCATAAAAAGTCGAAACTGTAAGCATTATTGACACTGTATCTTTGTTATAGAAATTGAAAACTTTTATCTCATTTTTTAGGTCGATCTTCCACATTCACAGGTGAGAGACGACCAAAAGATGACACCATATTTGATGCGTTAGGCTCAACTGATGAACTTTCCTCTGCAATTGGGTGAGTTAATGTTGATTTGTTTTTCTGGATTACCTAAAAGGACTGAATCCTGTCAAAGTTGACTATAGATGTAGCAATAATTTCTGCTACTCCCTGGCTATTTAAGGTGGTTTTTTGTTTAGTAACATCTTGATGTGAATTTGCCTTGTCCCCTTGTTGTCAAAATGCCTTCTTCCTCATCTACTGACTGGAATTTTATTTATTCAAAAAAGTCAATCACAGAAGTCTCCATTCAGTTTTCACAAGGGCTTCAGACCACGGCTCTTATTGGCCAAAAAATATGAAAAAATAATTTTCCATAAACTTGAAACGGATCCTTAAGAATTTTAGTGACTTTTAACTGCTGAGCCCAAAATGATACACATGTGTAACAATTTTTTTCCACATCTCATCTGGCTTTCTTAAAATTATACTAATCTCAAAAGAACATGTATATAAAAGAAAAACTTAAACAATTAAACATTTATTGATGACTAACATTTTTAAAGTAATAAAAATAAAATTTTTATATATGCTCCAGCAGTGAGAATTCATTCAAACAATTTTTATTAGAATTGTCCAACAAAATGATTTAAATTTTTTTTATTACATTCTTTCCAGTTTGTGCATAAGTTTTATTTGTATTGCACATCCGGATCAAATTTATTGAGAAACTGTCAAAAGTTAATAAAAATTTTTTTAGAATACTTTTGATGAGCTCAAATCATTCTTATTTTATATGTCATTTCCCTTCATTGAGTGAGTGATCCTGGCTCTCCACAACATCCTATCCATTGTCACTCTTAGCTGTGTTTGTTTTTTCTTACCAACCCTTTTCATCCTTGTTCTGACCTCTTTTTACATAAGTTCATTAGCAAGAATTGGATTTATAATCCCGTTTATTTTTTTATTCAGATCTTATCTTTTGTATTTAGATGTTCAGAAAAATGATATTTTTTTATATTTACTCTCTTTAATAAATGAAAATGAAACTGGATATCAGTGGTATAGTGGCGTAATGGATAGCGTCTCAGATTGAGAATCAGGAGAACTGAGTTCAAATTCCAGTCGAATCCATTACATTTACTTACATATTAATATCCTTGGGAGAGGTATGAATCCACTTTTTCTCCCTCCAGCTATGGTTAAATAGCAGGACAGACTGGGTTCTATAGCCTTGGATGGCAATTGGTCTACCACAGAAAGAAATGGCAAAATTCTGTGGGGAAAAATCTACCTTGTTAGTCGTGTATCAAAAGATACATGATTGCCAAAGCATGTATCATGCATGGCACATAACTGACTGATGTCAACAGCAGCAAGATTCTCTTTATTTTTTATTTTTGAAGTCAACGGTTCCCAAACATTTTTTCTCTAGGTTGTATTTTTCAAATGAAAATTTGCTCACCCCTCACCAAATTTTGTGTAATAAAAAGTACATTTAAAAAAGTGAGGATTAAAGGGAGATAACTGAAGATTCGAAGTCAGAACATTATCATTGATAACTCTCTCCTCCAATTTGTGAACCCTAGTTACTATATTCTTAAGACTTGATCTAATGCAAAAATATCACAATGATAAAATTCGTCAATAATTATTTATACCTAATATTGGGAATCATGCATACAAGTAATCCATAATCATATTTTAAATTTTGAAATCATATTTATTTTTGGCATATGAATGTTTCTAAATATTTGATTGTCTTTCAATAATTCCCCCTCACCTGCTATCTTCTTCCGCCTCACCTGCTATCTTCTTCCCTCACCTGGTATCCTCTTCCCCCACCTGCTATCCTCCCCCCTCACCTGGTATCTTCTTCTTCTGCCTCACCTGCTATCCTCTTCCCCCTCACCTGGTATCTTCGTCCGTCTCACCTGCTACCCTCTTCCCTGTCACCTGGTATCCTCTTCCCTCCTGCTACCTCACCATGATGAAAAATCCTCTTCCCCCTCACCTGCATTAATTAAAAAAAACAAAAATTTACAATAAAAAACAGTCATTCTTAGAGCAGTTTTTCTCAACCCTTTATTTCTTTTGACCTATTTTCAGACCCACATAATCACAAATAGAATTTCCATGTAAAGAAGATATGAATTTTATTTACAAAAATAAAATGTAGAAGAAAATATAAATCCTGACTAATGATTACTCTGCTTCTTGTGTATCCACGTCTGTTTAAATATTTCTCGAACTCACGTTGAGAATCACTAATTTATAGAGTGCGTCGTAAGAGAAGCAACTCTTCCAAAAGTAGAATTTTTTTGCTTGAGTTATCTCCCTTACATTTAATTTGCTTTTGCGATTTTCTTGTTTGCTGCAAATGATTGTTGTTCTTTAACCAACACACCCCACGTATTTAATACACAACAAGTTGTTCTATGAAATATCTACATGTTGTTTTACGTTTATTTCCATTCGTATTTGCTTATTTTTATTTATGTTTTACAATATGAAAAGATTAGATTCAATTTAATTTACTGATTCAAATTTCTAATTTTTGCCTTCAAATGATATGAAACATTTTGATGAATGTTTTGATAATCATTAATAATATTTTATTACTTTATAGTAGATTATAATTTGAGTAGATAGTCCAACCTTTTTCATTTAGTTTCTTTTGCTTTATATTTTTATCATTTTTGTTGCCTTAAAGGCATATTAAAAAAAATAAAAAAAATTTGAATAAGAAATAAAATAGTCATTTTTTTTTCAACACTTCATGTGTTGAAACAAAATAGCTATTTTAGTAGTGATACTATAACATGCTTTTGTTATAATTTTCAAATAAATATTATATATATATATATATATATATATATATATAAAACAGATGATGTGTGTGTGTGTGTATGCTATTTGTGCATGTCCACACTTCTTGACCAATTTTGATGAAATTATGCTCACATATTGCAAATTTATCAACTTAGGTCAAGAAAATTTTTTCACGTTTGGCAGAAAAATTGATAAAACTGATGGTGAGTATGACTTTTTGCAAAAACAAAGGCTAAGTTGCATGCGAACAAAATTTTTATGAGCTGATGTTCTTTGCAGCTAATGCAAAACATCAGCTCATGTTATAACGTCTTATGTAGAGCACTTGATAGTTTTCCTGTGACATTGGCTTCACACAAAAAATTGCTAAAAACAGAAAAAATCAGGTTTATTTAAAATAAAAACTTGAATAACTTCCACATTTTTTGTCTGATTTTCTTCAAAGATGTCGCAAAAAATTTGCCGTCATAAAGGAAATAAGATAGTGTGATTTTAGTTCTGCTAGCTTCCTGCGTATAGCAAAAAGTCCATGAAAAACTGTTCAAAAAGCCTGTTTTTCAGCCATAACTCACTGGTTTTTCATCCGATGCTTTGCAAAGTTACCATGTAAATTATATATGACACACAAATTGTCTTGCAGTTATGTTTGATTTAGGTTATTTCAGTTAAATGGACAAAATTTGTGACAAACTAGGTTTTTTGCCATTTAGCCAATAGTTTCTTCATATGATTCCATCCTAAATTTGCATTTGAACAACCTTTGATCCGAACTTTGTTTGAGAAGAATTATTGAAGTGTTAAAAAGGAAAAATTCCTGAAGAACCTCTTGCAGTAAACATGCAAAGAAGGAGGGTGGGCATTCATTCATTTGCACTTACAGTTGAATCAAACTCTGATGTTTCATCCCTGTTTTTATTCCATTGTTAGATTTGTGAACAATGCCATAGTATTTGAAAGTTATTACGGCCATAGGAAATTTATTGAATCTCTAAAACATTGAAACAATTTAACCCTGGGCAACGACTGTACAAGAAGATTTTATTGATGGAATTCCTTTATTAAGAACAATCAAACACTTGCAAAGGACATACCATCACAAAGATGAGGGTGGGGGAGTAGCTTAATTTACCAACAGATGATGCATGCAAGCGTAGACACAAGTAGATATTTCTAGACAGCGGAGTGCAGGTATACAAGGAATGCAGTTATACAATTGCAGCCATGTACATACAGGCAATGCCAGGTGCCTCGGCTAGTATATATATATATATATATATGTGTGTGTGTGTGCAAATATAGAAAAATAGAAAAGAACTGTTAGGTTAATGATCTAAAGTTTTTTAGTATTTTTTTTTTATTTTTGAAAAAACAGTGCTCAATACATAAGTAGAGCCTAAATTATAATCATTTTTTAAAAATGGAATCATATTTTTTAAAAATAATTTTATATATATATATGAGTACTGAGGTCAACCCAAGTGGTGACAGTCTGTTTCATGCTTTGGTGCAATCTTCAGGTCATGTCTGAAGATAGTGTTGAAGCATGAAACAGTCTGTTGCCAGTCAGTGTTGACCAGTGTTTGCGCTTATATTTACATACACACTCACCCATCTCTAATATTGAGCACTTTTACCCATAAATATTGCATACCTTAAAACTATATTCTTATCATCAGGAAAAAGAGAGAACAGGGGGAAAAAAAAGTGTAAAGTGAAAAGGACAAATAACCACAATATGCTGCACATGTTCACATGCATGCAGATGAGCCCACATGCATGAATGCACACATCCATGTACGCATACATAATGAAAAAAAATTGAGAAGTATAAACAGTCACTTGTTGATGACAGAGAGATTCCCAGAGGTGTCCTTCTATGAAACTATAGAGTCAGGATGCTAACGGTATATCCAAGCTTACATCTGGTATTCTACATACTGATCAGGCTTGACTTTGCTTAACTTCGATGAATGTATGGCAACATTTACTTATATTAAAGCTTCATCAGAGAATGAGATATGGAAAAATAGAAGAAAATTCTGGTATATTTACTTTTGTATTGTTTGATTTTCATTAGTCAATCATGTTTCACAAGCATTTGACTTGTTAAACAAATCCTAGTCTAATTTATGGTGTTCTGAAATCAAGGAGAGACGATGCATACCTTCAATGTTCCAAGAAATTAATGGATATGAAGCCTAACTGAAAAACTATAAATATTGCTTTATGTATGTAATTGTATAATAATTCTATATGTATAAATGTAAGTGCTATAAGAAATGTATATATGAGTGAATTTTGTCCCCTCTTATATTAACAACTCCTCTCGAACAAGTTGTCTATTTTTCTTATTATATTTCCAGATGGTTCTGTCACCAAAATCTAAAATTTGTTGCCATGCTTTTACTGACTTTCTATCTTTTTCATAGCTTAGCAGCAGAGTTTTGTCATGAGAAAGGGCATACGTTTGATGGGAGACTCCAAAAAGTGAGTACAAAGAAAAATTGTCCGTTTTAATTAACCCTTCTTCTTCTCTTTCTATTACACTACCTGCATCTGACATCATTGTCCTGCCACAACGCATAACTAGATCCTTGAGCAATGCTTCCCTCAACATGACTGACATACATAATCCATCCACACACACACACTATGTCCTTTGATTCCTTCTCACCTGTATTAACACCTTGGTCTTTGCATTAGGTTTGTGATTCCCCCAACTCACACTATTGCTGCATTACCTTTTTGTTGGTCTCTGTTCCCCACACACACATTACATCCTCACCCACCCCACTTAGCACTTTGTACCAAAAAGGTACCATGCCTAAAAGCAATTGGACAACAGAAATTCTATCAAATCTTAATTTCATTCATTGAATCTTAAGCAAAAACATTTTTTGAATAATTTAATAATTAATAAATTAATAATATAAATTAATAATAATTAATTAATAATAATTTAATAATTAATAAATTAATAATAATCAATTAACAATAATTAATCAATAATAATATAATAATTGATAATAATTAATTAATAATACTTAAATAATTAATAAATTAATAATAATTTAATAATTAATAAATTAATAATTATTAATAATAATTAATTAAAAATAATTTAACAATAAATTCATAATAATAAATTCATAAAAATTAAGTAATAATAATTTAATAATTAATAAATTAATAATTTAGTTTTAATTAAGTGTTAAATAAAAATGGGTTATGGTTTGAGAAAGCAGACATTTAAATCATATCAATGAGCATTTGTACTTTATTTTGTTATTTCTTTTAACTAAAATCATCCCAAACAAGGCAATAAAGCCACTAAGATACAAGGGCTTACAGGGTATAGAAGAATTAGGAACAGAAATACTACTAATGAGTGAAAACAAAAGAAGAGTAATCAGGAGGGGTTTTTAAAATCATTTTTGCATATTAAAGTTGGAAAGCATAGAGCTGGAAGGGAGTTCCACAAGTGAGAAGTGTGAGAAAAAGAAACTGTTAGTCTAGAATTTATGGTTCCATCTAGTCAGCTCAAGTATAAATTGATGAGATCTCGATGCTAGTCTTTTCTCAATAAAAATAAAGAAAATAAAATAAAACTGAACTTTTTTTTTTGTAGTTGTGGGAAATAAAAAGCATTATTTTGTGCATGTGTCGTTTTTTATTGGATGGCTGACCGTTGAATAGAAGATATGTTATTATTTATGAGTTAGTCCATATAATTTTGACCTAGCTTAGGGATGTAAAATGTAAAATCATTTTTTTATACAATTTTTCAACCAATTTATAAAACAATGTAATATATATTGATCAATTTTGTCCATATTTTATGTTCATTTTTGTGTTGTTTTATTTTTTGTTCTTTATAAATGCTAGTGTCATTGAGTAAAAGTCATGAACAAATCAGTTAGAAAGTGAGTTAACA
This sequence comes from Acanthosepion pharaonis, assembly GCA_903632075.3. Classification (NCBI taxonomy): domain Eukaryota; kingdom Metazoa; phylum Mollusca; class Cephalopoda; order Sepiida; family Sepiidae; genus Acanthosepion; species Acanthosepion pharaonis. Next base: position 1,366,576 of record CAHIKZ030002944.1, read on the forward strand.
AGGACAAAACAGGGTCAAAATGATGATCATAATGATGAATGATTTTTCACTCAAGGAAGCTCCTTGCCTTGAATGCCTATTGGGACTGAAGTTCATCCCTGATTTCAAGTGGAACTCATCTATATGATCCGTCACTAAAGATGCTGGAAAAAGGGTCAGTTTCTTGTACCACTCCAGAAAGTATCTGACTCTTCTTGCCATGCTTTATTTTTACAACAGATCAGAATAAAAATGGAGTATTGCTGCCATATCAGGACTGGAAGTGTCCAGTTCTCCTTTTCCAGTTTTGATAGCCTTAGAGCTGATTAATTATTTTCTGCCTGGCAACTGCTTCCCCACAGATGAAATGTTGCAAGCCATTCTGTACTCTATTGCTATTCCCATGGAAATTATTGTGACATGCTACATTTCTTGTAATGGGAATGCTATGGAAGAAAGTTTTATTCTCCCATTTGTATTCCCCCCATTGTGGGCATTATATTTCTGTTATAACACTGCACTTCATGAATGGAATGGCTGAAAGGAAAAGAAATGACAAACATGATTTGTTCTCAGAGAGAGAGTTTTATAATGCTAAGTCATACACAAAAAATATTTATACATATTTACATGTGTCTGACACAGAGAACATATAACATATCTGCACAGCAAGCAGAATTACAGGAGAACAAAATGATAGAGTCTTACATATAATATGGAGATTCTTCTGTGTTTCTGGAGAAGACATGTTTAGGACTCCAGATTCAAGTGGGCTGGATTCATCTACTGTGTCCCAAGTGAGGACATATTTCATGAGCAGGAACTGGTTAGTTTTGGGTTTTTCCAAATTGAGGACTATGTGTCAGAGAGTTTCTTTCTATATCTTGGGAAGATATATTCCCAGTGAGAAATGTTACCACATGCTGGAGCAGGTAGATTTAGCCTCAGTCTGTCACGGCTAAAAAGTAACAACTCTGTTTGACTCCAACTGACTATATGACTAACCACTTTCTTCACTGTATGAAGTGACATCACGAAGTGGTCATCGTGTGACTTCATCTCCACCAAGGGCAGATAATTCCCTTTTTGTATCCCTACACTTTGTTCCACCAGTTCAGATGTTCGCAAGTTATGCCAGGCCAAATGCACAGAGTTGAATCATCCTCATTTCCTTCATATTCCATTTGTAAGGAAGAAGTTCCATCCAGACAGCTTCTGCCTAAGAACAGTCTTCTGATAGGATGCTCCTTCAATCACTATAATCTTGATCTTTTCATGTCCGAAGTTAAACATTACCTTTTATGCATATCCTCATAAATTTCACTTATCATCTCTTATAATCATCCAACAACCTCAATCAGTAATCCTCTACCTTGAATGGTTCTTGGGCCTTGTATTATGTGAAAAATTAGTGAAAAAAAAATGAATTGAAAATCACTCCAAGATATATAATGTTGAAAACAAATTCATCATAATTCCGTTTGTGCTTGTATCCTTTGCAGGTCCAATGTGTTCTTCAAGATATTGGTTCTAACATTGCAACACCGAAGTCAAGTGCCAAGGAAATGCAATTAAGTAAGTGGAATTCTAAAGTAATCTCCAGATTGAATTAAAAATGACAAATTTGGTGCACATGTCTGTTTCTCTACAGAAATAATAACCAACACAGGCAGAATGATTTATTCAAACTAGTATCTTGATTGTCATACCATTTCAACTGTTGTACTGAACTTCAGGGTGTGGAGGTGGTTGTCATATCATTTCAACTGTTGTACTGAACTTCAAGGAGGTGGGGGTGGTTGTCATACCATTTCAACTGTTGTACTGTACTTCAAGGAGGTGGGGGTGGTTGCTATACCATTTCAACTGTTGTACTGAACTTTGGGGTTGGGGAGCAGCGTTTGTCATATTGGGGAACATTCTGGGAATTTTTGAGCTGAATACTTTATTCATTCTAAGGAATTAGATACTTCTCATTCTGTTGTCCTGAACTACCACTAGTCATGATGAATGGATGTCCTCTGAGGGAGGCACTGCGCCTTGAGAGACTATTGGGCCTCAAACTCACACCTGGCCTGAAGTGGAACTCATACATATAATCCATTGCTAAAGATGAAGGTAAAATGGTTGGCTCCCCCCGTACCGCTCCAGTAAGTAACTGACTCCTCCTTCTATCCTCTACTTTTACAAGAACCAGATCAGGCCGAGAATGGAGTACCATTGCCATATTTGGCCATGTGCTGCCCTGCCTTCACTTTCCAGTCTCAATAGATTTCAAAAGCATCTCCAAGCCCTTGTGGGTGGCAAATTATTTTCCACCCTCCAACCTCTCTCACACAGGTGGGTGTGGTGAGTCTCACACTGCTCTATCACTACTTCCATAGAAAGTGCTCAGACGAACCGCATTCGTTGATTCCACCAGTTCTAACCTTCACAGCAAGGACCTGCCATGCCATGTATATTGTAGCAAACGACCCACATTCCTTCCGTATTCCATTGGTGAGAAGTAAGTTCCACTCAATTAGCTTCTTCCTGTGAACCGCTGCGCTCTGTAGAACAGACGCCCAAGACAATGTTTCCCTTGATCACTACAATCTTAACCTCTGTTCAAGTCTAGAGTTAACCATTATCTTCCCTTCCTATCTGTATAAACTGCCCCTAAACATAACCCTCTACCTCAAGTGCCCACCCCAGGCCTAGTACTGGTTGTTCTTTACAGAAAAAAAAATGTAGGAGGATATTTTTTATGTTTTTTTTTTAATCTCCGAGGGAAGCAGTGAAAATTCTTTAACTCTCATTCTTGGTAAATTCAGTTCAGGAATTGGTAAATATTTGGTCATTTCACATTTAAATGGTTTGAAGGGCAATGTTTAACCTACAGACCCGCAAAAAATCGGTGTTTGAGAAAGATGGTTTTTTCCTGGACTCTGCTATTATTTTAACTAGCTTCACTTCTTGGCAATGTTTATTGTTTTAAAAAGCGATGACTAGAATTTTAATAAAACCTAATCATATATAAGAGAATTTTAAACACTGTTTATGAGATTGTTTATTTAGCCTTTCATAAAGCCCTTAAATATAATCACAATTAAGTGTACTGTAACCTACTAAACTTGTTGGGTCACCACATGTACTGCAGCTATAGCAAAAGTGGTGTATCTAGGGCAAGATAGCTTGCTTGAACTCATTCCTCTTCAGGGTGATTTTAAATCAGTTATTGTCCTTCTTGTAGACTGGTTACCTACTAAGGCTAAGAGCCCAGTCAGCCCTATAATTTCATTGCAATTCTGTCTATTCTGTGAAATAGTTATGATTGGAATATTCACTTGTCTTGATTTTTGCACACACAATATAGTTCTCTTAAACAGTAATTGAGAGAAGTAAGATTAGTAAAAAAAAAAAGGCCATTAACTACATTCTTGTGCACTTAGCTTTCCACAGCGAATGTATGCAAAGAACGCCATTAATGGCTGCCACCAACGATGAAAATGAATCCGAACTTTTACTGTCAATAACTCCAAAATGGTAGATTTTATCAAATTTATTCATTTTCGAATGAAGCATGAACATTTACACCTAAATGTAAGTATTTGGGAAATTTTTATTGCAAACTGAGTGTGGGTCCTAATCTGCAAATTAACCGAATTCTTTTATGAAACTTAAGTATTTATATAGATTGTTGCAGAGAGAAAGAAAAACAAAAATTGCAGATAGAATATTTTTAATCTTAGGTGATGAAATACTAATTACCTATGGATCTGTTTTCTGAAACTATCCAAATAGAATCATTTTTTTTTTTTTAAATTTTTTTTGGTTACTTTAGTGTCAAAAATGGAAACATGCAAAAAAAAAAAACTTTAGTTGGGAGGAAAGGATAGGATATTTTTTAAACCTGGGGAGGGGGTAGAAAAGTTCTGGACTTTAACCCCCACTGTTTGTCTCCGTTACTGCATTTTCATTACCAATGTTTAATAATCACCCTTGTCTCAATATTCTCCCATTTATATGGCTAATAGTTGGTAGAATTGCCAATCTCCCAAGTGAGATGCCTGCCTAGAAAATCCCCATGAGAAATAATGGCCTTTTTATCCAGGCTTCAACTCTCATCATGGAGCATGGAGTTGTTGAGCTGAGTTCAAATTCCAGCATAGTCAGTTACATTCATTTTCATATGGAAAAAGAGGCATGACACTATCTCTTCTGCCCCACCCAAGGTAATTTTTTTGATGAATAATGAATTTTTACAAGAATTGTTCTCATTTTTAAAAATTTTAATTAGAAAAATTTATTAAGTTTTAAATCTTTTAAAATTGTATTAATGTCCACTTTTTTAGATGATATTATTATTAAATGAAAACTATATTTGCTAATCATGAAATGAAAAGCTGAATGCAAATCATCAAACTGTAATATTTTTAAGAGTTTTGAATTTTTTTTTGTGTATAAACGTACTGATATTTATAAGTATGGATGACCATATACGACATTATCAGAAAATAAGAGTGAAACTATAGTAAATTTAAAGTCAATATTTCTAAAATTCAATGAAATATTGAATAATTTTCAATAATTAAATTAGTTTCATTATTTTTTAATATTTTAATCAATTTTTTTATTTTTATTGATATTTTTATTATGTTTTTAATCATTTTTTAATTTTTAAAAATATTTTTTTTTTAATATTTTCATCATTTTTTCAATATTTTTATTATTTTGTAAAATTTTTTTAAATATTTCAATCATTTTTTAAATATTTTAATTATTTTTCAATATTTTAATTATTTTTAATATTTTAATTTTTTTATTTTTAATATTTTAATTGTTAACAATTTTTAAATCTAGCAAATGCTATTTAACATTTTTTTTTAAGTTGGTTGTGATGAGAGTCTTTGTAATGGCTTAGTTTTTTTTCTGAGACATTTTCATCTTAAATTTGTACTATCAATCCGAACAGATTGTGCCCGCCCTTTACAAAACAGTAGGTAAAATGTTGGCATAACTTATATGAACAGACATAATGTTGCTTAACTTTAGCATGGAATTCTTTTCTTCTGAGATATTTCTGAAGGTTAATTCCTGTGGCAAAAGAAAACAAAATAATATCAGAGACATGCCAGGAAATCAAGAATCAGCAGACGGAAGGCAGTCAGCTACAGTAGGACAGCCTTGAAAATGTCTCTTCTTACTCAGATGCTCTATATAAAAATCTCCCTCTCAAACCCTAACCCTGCCTCTGTCTTGGTCTCTGGGTCCCCTACCCAGGAACAAACCAAGTTGAAATGGAATACTTGTATCTTTTTTTTTCTTCTTAGCTGATATGTGATCCTTTCCCCTCCTCCCTCTCGCTTTCTGCTGCGTCTTTTCTCATCTGTTTATGCGATAATAGATGACTGAAGGAGAGAAAGAAAACAGATGATAAAATATAATATGAAAACACAAATTTTAAAGGGTGGAAGATAAAAAAAAATTGTTTGCTAAAATTCAATGAATAATAAAAAATGTATAAATAAATGATAAGCATATGGCTGAGTGATTAGAACATTCACTTTCTAGCCATGAGACACGGGTTCAAATCTCACCATGGTCGATTTGTTAGGAAGGTAACTTCTTGATGTTATTGACTTAACTGAGGCGATCCCAACATGAGAGTCTTTTGCAAAGTGCCTAACAAACCAGGATCTGCTCAGCTTAGTCGCAGTACAAACCACAAGTTTAGGCTCTGTGCATGTTGAATAAATACAAATGTACCTGAGCAAGCATCTGAAATAGGGATTGTCTAGCCACCCTATAAGATGGTATTCTTGGGAAAACAAGTAACTGGCCTTTATTATGATTTTTATTATCATTATAACTGTGGACATTAACAAGGTAGTGGGTTTTGTTTGTATTATTTAGGTGAAGGTACATGTTCAATATAAAGATTGTTTCATTAAGACGGATTATATATAAGGGTGTTTCATTAAGACGGATCAAAGTCAGCAGTAAATAAATCATGTGTTATTGGTGAAAATTTATTTATTTCTCTATTGGATCATGTTATTTAAGTCATGTGTGAAAAATAATAACGCCCAAATGTCCACCAAATCTGAAAGAAAAAGAAAAAAATCATTAGACGCTTAAACTTAATTCACATTAAAATTGGTCCAAGTTATTGGATCACCCTTTATAAACACAGTATAAAAGAAGCATACTTTAGTTACTCTTACAGACGTTTATTACTTTTATGTTGACTGTATTGAAACAAAGTTAAATGTCTCTTGAGTATGTTCGTTTTCCTTTTCAGTTCAAAAATTATTTATGGGAAGTAAGGATAAGAATGGGTAAAGATGATCAAGTTCAAGTTAGTCTCATGCTGAGTTGGGATGGCCAAGATTCTACTTTGTCAAAATAATCTCATTGGAAAGTGGAAAGTGAAAGGTCCTGCCCTTTCCAGAAGTGGGGGTCATCAAATTGTACATGTGATCAGAAACCCTTTCCAGTCTCTTTATAACTTACATCATGGGAAAATTAATTAATTAATTTTTTTTAATTCTTTATTAATATTATTTTATTTATTGGTTTTATTTCATTTTCCCACATAACGAGAAACCCATATGGGCAGAAGGGGTATATAAGAAATGAGAACAATTAGAAAAATTTGTAATAAAATCATTAGAAAATGAAAAACAAAAACAGCAAGAAAGATAAGTTTTTTCTTGAATTACTCATAGAAAATAGATAAAAGTATATCAGTAATTCTACTTGACATCATTTTTTGGGGGGGCGGGGGGACAATGTTACCATTGTCTGGGTTTTAAAAAAAAACATGGCGACTGATTCCTGAAGTATTCAAATATGGCCTTCAGCTTACAATAGGTTGAATGAAATGATTGTCTTGTTTACTTAAAACTGAAATAAAAATAATCTCTTGGTATTTTAATTCAAGTCATATATGATTAAAGTTTTCTTTGGTGACAAAAATGTTAGTCATTTTAAAAATCATTACTCTTAATTTAATAAGTGTTATGGGACCTTACCCATAATAACATAATGGACTATTCCATACATAATAAATACTGCACCTCAAGAGGAAGCAGAGAGTTCCGTCTGAAGTCTGGAGTGAAGTCCGTCAGGAGTCTGTCAGTCAGTCAGAGTGAGAGAGGCAGTCCCAAACAGAGTCGTGTTCAGACAATTACTACTAAACCTGATTGTTTGTACTAACACTTTCTACTTCTCTGTATATATACCTGTTTGTAATATATCTGTGTTATTCCATATCCGTATTCGTGTTCTTCTTTATTGGTTCTAACTTGGACCATCACTGTGGTACAAGGAACCGGACCATAACAATAAGTGAGGAGAAAATTAGCTGGTAATCTAAATGTGCTTATGGTCATCAAAGTTATAAAAAAAACAAGCTTTTTCTGGATGCTGTGTCCCTTCAGGATACAATCATGGCTCTCCACAATTTCCTGTCTATTGCAAATAATAAATTTTATCTTTTTTCTCTCTTAAACCTTTCTTCACCATCCACTTACTCAAGTTCGCTAGTAGTAAGTAGTTTATGCATTGTTTTCCTCCGTCCCTCTTGCCTTCAGTCTGCCCTGTGAGTATCAGATTTTCCAAGCCCCCTTTCTTCATAATGTGCTCCAGAAACTTTAGCTATCAATTCCTGATGTTACATATAAGTTCTCTTTTTCTTTCCATTCTCTCTAAAACCTAGTTGCTACTCACATGTTCAGTCCATGGTATCCTTATCATCCTTCTGTAGAACTACATTTATGCTGCTTGAAGTCTCCTCTTCATTTGTGATGAAATTGTCCAGCATTCACTGCCATACAGGAAGACTGATATTACATAAGAGTTCAGTACTCTTTTGTTTTTAATGAAATTTTTATTTCTTAATACTTTACTTAGCTTTTGAAAGACATATTTTGTTATCTTGGTGAACCTTCAGATTTCAGTGTCACATTTTCCGTCCTCTGTTAAAATGATTTCTGTATCCTGGGTATGATGATAAACTATATCTGGCAGCAAGTCCTCTGATCAGGAAGTTTTGAGGAGCGTGGAACCACCTCTTAATTGCTGGTGTTCCCAAGTCCAACCTGACCCAGGGTGGTAGTACCTGTTGCAGTCCCAACTATGGGCAAATAGTTAACCCCTCTAAAGGGGGTCAAAACACTATGAACGTGTAAAAGTAGGTTTTAATACCAACTGTACGTTTTTGGAAAAAATTACCAGTAATGCATTTTGAAAAAAAAATATTACCAGCAATAAAAATCTTGTTGGCATAAAATAACCCATTGAGGTGTTGATATGCCATAAAACAAAATAAACACTTTCCAGATTAAATAAATTGTTGTACTTGCTTTATTTGGAGAGCCGAGTTCAAATTCCAGTCGAATCCATTACATTCACTTACATGTTAATACCTTTGGGAAAAGTATGAATCCTCTTTTCCTCCCCAGCTATGGGTAAATAGCAGGACAGACCGGGTTCTATAGCCTTGGATGGCAACTTGTCTACCGCAGAAAGAAATGGCAACCTACTGTGGGAAGAAATCTGCCTCGTCAGTCATGTATCGGAAGATACATGATCGCTTAAGAAGCGTGTATCACGCATGGCACATATTAACTGACTGATGGTGGCAAATAGGTTAATAACATTTTTGAAAACATTACTCTTCATTTAATAATTGAAGAAAAAAATTGCCAGTAATCTAACTAAATGTGACTAAGGCCATCAAAGTTATAAAAAAATTTTTACATACTGCATCCCTTCAGGATGTTGATGATTGTGGCTCTCCACAATTTCCAGTCCTTTGTAGCTCTTAATAAATTTTTTTTTTTTTTATCTCTCCTAAACTCAGATCTGCCATCTATTTTCTCAAGCTTGCTAGGTAGGTTATGTGTGGTCTGTTTCTCTTGCCTTCAATCTATCCTGTAAGTATCCAATTTTCCAAGCCTTCTTTCCTCATTATGTGCCCTAGAAATTTCAATTGTTTCTTCCTGCTGTGAAATATAAGTGTCCACTTTGCTTCCATTTTCGCTAAATTTGTCATTGCTCGCATGTTCAGTTTATGGTATTCTCAGCATCCTTCTGTAGAACCACATAGTTTTTCACTGTCTCTCTTGCCTTCAAACTGATGCATGAGTATCAAAATTTCCAGGAAATTTAGTTCCAGAGATATTCTCTGACCAAATAATTTTAGAAGAAAGATAAAATGGTATCATATTTTTAACAAATGAGGGTTTCGAACTTAAAATTATTCCATGAAATTCAAAAAAGAAGATTTTAATCCATTTAGCCAGATTTATATTCAGTGGAAACAGGGTGAGCAATAACTGAAAGTAGTAAAAAGACAAGATGTTCCTAGACATTGATAATGGAATGAGAACAACCTACTCTCATAAATTTAATAAAGGGTTCAGTTCAAAATTCCCTGGAAGTTACTTGGATCAAAAGCACCTTATGAAGTCCAATGCCCAAAACATTGTGATAATAGCAAAACAGATGAGGACATTAGTCAGATTGTAAATAATGTAAACTCCTCATCCCCAAAATTCAAACTGAATATGATTTACTGCATATATATTTATTAGCAACTTACAGTCACATCATGTTGAAACACTGGCTCCCGTATGATCACCAGAGTTAAGCAATGTCAAGCCTGGTCAGTACCTAGATGAGTGACTGCTTGGGAATACCAGGTGCTGTAAGCTTGGATAAGCGGGTGGTGTAATGGATAATGACTCAGAATTGATAATCAGGGAGCCAAGTTCCAATTCCATTTGGGTTCGTTATATCCACTTACATGCAAATACTCTTGGGAAGGGTATGCATCCATTTCTTTTCCCCTTCAGCTATGGGTTAATTAGTAAGACTTGTATCACTAAATCATTATTATCTCAAAAAAAATATTCTTACAATCTAAAAATATTTTCCAGCTTGAAATAACCTACAACAGGTTGATAAGCTGTGAAAAATGAATCAATCAAATACTAATTACCTACACAAACATGTTTTTAGATTTATTTACATCCTCTGGAATATAAATGTATAGAAACTACCGTGACCACAAAATGAGGGATCAGTTTATATATTGATTGTAATATAGAATTGATTCCCCAATTTATATCCACATTATAATTTCTTGTTTGCTTATCAAATTCTAGTTAGGTATTAATCCATTTATTCTCCCCCAGCTATGGGTTAATTAGTAAAACTTGTATCACTAAATCATTATTATTTAAAAAAGAAATACAATTTAGAAATATTTTCTGGTTTTAAATAATCTGCAAAGGGTTGATAAAATGTAGAAAATGAATAAATAAATCAATCAAATCCTGATCTCCTACACAGGCATATCTTTTAGATTTATTTACATTCTCTGGAATATAAATGTAGAGAAACTACCGTGGACACAAATTGAGGGATCAGTTTATATATTGATTGTAATATAGAATTGATCAGCTAGTTTATACCCACATTGTAATTTCTTCTTTGTTTATCAAATTTTGATTAGGTATGAATCAACCTCTTCTTCCCCTAAGCTATGGGTTAATTAGTAAAACTAAAAATTCTTACAATCTAAAACTAATCTTTAAATAACCTGCAAAGGGTTGGTAAGCTGTAAAAAATAAATCAATCAGTCAATGATTGGTAGGTTTGCATTAAAAGATAATTTTGGTGGCTGTTGTTTTCGGTTATATAACTTTTATGTCCCATCTGCAACAATCTATGAGAAAGTGCTAATTCCAAAAATCTGACCAAAGAACCAACTATCATGTTTGTTTTATTTTTTAAAGTCATTTAATTCCAAGCAAGGCAATAAAGCCACTAAGACACAAGAGGTAACTTAATATGAGAGAAAAAAAACTTATTAAGGAGAGAGAATAAAAGAAGAATTAAGAAGACAGAAGAAAACAATTGATATTGCATTTAAAGTTTCAAAGATCAAAGTTTACTGGAAAGCAAGAAGCTGGAAGAGAGTCCCACAAGTGAGAGGTGTGAGAAAAGGAACTGTTAACATAGAACTTAAGGTTATATCTATGGATTTCAACTGTAAAATGATGAGACCTTGCTGCCAATCTAGTACCATGCTTAAATTTGTGAAGTCTAGGTCCCATAGTGGAAAGTTCATTGAAACAATTACCTTAAGAGTATTTATAAAAAAGGCACAGAAAAGCTATATTATGGCAGTAGGAAAAGGACTGAAGCTGAGATGCCAGGTCAGGACAAATAACATTGCAGATTCTTTTTTTGATTTCTACATATATATATATAGCAGAAGTACCATCCTAGTTTTAATTAATCATTTCTTAGCCAGGCTGTGAACTTACAGGCAATATCAAACTTTTCTATATAAACATAATCTACAATCTTCTGATTGATCTTTTTTTTTGTGGGGGGGCAATATTTAACCTTTGCACCAGTAAAAACATGGTGTGCCAAAAGGACATTTGTTCCCTTGACACTGCTATTACTGTATACACTTTTGACTCCCTCAGCCATGTTTATTTTTAAAGTGAAATAATTAATATCATATGTTAATTCAATTTTTTTTTGTTTTATAGTTCAGTGATATTTTTATAACATTTTGAAAAAAAAAAACTTGTTTTCATCATTATTTATAAAATGGTAAATTAATAAATCTTGCATTGTTGTTGGTTAACATATTTTGATAATTTTGTAATTTTTTTCATAAAAAAGTTAAAATACTTAGTGGTTTTTATTTATTCCTCATAAAGTTTGAGAGTTTAAAATTTATTCTCATTATTTCGTTTTTCTTTTTCATTCATCTCTCCCTCCCGATCTCATTTTCCTTCTCTTTCATTCTTTTATTTACCTTCCTTCCTCCCCCCCTTTTCATTTGTTTTGATCTTACATTTTTCCTTCATTACTTCAATCTTCAGTTTTCCTTCTTTCCTCCAGGTTTTCATTTTTCCTTCCTTTATCTCGTTTTCATTTTCCTTCTTTTCCCCTTTTTAATTTTCCTTCTCTTTCCTCCCATATATTTTATTTTCCTTATCTTCACTTCCATCTCCTTCATTTTCTTTCTCTTTCCTACCATTTTCTTCATTTTCCTTCTCTTTCCTCCCATCTCCTTCATTTTCTAGCTCTTTCCTCCCATCTCTTTCATTTTCCTCCTCTTTCCTCCCATCTCTTTCATTTTTCTTCTCTTTTCCTCCCATCTCTTTCATTTTCCTTCTTTCCTCCCATCTCTTTCATTTTCCTCCTCTTTCCTCTTATCTCTTTCATTTTCCTTCTCTTTGCATCCATCTTTCATTTTCCTTCTTTCCTACCATCTCCTTAATTTTCTTTCACTTTTCTCCTGTCATTTATTTTCCTTCTCTTTCCTTCCATCTCCTTCATTTTCTAGCTCTTTCCTCCCATCTCTTTCATTTTTCTTCTCTTTTCCTCCCATCTCTTTCATTTTCCTTCTCTTTTCCTCCCATCTCTTTCATTTTTCTTCTCTTTTCCTCCCATCTCTTTCATTTTCCTTCTCTTTTCCTCCATCTTTCATTTTCTCTTTCATTTTTCTTCTCTTTTCCTCCCATCTCTTTTCATTTTCTTCTCTTTTTTTCTCTTTCATTTTTTCTCTTTTCCTCCCATCTCTTTCATTTTACTTCTCTTTTCCTCCCATCTCTTTCATTTTTCTTCTCTTTTCCTCCCATCTCTTTCATTTTCCTTCTCTTTTCCTCCCATCTCTTTCATTTTCCTTCTCTTTTCCTCCCATCTCTTTCATTTTTCTTCTCTTTTCCTCCCATCTCTTTCATTTTCCTTCTCTTTTCCTCCCATCTCTTTCATTTTTCTTTCTTTTCCTCCCATCTCTTTTCATTTTTCTTCTTTTCCTCCCATCTCTTTTTATTTTCTTTCTTTTCCTCCCATTTTTCCTTCTCTTTTCCTCCCATCTCTTTCATTTTTCTTCTCTTTTCCTCCCATCTCTTTCATTTTCTTCTCTTTTTCCTCCCATCTCTTTTCATTTTCCTTTCTTTTCCTCCCATCTCTTTCATTTTCTTCTCTTTTCCTCCCATTTTTCATTTTCCTTCTCTTTTCCTCCCATCTCTTTCATTTTCCTTCTCTTTTCCTCCCATCTCTTTCATTTTTCTTCTCTTTTCCTCCCATCTCTTTCATTTTCCTTCTCTTTTCCTCCCATCTCTTTCATTTTTCTTCTCTTTCCTCCCATCTCTTTCATTTTTTCTTTCTTTTCCTCCCATCTCTTTCATTTTCCTTCTCTTTTCCTCCCATCTCTTTCATTTTTCTTCTCTTTTCCTCCCATCTCTTTCATTTTCCTTCTTTCCTACCATCTCCTTAATTTTCTTTCACTTTTCTTCTATGTCATTTATTTTCCTTCTCTTTCCTTCCTTCTCTTTCATTTTCTTGCTCTTTTCACCTATCTTCTTCATTTCACTTCTCTTTCTTTCTCTTTTCTCACATCATTTTCCTTCTCTTTCCTCCCATCTCCTTCATTTTTCTCTTTCCGCCCATCTTCATTTTCCTTCCATCTCTTTCATTTTCCTTCTCTTTCCTCCTATTTCCTTCATTTTCTTTTGCTTTCCTCCTCTCTCATTTCTCTTTCCTTCATTTTTGCTTCACTCCTGTATCTTTTCCTTCATTACTTCTTTTTCTCATTTACTCTGTTAATTCCTTCCTTCCTTCCTTCCTTGATATTTTTCACATGTTTTTAAATCCCCCCCCCACCTACCCGTTTTTTCAATCTTTCTATTTTTCTTTGTTTAAACAACAAATTTCCAACCAAATTCTCTTTAGTTTAACCAATATACATTCTCTACCCACTTGTAATTATTTTCTGAAAACTTGATATTTGATTTCCATACCCACGCCCACGAGAAAGCTAAATAAATACCAACTAAATTAACCAATAACAAGTTTAAAGTGGCTCAAGTCGCCTTCCAGATTAGAATTTCTCTTTCTTTTTTGCTTAACCTTATCAAACTCTTCCATTTCTAACCCCTAAGCACCTTTTTGTTTTCATACAGTAATGTTTTACCATTCTCTCTTTCTCAATTCTGTAGGAAAAAAAATCTTTCTCAATTCAGCAACTATTTTTTTTTGTTTGATGCAAATATTCACATTAAAAAAAAATGTATGAAAAGATTTTACTTTCCTGTTGAAAAATAAATTAACTCCATTAATTTTTTTTTAAGGTTTCCTCAAGAGAAAATAGGATCAAATCGTAATGTAGATTTTAAAGTCAGACATCTGTTGCCCTATATTTCATGTACCAATCTCTCTGGCCAGTCAATTTCAAATTTTTTTTTCATTTCATAAGCATAAAAGGAGATTGTAATGTAAATTATTTTTCTTTATTCTCTGTCTTTCAATTGTTTAAGCTTTTCTTTTAAATCATTTCACGCCAAGCAAGGCAATAAAGCCACAAGGAGTTACTGAGTACAAAAGAATAAGGAAAAACAAAAAACTTATTTAGGAGAGAGGACAATAAAAGAAAAGGAATTAAGAAGACAGAAGAAAACCATTGATATAGCATTTAAATTTTCATAGTTAACTGGAAAGTAAAAAGCTGAAAGAGAGTTTCACAAGCGAGAAGTGTGAGAGTAAAAACAGTTAACATAGAACTTATGTTTACATCTAGCAGCCATTTCAACTGTAAAATGATGAGACCTAACTGCCAATCAAGTACTGCACTTAAATTTGCAAAGTCTATGTAGCATAGAGGAAAGTGATATTTATTTCTGAATTAAGAGCATAAGGCCAAAAGGGAGATAGTGAAAGTCTGGTCTTCTAGCCACAATCATTGACCCAAACAAAGTACAATATTACTTCCACCAAAACAACATATTCTTACTTACCATTCTTACTACAGCCACCATAATACCTCAAAGTCTCTATGATGTCCTAATTAGTCTGCATATGTAGAATTTGGGGGTGGGGAATATATATAGCAATTTAAAATGTAATCCCAGTGTGTACTTACTGTATAATTTATTATAGCATAAAGGAAAATTCATCAGAACAATTACCATGAAAGTATTTATAGAAAAGGCACACAATAGCTACATTATGGTGGTGGGGAAAGTAACTGAAGCTGAAATGCCAAGTCAAGACCATTAATATTGCAGATTCTTCTTTCTAAATTCTAAATTGTATTGTATTTCTGTATCCTAAAATCATAATAGGTATTTTGTTTTTAATTCATTTTAATTATATTTAATTTTTAGATAATGGGTTGAAGTACTTGGAGACTTGTAAAATATTTAATACTAGAATATTTTGCAACACACTGACGTGTATCAAAATCCTTACAGTATTTATTATTGTTGAAGTTATCGCTAACATTTTTGTTAAGATTTACAAACTCTATATTTTGTTCCATTTTGCAAACCAATCAATTTGTTTGGAAAAATACTTTGATAAAAAACCTTCTTTGTGTTTTTTATGCACTGTAGTAAAACCAACTGTACTTTGTATCTCCTTACCTGTTTGCACTTCTTCCCAGAATTTGGTTTCAATTGAACTGTGTGTGGCTGTTTTAGAGGGTGTGGTGGACGGACAGATGGACAGACTAATGGATGTCACAGAATTTTATATATAGATTGTTTTGGTGCTTAGATTTCAATTTATACAAGTAATATATTTTGATATAGGATTGATAATTAATATCCTCTAAGTAAATATTCTCAAATATACAAGATAGAATGAAATGTGTGTTAGTACATGTAGATTTATTTTGCTTCATTCTTTATTGCTTCAAAGAAGAAATAAAAAACAAAAAACAAAACAAATGTCATATGCCTGATACCAGAAAATGCCAGGAATTCCAGAAAATATCTACAATTGCCCTTATTTCTAAAGATTAATGGATTCCATTTTAATCCAACTACTATCGTCCGGTTCACACTCCTCCTCAATCTTTTGAACAGGAATAGAGGTTTATCCCTTGCTTCCTGCTTAGGATTCAGTTTCTGATTCTTGCTAAAATCTACTTTGACTCTGAAGTTCTAACGTCTCCACCTGAAACTCTGAACTTTTATCTGTTATTGAATTACTTTTTTTTTCCTCAATACAAGTAAATATGTTCAACCTTTTGCCCGGTTCACACTCCTCCCCAGTCCTTTGACAAGGACTAGAGGTTTATCCTTTGTTTCACATTTAACATTAGGTTTCCAGTTCCTTTTAATACCTTTTCCTGATATAATCCTCTACCTCAAGTGGCTCTTGGGCCTTGTACAGGGTGAATATCATTGCAAAAAACAAAACAAAAAAACATTATTTTTAATGGATACCTCTACTTGAAACAGACAACCTATTTTTATTTTAGACAGTGTCTAATAAATCTATCAACTCAACAAATCTTAATAGAAACTTGCTTGCTGTTCACATTTCACATTTTCCTTGCCAGGTAGACTGTTTAAAATAAAAATGGTTTGTCTATTTTAAAAACAGCTATCCTCTAAAAATAATGCCTGAAGTAATAATCTCCCTCATATATATATATATATATATATATATATATATATATATATCCAAGTATAGGATTGGTGCATACAGAATAAATTCCAATAAATACTATTCTTAAAAGACTAAAAGAGTGCTCAGTACAGAGTAGGGCAAATATAATTATTTATTCGAAAATTATAACATAAATATGTTATAAAATCACTACAAAAATAGCCATTTTGTTTCAACACTTCTGGTGTCTTATGAAGTGATGTTGTTGAATGTAGAATAAAGGATTTTAAAAGGTTCAAATCAATCAAACACCCCTCGCTAGGGGAAACGCTGTTACATAAGTTGGGGTGACCAATCAAAATACAAGTATACGAGAATTCAAAAAACTTGACAAACAGCGGAAAGCATGGAACTGGAAGAGAGTACAACAAACAAGGCAATAAAACCACTAAGACAGAAGGTTTAGAGGGTGTGGAAGAATTAGTAACAGAAACATTAATAATGACGAGAGAGACAAGAGAGTAATTAGGTGGACAGTTGATAGTGATTGACATTGCATTTAAATTTTTGCAGATTAAAGTTGGCTGGAAAGCATGGAGCCAGAAGGGAGTTCCAAAAGTAAGAAATGCGAGAAAAGTAACTGCTAGCATAGATCTTATGGCTCCATTTAACAAGCTCAACTGTAAATTGATGAGAACTCGACACCAGTCTAATGATGAGCTTAAATTCAAAAACTCTAGATACTATATCAAAGAGCTCATTCAAACAATTACCATGAAAGTATTTATAGAAAAGGCACACGGAGGCTTCCTTACAGCGATGGGAAAGTGACTGAAGCAGAGCTGCCAGCTCAGGACCGATAATATTGCTGATTTTTCTTCTGATTTTATCAAGGATCTCAAGGTAAAGAGCAGGGGCAACGGTCTACATGTGGTAGGAATATTCTAAGCATGGATTAATGATAGGCTTATAGATATGTAAGATAGATTCTAGAGAGAAAAATTATCTCACATGACACAGCGAAATGACTTCCTTAGCAACTGACCCAGCAATGGATTCAATACAGTCGTTCCACCTCATGTCAGCTGAGAATGTTAGCCTGAGATGCAACAAGTCACTTTCCTGGAGTTTAGCATCAATTATACTGATGGAAGGCAGAGAGGGGTCTCTCAGATGATATATATTTATATAATTCTGGGGTTAATAAAACAGTGCTCAATGTAAAATATATATATATATTAATACACAATAAAATCCCAAATCTCCTCATGGGAATAAGCTTATTTCAACTGATGAAAAACTAAAATATATCAGTCAGACTGACTTTGTGTTGGATTCTGACACAAACTCAATCTATACCAAGGTTAAGTAAGACTGACAAATTTTATTTTTCCGTCAGTTGATATAAGCTTATTCCTCATATGAGGTGATTTTGGATTTTATTGTTTGTATGTATATATATATAGGGATTTATGTGTATTAATTTTTGCTCTGTAATAATAAATACATTGAACTCTTTTTGTGGATCAGTTTTATTTTATATTACTAGGATCCACTTGGATTATATACCAATGGATTTATTACTTTATATATATAATTTCAGATAGAGTATATCTCTAAAAGGACAATAAATATTTATCCATAGGTAGATATAGTAGGCCATGAAATAAATTCAAGAGATAAAAACAATAATAATAATAATAATAAAAATGATATTGTATATTAGTCGGTCTTTTGACCAAATAGGAGCATGATGAGAAAAGATGTTAAAAATCAGAATTTTCATACACACCTGTATCCTTTCAAGAGATAATACAAAGAAATAAAATTACCATATATATAAATAATGTTTTATTAGAAATCTTTAGATGTCTGGTCAGATTTTAGAAATGGGTTAATTGCTTTTTAGCACCTTGTGTCTGTTGGCGTAACATATATGTGTGTTTGTATGTGTTTCCTTGAATGTGACAGATAAAGTAAGTTTTTATTCAGTTTCTGAAGATGAAATAAAGAGTTCAGTTCAAAATTCCCTGAAAGATACCTGGAGTGACAAATACCTAATGAAGGCCAGAGAGTAGATCTGCCAGAATATTATGATAATAACAACAAAGATAAGGACAATTATCTAAATGTACAAATGTAAATGACAATATTTTTAGTATATTCCATTCTGATATTTACTGAACTAATCCAATTGGAAGATTGTGTTTTACTAATCTTTCAAATGGGGAGGGCTTGTCTTAATTAGAACTCTTTTAGCTGAAAATGATCACCAATCAGGCAGGCATTTTTAAGTAGTTTGGCAATACAATCTTTGTTTAGAAATATTTTACACATCTTTTCTTTTATGTTTTGTGTTTGTTCAAGTTGTGAATGATTATGGCTCTCCACAAATTCTTCTTCCTTGTAGCTCTTAGCTCTATTTGACTCTCTTTTTTTTCTCCTGCTTTGCCATCTATTCATTCAAATTCATTAGGTAAGTTACTTGCCATTTTGAATCCAGGTAAAAAAAAGTCACAGGAAAAAAAGAAACAGGACAGTGTTAGCATTGTTTCTGTGTCTTTTTTTAATAAACTTTTTTAACCCTAACTCATAGTGGAAATCTCGGATCTCAATGCTGTTGTGGATCAACAATACTTGGATTTAGTGAAAAATAATCTTTACACCTCCTTCCATGGAAATTATCGACAGTAATAAGTGTGGTTCAAAAATCTGCTATGGATTCATGTATACCAAACATGATACACACAAAACCAAGTTGTGACTTTTTCCTAGCCAAAATTGTGACTTTTTCCTCTGACTTTATGACTAACCATGACTGTTTTTCTCTTCACTGCTCTTTCCTTCAGTATGTCATGTGAGTGTTAAATTTTCCAAGCCCTCTTTCCTCATAATGTGTCCTAGAAATTTCAACTGTCTCTTTCTAATTCTCAGTGTTCTTACTAGTTCCTGATTGTAAAACTTCCTCGTTACTCACACGATCAGTCCATGTTATTCTTAGCATCTGTTAATCACGTCTCCATTATTTTGAGTCATTCTTCCTTTTTAAAATATTCTATGCAGCCTTGTGGGTGATGAATTACTTTATACCCTACAACGTCTTTCTCTCACAGACAAAGCAGGACAAGCATCTCACTACTCTATTGTCATTTTTATGGCAAGTATTCTGATGAACTACATTCACCAGGCCTGTCCTTTGCATTTGGGACCTGCCATACCACCTGCATGGGGATGAATCATCCTCATTCCCTTTGCATTCCACTGGTAAGGAGGAAGTTCCACTCAGATAGCTTCTTCCCCAGAACAGACTCCCAAGAGGATGTTTTCCCAACCACTGAAATCTTAACCTCTTCAAGTCTAGGGTTAAGTGTTGTCAATCCTATATAACCTCTTAAACTGTACTTCTTACATTCTATTACACTCATGTAACCCCATAGAGTAAAGCTTTACCTTGAGTGGCTCTTGTATTGAGGTAAACATTAGTATTAAAAGAAACGTTAGGATTGTAGAGTTAATAAATGCAGCATCAAAGACCACCTGAACAACAATATTGTTATGCCCGATTGCTGGCCCGATATGATAATCAAAAAAGTCAGACCAACTATCTTCAATAAAAAAATGTTTGATGCAAATTATGTACATCTGCAATAAGTAGAAAGATAAATTTTGTTTTTTTTGTGTTAAAAAAAAAAAGCAGGTGCTGCCTTACTTTTTTATGCATGATTCCCTCACCCCACAAAATCTATCATTTTTTTAACCTATTTCTCGAGTTTGTGCTGTCTCCTCTCAAACCTTTTATGTGATTGCTTGGTGGAAAATCTCACCTTCCACTGATTTTGAACAACAGAGAAGATAGGGAATGTACATGTAGGTTATACATACATACATACATATATATATATATATATATATATATATATATATATATATATATAATTTCAAAAGGTTATTTTTAGTGGATACCTGTGTTTGAAGTAGATGTCTCATTTTTATTTTAAACTGTGTATTACTCTATCGACCAGTACACTCCACTCCACTAATTTTAATAAAAAAAAAGTGTGCTCTATTAATATTGCTTGAGTGGAGTGTGAAGGCCATAGCCATAATACACACAGTTTAAAATAAAAATCGAATATCTATTTCAGACATTGTTAATCACTAAAAATCATATTTGAAATAATAAAAATGTCAGATTAAATATATATCCAGTATCCTTCACACTGTGGAGTAGTGGATAGCAGCTCAAATTAAAGAATCAGAGCCCCAAGTGAGAATTCATCAAATCCATTACATTCATTTACGTGCTAATAACCTTGCGAAAGGTATTAATCCTCTTCTTCTCCCCCACCAGATATGGGTAAATAGCAGAAAATACTGGGTTCTATAGCTTTGGATGGCAACTGGTCTAGGAGAAGAACAACTCTGAATTCAAAACCTGTGGAGGGCCATTTGAGGATTATTACTCACTACTCAGGTGTAATTGACCTAGGGAGGCAATATATATATATATATATATATATATATATATATATATATATATATATATATATATATATAGAGAGAGAGAGAGAGAGAGAAGAAAGGTATTAATCCTCTTCTCCCCCCACAATTATAGGTAAATAGCAGGACAAACTGGGTTCTATAGCCTTGGATGGCAACTGGGATAGGAGAAGAACAACTCTGAATTCAAAACCTGCGGAGGGTTGTTTGGGGACCTTGTGATATGTAGTGCACCAGGTCTCTGTATTCGTCCCTTCAAAAAGTGTGGTTGGTTCTGCACAGAGCCTTCACCACTATAATCAAATCATATGTGCTGGTGTCTGGCTCTCAGTTCCTAGGAACTGAGCTGATAGCCCTCATATGTTGAATATGACAGGAGAGTCCACTATACATACATACATACATACATATATATATATATATATATATATATATATATATAGTAAAGTCCTTGCATTTGCCTCGATAAAGTCCCTCAAAGGATGAAACATGTTGGCTAAGTTTTTCTTTTGTTTTTATCTGTATTCTATATTTACAGATATATCTTATTTGATATTTTGCACACACACACACACACATATTTCTTTTTATTATAAACTTTATATTTGAATGCCTGATGTGAAAATAGTTTCCCAGATTAAAAAGAGAATACTGGTTCAATTCCTCTCAAGAGGCCCATTTTCTTTAATAAGGCTTTCGATATCTAGGCCAGTAGATATTAATTTTACTTTAAGAAGAAAAAACATGAAACATTGATGTTTGCTCTATCATGTCTCTCTACTAAATATAATGTTTATAAGAAGAAGAAATAAAATAAATTAAAAAATCTATTAATTATTTATATAAAGTTGGTGCAAAACTGATTGGTTTTTAGTGCAAAATTAATTGGTTTTTAATGTAAAATTAATTGGTTTTTAGCCATCATCTTTAAAGCAGTCTTTCTCAACTTGGAATAAAATTATTCAGAATAAAAAAGAAACATAGAATGTAAAAATTAACAATAATCTAGCCTAATTATTTTAGTTACATAAAATTCTGAAATTTTTTTTTTCTTACTATTGTTCATGCAATATAAGGCCCAATAGGCACCCAAGGTAGAGGTTTATTGAATGATGTTGCAT
Organism: Acanthosepion pharaonis; assembly: GCA_903632075.3. Lineage (NCBI taxonomy): Eukaryota > Metazoa > Mollusca > Cephalopoda > Sepiida > Sepiidae > Acanthosepion > Acanthosepion pharaonis. Next base: position 1,388,589 of record CAHIKZ030002944.1, read on the forward strand.
AGGTATCACAAAAGGAAGTAAGAAATACATATTAGGAGGATATGTAGAATAGATAATGGTTAGCTCTAGACTTGAAAATCTTAAGCTTCTAATGACGAGAGAAGCACAGTATAACTGTTCTGGGCAAGAGGTTGTTTGAATGGAACTTCCTCTTTACCAATGGAATACAAAGGAAATGAGCTGTGATGGTCTGAACTTGTGGAACTGAGGAATTTAGCCAACATCTCAGAAAATTGCAATAGAGTAGTGAGAGGCTAGTTAGTCTTTGGACCATTGAATTCTTCAAAGGCATCTTAAGCTACTGTTTAGTAGGGAAAGACTATCGCATGCAAGAAATTGTCAAGATGCTTGCGACAATGTTTGAAGAGTGTTTTGGTAAGTAAATAAAATGAGCTAGTTTCCTTGGTTAGTTGGTTCTATTTCATTTGTGAGACGTGTTTGTTTCAAGCATTGAAAATGATTCCACTTTCTGACCTCCAGCCACTGACCTTCTGTGAGTGCAACTTTAGTCTAGGGAATTGTTTTGATGTTTGGCCTCAGTCCAGATGCACTGTGAAATGAACTCTTTCAGTTGTCATTTTTCCGCAAATGTTGCACCATGATCAAGAAATTGACCATTTTCATTTTTTTCTTGCACAAAAGTTATACAGATTTGATTATTTATTTTCATTCACTTTGTGCAGGTGGTGTAATGGTTAATGGCTCAGAATGAGATAAACTAAACCAGCAAGCCAAGTTTCAAATTCTGTCCGAGTTTGTTACATTCATTTTAATGCAAATACCCTTAGGAAAGGTATGAATCTCTTTCTGCTCTTCCCAGTTATGTATTAAATAGCAGGGTAGACTGGGCTCTTAAGCTGTCATTGGCAACCAATCTAGGAGAAGGAAAACTCTAAATTCAAAACCTTAGATTGCCCTGATGTAACATATTATACAGCTCTGCCAAAATCCTGGAGTTCATAATGACTATAATCTTGTCTGGTCAACCTACGACTGCGTCAATGTATTATTATTATTATTATTGACAACACTTAGAGAAGAGCATGATTTTAGAAAAGAAAAACAAAACAAATGTACACTATTTACATTGTTTGGACTGTTTATCTCATCTTTATTGTCATATTCACAACATTTCAGCTGTTATACACTCCAGCCTTCTTCAGGTAATATATGGAATTTCAAACCAAACCCTTTATTTAGTCCATTGGTATAGATTGTTCTAGTTCTACATGCCATGCCTTTTGTGGATATCTCAGTTTCATTTAATTCCCTTTAATAACTCTCCAAGTTTTTGTTCCTTCTGCTGTGGCCAGATACTGAACTCACAACTCTTTGGGTGAAGTCACTGGATTAATTCAGTCGGCGCTTTTATCCACTGGGCCATGTGTCCTTGATAAAATCATTGGTTGAAGTAATCCGGTCACTTGACCCAAAGACTTGTGAATTCAATACCTAGCCACAGGCATGGCATGTAGAACTAGAACAATCTACCTCAGTGGACTAAATAAAGGGTTCAATTCAAAATTCTAACATATAACACCTGAAGAAGGCCAGAGCATACAATGGCTTAAAACATCATGAATATGACATTAAAGATAAGCGCAACAGTCCAAACAATGTAAATAATGTAGTTACAATACTTCATCTCAGACATATACACAAAAAAGATATTGTGTTTAGACAATATATCTGTCTTCAAGTTATGTTTAAAAATTGTATACAAGTATAAAAATATTTAAAAATATACAAGTACAAACATTGCTTGTCTTGAGAAAAACTGGTAATCTACTCAACAAAATGAATGGAATGCAATTGAAACATGAGTAACATGATGGGGATTCATGCACATTATTATGCAGCATTCATTAGTCAAACATACTTGATTTTCTAGTTTGGTGTGGATGTTGAACAACTGTCTTGACAAGCATCTTGATATGTTTCTGGGTGTATGGATACAGAAGGTGCATATCTTTCTTTAGTGAAGATAAGTCACATGGGTCATGTGATATCCGATTAATGACGTCACTCCATACAGTATCAAAAGCTGCAGTCAAATTCAGTTCGTTTTACAGCAGCAAATCGAAAGGTTGCTTTCTGTTAAGCTTGGGCTAAAAGGATCCAGGCTGAGGCTAAATCTGCCTCTCATGTATCATACAAGTCCATGGTACTGTTTCCCAGCTTGCTTCTCAATTTCAGAAAACCCAAGACTTGCTGATTCTGATTTGGGGAAGATGTCCTCGCCTAGGACATAGGTGAATCCAGCTCGTTTAAACCTGTAGTCCTAAACGTGGCTTCTCCAGGTAAAGGAGTATCTCCATATTATATGTAAGACCCTTCCTTTTTGTTTCTCCTTACTCCCTGCTTTGCTGAGTAGATATATGTGATATATTATTCTCAGCGTGGGACATGTATTTATACAAGGTGTAATGAGCAAATTGTTGCCATTTTATATTTTTAATTTTGGGTATGTGCGTTGCTTGTTTTGTCAACTGCACAGTATAGTAGGGTCAGTTTGGCACCGTTTGTAAGAAAAAGAGCACCATGACACAATTCACTCCATGAGAAATTTGGAAACAGCATGCTGTACTACTTGGTATTAGCAACAGAATCTCCAATACAAATATTTCAGAGTGTTTGCGTGTCAATCTGAAGACAATGCAGAGGATTCAGAAATAGTTGGATGATATATCCAGTCAACAACATGGTGTTTGGAGTGATCAGTAGTGATGACGACATTATGTCTCCATTCATCGTTCCACAGGGTTTCAGACTCAACACGGAGGACTACATCGTGTTTGAGGAGGTAGAATTGCCTTAGCTTAAGAGGGTAGTTGCTGGAAGATACTATGTCTGGCAACAGGACTCTGCACGATGTTATATAAGCAGGAGACAACAATCATTGCTGTCGGGCAATATCTTCGACCCCATTACACCTTATATATAGCCACCTAATATCCCCAGACTGTAACCCCATTGATTATTTTGTGTGGGGTGCAGTTGACCGAGAGACCAACAAAACTTCTTGCAACACCAAAGATGAGCTGAAAGCAAGGATTATGGCAGCATTCACCAACTGTTCAGAAAAGTTGCAGGACATTCCAAAGTCATCTGGAGTAACTGGACAAAAACTGAAGTAACGTCATTACTGGACGAAGACTGAATACACGGTACCAAATAATCGTCGTAAATGGGCGAAGACTGAAGGCATGATACCAAATAATTGTCATGACTGGATGAAGGCTAAAGGCCCAGTACCAAATATCGTTGTAACTGGATGATGACTTAAGGTAAGGTACCAAATAATCGTCTTAACTGGTAGAAGACGGAAGGCTCAGTAGCAAATAATCGCCATAACTGAATGCAGATTGAAGGCATGGTACCAAACAATCTTTGTAACTGGATGAAGACTTAAGACACGGTACCAAATAATTGTTTTTCTCTGTCCCACTTTTCTTCAATATGTCCTGTGAGTATCAGATTTTCTAAGCCCTCTTTCCTCATTACATGCCCTAGAAATTTCAATTGTCTCTTCCTGATATTATGTATAAGTTTCCTTTTTGTTTCCATTTTCTCTAAAACTGCATGACATAGAAGAGCGAAAACATAAGAGCTGCAAATGTCTTCCAATGCAGCGGCTGACAAACAGAGGCGGCTTTCTCTTGTGGAAATTTGAGTGACTGTGAATTTGTCATTGTAAAATTATTCTACTTGTCCACTAAAAATGAAAAGAACTTTACTTCTGGTCAAAAGACTGAAGAAGACTATGAACCGGAAGATAGGTTCACCTATCGTCCCGTTATATATGTGGAGTTCATCGGTCTCTCGAGACCCTCTGGATCTGCGCCAAAAAAGTTATGCTCCAGTTACAGATGGCAGTGCAGCATCTGTTATGGCTGTACAGGCTGTACAGGCCCACACAAAGGTGACAGTTTCAATTGCAACCAATGCATGTGAAGACGCTCTCCCTACAAGTCTAAATCACATCTCCAGCGTGAGCAATCGTTGGTGACGTCTTCCCACCTCTCGGTGTCCATCGCCATCATGTCACATTTGCAGACGTCCTTGAAGTGAAGATGAAGTCGCCTTCATGCTGGTGGCCAGTTCCCCATACAGAAGGACCTTTGGAATCCTCTCATCAGTAGACTGTGGCTTCTCGTGTTTTGACGTCACAGTGAGGCGATGCTGGATTGTCACTCTCCAGGGCAGGGTTTTATGACAGATTGCCATGTCTCCCTTTTCCCCTCCATCAATGTTGTCTAAGGGAGAAGTAGAGGCCAATAGAACTTGGCATTAACGTCGTTGCAGAAATTGCCAGAACAAAAAGGAACATCGGACTGTCTTAGGGGCTCTGGATTAGGATTTGTCCTCAGGGTTCAGGATTAACTCCCAAGTGGCAAATACCAGGAAACACCAAAGGAAGCAGCACATTTCCCCAGCTTTTGTGTAGAACTTTAAGCAATGAAGGATATTATTTCCTATTACTATAAGTATTACATTTAGTTAATTTTTTTTTTAATTTTTTAAATTTTTTATTTCTTCGCCTTTCGAACTTATAAATTTGAATGATATAAATTATTATTTGCTAATTATAATATTTTAGGCAACAATAATTAAACAAACAAATTTTAAATTAACGATCAGATTGTATTTGCACCTAAAGATTGCAGCAACTGCATAAAAGTCTGAGTCGTGTTATCGACGTTGGGCACTATGTATATTCACTAATATATATATATATATATATATATATATATATATAAAAAGTGAACATTGAAGTCAACACTTAGAGGTGACAGGCTGTTTCATGCTAGATGCAATCGTCAGGCCACAATTGGTGGCCTGACAATTGCGTCTAGCATGAAACAGACTGTCGCCTCTAAGTATTGACTTCATTGTTCACTTATATATTTACACATGCTCTATCTCTGCTATTGAGCACAGAGGTAGGTGTTTTATGAGGTATTGACACATCTATCAATAACCTGATGTTTGCGAGATTTTTGAAAGGAAATCAAAAAATATTTGTAGTAAAATGACATGATGAATACAATGTCAATAACCTTTCTTAGAAATTTTTAACTATCCATTAATCTTTAAAATTTTTAATATTTTAATATTTTACTGAATTTTTAGGTATGTTGGCATTATAACCTTACTTCGGAAGACTCTTGTTGAGGAAACGTTATAAAATTACCATTACATTTTAACTTTACTATAGTTGCTGCTCTTATTTTCTGATAATGTCATCTATGGACGCCTGTATTTACAAAAGGTCGGTACGTTTTTACACGCATAAAAAAATTCAAAATTCTTTTTAAATAGGACTGGGGATCACTGAAGAGTTGTAAGCTTTCCCATTTACGATTAGTAAATATAGTTTTTATTTGATAATATCACTTGACCACTACAAATTAATACAGAAGTTTAAAAGTTTATAAATTATTCTAATTAAATTTTTTTACAAAAATGAAAGTTCTTGCAAAAATTCATAAGACAATAATGTCCATAATATATTTTATTAGTAAAATCAATTAAAAGCTTTTCTTATTAAATAATGTTTTAGTTTTATTACATTTTTTTTTATTTTATTATTCAGAGCAAATCTTCTGTAACTGAGGGTCCTGTTTGACCAAAAAAAAAAAAAACGATTTAAATTCTCCTTGGATTTGTCCTTAAGCCTAGAGTTACAAATAGAGAATTTCTCAAAATTTCGTAAAATTAAGTGTGAGGTAACAAATGTAAAAAAAAAAAAACATTTTTCCCAAGATTTTCTAAAAAAGATATTTAAAAAATAATTGAATTCATTTGTGACTAAGTCTTGAAAGTTTCATTAAAATCCGATAATTATCTGATTTTTGCAAGAATTTCGAAATCAATGAGTTTTTCACCGTAAAAAGACGCCAAAATTTCCCATACAAATTTATGGTCCTGCATTGACACCAGAAAAACAAGAATTTTAAGCAAAATTTCGAAGGTTCTACGATGGATTTAAAAAAGTTAATTTTTCTTTTGCATTAGAAAATTCTTTGGTCTTTCCTCCTTATAATAAAAAAACAACCATTTTGGTTGACGATAAAACTTTGTTTTTAGAGTCATTTTTTTTTACTCCAGCAAATCTTTGGATAAAATATGCTTTTTAGCCTCACACACACACACACACAAAAAAAAGTTGTTAGATCGAAGTCACTGGAGTCGTAATAGACTACAAGACTCGCCAGGCACCGTATGTTCTTGATATTTATTATTTAATAAGCTTAGTTGAGTCACATAAAAAAAAAAAAAAATGGAGGGGGGGAAGTCTGCTTGAAGATGTCATAACTGTGTCAGCCATTTAGTGTCTGTGACAGAATTAAAATTTATTTTTGAATGTGTGAGTTCTTTCGAGGCAAACTGTTTTTTTTTTCTCTCTCTCTCTCTCCAAAGATTTAGATTTCAATTTGACAAAAAAAAAAAAAAAATTAGTCCCCACCCCCTTACTTTCTTCATGTCCCGCACCTAAAATACTTACCTCCACCACGTAAGCCGCTTGCATTCTCTGCCCCTCTCCGTCTCTGATTTGTTGTTGTCATGGCAACAAGATGAGAGGTTGGTAGGGGCGGGGGACTACCTCTGGGGCTGAGAACCACGGAGAAAGAAATGCATTCCATATGTTAAGCTTGGAGGTTGCATGACGACTGAAAACTCAACTAGTAATTCACATGGTTCTCATCGGCAAAGGGGTGGAAAGTCAGAGGAATGGGTAGAGGTTTTGGGCAGGGTCCTGATAGTTTTTTTTTGGGGGGGGCGGAGGGTCCGGACACTGAGATGAGAGGGTAGTTGACAGTAAGGGATGATTAGTAGTGAAGGAACGAGATAATCGTGGGGTTGTTTGGGAACACTAAAAACTCAAAAAGGGTAAATTTTGAAGAAGTTTACAGACGTATGTGTGTGAATAACACGGATACACAAGGAGATATTGAAAGTCGCCGGTGTTCAGAGAACTTAAATCGATTACTACGTTACTTATTTTAGGGAATCATTTTACTGACAATTATTGACACGTGACGCAAATAATGGTCAGTGCATTATTAAACAAATTAACCGTAAATAATCAACAGTACCTTTTTAGTTTTATAGTCATCTCTCACTTATTAGTTACCTTCAAATAAAAAAACTAATACCTGACCTAAGGTTTAAAAATTAAATTAGTTTTTATTTTTTAAAAAGGAAGAAACTTTCTTGAAGCTTTTATTTTAGTTTTAATTTCAAGCTAACAGATTAAATTTAATATTTCCAATGAGCAAAATACTTTGCTGTATTTCAAAACGAATGATTGTAATGAATCATTTTTTAAATAGTTACTTAAAACTGACAGATTTTAGCAATAAATAGTTACTTAAAACTGACAGATTTTAGCAATATTTTTAACATCTGTCAGCATAACAAATCTCTTTATTAAAAAAATCTTACAAAAATAAAATGTACTTTTCTGAAACTTTATTTGAGGAAAATTAGCTAATTTAAAGTTTAATTAACCTGATTTGAAGCAAATATTGCTTACTTTTAGTTTAAAATATTGCAGAAAAGCATTTAACACGTAGGTGTGTGTTTTCATGAGGTGTTGAAATTGACAGCTATGTCAATAGACTTAGTGATTTTTTTATGCGGAACATATTTGTAAAATTTTTTCAATATAACGTAAGCACTCTTGTTTTTTATAAAGTTTTTAACTACTCAGTAATCTTAAAAATTTAACAATATTTTATTGAATTTTAGGTACTTTCGCTTTAAATTTAATTTACTAACCACTTATTTTCTGATATTTTTCTGATATGTACTTCAATATTTGCCAAAATTGGTATACACACAAAAATTCTTTTTAAAATCTGAGATGAGGTGTTATGTATACTATTTACATTTTTCAGACTATTGTTCTCATCTTTGTCGCCATATTTATTACAACGTTTCGGTCGTTGTCTGCTCCGGCCTTCTTCATTCTTCAGGTGGTTGGAATATGTGCCACGTCTAATGGATGTCACTTATCAGTTACCTCCAGTCAATTCCCCTCTCCAAGTTCTCCACTGCCTTAACCAGGTATTAAACTCACACACTTTGGGTCCTGTCACTGGATCTCACTAAAATGCCTTTATCCACTGTGCCATGTGTATTATAAACCTAATGTCTTCAGCCATCATTTTTTACTATTGCTCATATTGCAATTTTTGCTGTTATCATTGCATTCTTTACAAAATACAAGGGGGTGGGGTGTCATTGAATTGTAGTAATTATATTTCAGTTTCAACTCTGGGTGTGATGCACGTTTTTTATATACTTCTTGTTTGTTGTTTTTTTTTCATTGTTGTGTTTGTTTTGTTTTTTTTGATAGGAGTAGATAGGCTTTCCTGTCGCCTGGTCAATACTCCTTCCCCTTCTCTTGAACAGGAGTAGAGGCTCATCCTTTGTTTCCCGTTTAAGAAAGGGTTCCCGGATCCTTTCCTCTGGCATCTATAGTGGTGCTGTCAGGAATCTCTAAGTGATATGTGTGGATGATGGCAACGTCTCTTCATGAGGATATGGGGTTGGTAGTTTTCTGGTTGCTGTTTCCGACTGGTAGTTAGAAGCCCAAACTTTTACGTAGTGTCTTGAGAGGCTGTTTTGATCACCATTTACATTTATGATTAGTAGATATAGTTTTTAATAACAATATCACCTAACTGCTGCAAATTAATACAGAATTTTAAAAGATATATAAATTAATCTAATTAAAATTTAAAAAAAGATGAAAATAACTCTAATCAAAATTCATTGTTTATTGAAATTTTTTTTAAGACAGTAGTGTCCATAAATTATATTATTCATAAAAGCAATTAAAAGCAAAAAGCCTTTCTAATTAAATAATGTCTTTGTTGTATTACATTTTTTATTTTACGAATCAAAGCAGAGTTTCTGAGAGCCCTGTTTAAAAAAAAAGAAAATTGATGATTTAAAATCTCCAAAGACTTGTGTTTATAATTACTATAAGTATTAAGCCCTACAAAAATGAATTTCTCAAAATTTCATAAAATTAAATGTGTTTGGGAGTGGGTAACAGATGTAAAAAAAAAAAAAAAATTATCAAGTTTTTCTAAAAAAGAAATGTTTCTAGAATATTTCTTTCATTTGTGAATAAGTCTTGAAAAGTTTTATTAAAATATGTGTTTTTATATTTGCAAAATTACACTAAAATATCCTATACTAATTTATGGTCAACAGCTGATGCAAGAAAAAAAGATTTAAACACAAATTTGAAGGTATTAAAAGATATAATTTAATTTCAAGTGTATCAAAAAATATAATTTAATAATCAAAAAATTCTTTGGTCTTTCCTCTTTAATAACATAAAGATTTTTACAATGAAACTTTGTTTTTATTAAGTTTGCTGCATTTTTTTCATCATCTATATTCATTTTTTAGCAAATCAGTAGATTACATTATTGCCAACTTAGACTGTTTTTACATAAGTAGTGAAGTAATCATTTTAAGTAAGCAATTTATAGAAATGAGTGCTGTATAATTTGTTGCAGTATTGAAAAGTTATCCCATCTAAGGGATTCAGAAAAATATTCTGATGTTTGATTTGAGTTTAAGAAGAAGGTCCTTTCAAAGTCATATATATTGTGTAGTAACTTCTATGTGACATTTCCTTTCGGGACTTGAGCTATCATGACCCTCCACAACGTCCTATTCTTTGTAGCTCTAATCAATGTTTGTGTCCTTACTATACTTCTCAGTCCCTGTTCTGCAATCCATTTGCACAAGTTCGTTAACTAGGTTGATCATGGCTCTCCACAACTTCCTATCCTTTGTAGCTCTAATCAATGTTTGTCTCCTTACCATCTTTCTTGGTCTCTGTTCTGCTATTCATTTGCACAAGTTCATTAACTAAGCTGATCATGGCTCTCCACAATGTCTTTTTCTTTGTAGCTCTAAGCAATGTTTGTTCCCTTATTACCCCTTCCAGTCCATTTTCTGCCATCCATTTCTACAATCTCATTTCTTTCTGCTTTATACATTTTCAATGTCCTGAGAGTATCAAATTCTCCAAGCCCTCTTTCCTTTTGTCCCCAAAATTTAAACTTTCACTTTCTGCTTTTAAGCATAAGGACCCTTTTAGTGGCAAATGTTCAGGTGAGTGCCATTCTTTAGTTCCATCAGTTATGGATTTTAAAGCTAGAACATGCCATGCTACATCCACAGTTGACACCCTACTCCCTCATTTCCTCTGTATTCCAATTGTAAGGAGGAAGTCCTACCTGGATTTTTTCTCTAAAATAAGCTACTTTGTGTAACAGATTCCTGCATGGATCCTTTCCATATAAAACTATGCAAGTCAAGGGTCAACCATTCGTTAACCTCCTTATCTTCCTAATCTTCATATCTTTCTATCTTTCCTTGCACTCATCATTCAGTAATCCTCCTCTTTGAGTGGCTCTTGGGCCTTGCACAGGTGGAATTTCTATAACAGAAATTCCTATTTTCTTTAAAATATCTTCATTGTTCACATGTTTAGTCCATGGTATTCTCTTGCATCTGTCTGTGAGAATTACATCCCTATTGTTTCAAGTCTAGTCTTCATCAGTAAAGCATTCACTGATGACACATACTATCATCTGTAACCTCTGTAGCCACAGATATATTTAGCCTTGTTGGTATCACGTATTTTGCAAGTAGATAAATAAGTTAGCATTACTGTCAGTTGAAATTTATAAAATCTCAAGTCTACTCAATAATCGCATCCCAGATTCGCAGGAATTGGTTCTATAAAGGCAGGTAATCTTTAAGAACCTATTCTACTTATTTTCTTTTCAGTCTGAGAATGGATACAAATCAATTTATAATATCAAAAAAAATTAAACCATTTTGATAATATAATAGAAAATATTTATATCTTAAGATATTTTCAGACTGAAATTCTGTTTTCATCATATTTTTGTTCAGATGTATGATGCTTTTTGACTCTAGTGTCATCAACTGTGTTATTATTTCTTAGCCACATGTAAACTGAATTGCTGCAGTCTCAAAGATCCAATGGAAAACTTATGAAAAGATAAAAGATTTGCTTCATTTTTAACAAAAGATGATTTCTTTTGTCAGAACAAATGTTTATCACAGAAAACCCTCTTTCAACATATGCAGAACTTACAGCAATTGTATTAGCTATTATATATTAGCTATTAATATAGAAGATTATTTATGGATAATCCAACAACCGTTTTGCTAAGCTTTTATAATTTTAAGAATTGGTTTGTGTAAATAGGTAGGATGTCACTGAGTCTACTGTTATCATATTCATGGAAGTTTCCGTCACAAACTTTTGTTTAATACGATGTGGAATGTAAATACCTTTATATCATTATTTTACCTTTTAGTTACATGTGCTGCACATTTTCATTGTTGCTGCTGTTGGAATTCTTCAGGTGATGTGTTTTCTGTAATTTGGTTAAGCTCTTTGGGATTTTGAAGTACCAGCAGCAACATGTTCCATGACTGAGTTGATATAAGCATGTCAGAGTTGCCTTGCCAAGAGTGGGGAGGAGGTTGCGGGCAGGTTCGAGTCCTGCCAGAAAATGCATATTTTTCTTTAATAAGATTTCAGGCTGATAGGCAAAAATAATTAAGTATAATGTTTAATAAATACAGATATCCAATAAAAATAACATTTTAGTAATAAAATCTATAAGGAACTATAACTCTGGAAAGTGAAAAGTTCACTAAGTGAAATCCTCTACCTTGACTGACTATCGAGCCTTATACTGGGGGAATTTTAATGAAAATGAAGTTCCTATTTTCTTTAAAATACCCACATGTTTAGTCTATGGTATTCTCAACATCTTTTTATCAAACCACATCTCCGTTTTTTTGTATCTTTTTTTCATCTGTGAGAAAATTGTCCATCAGTCACTGATAAAATTCTCTTCTGGCAGCTTATAATCTTCGATCAGTGACCCTCTCTCCCCACAGCTATTCAATTGGTTGATTGATTTGTTTTTTTATGGCTTATCAATCTTTTTCAGGTAATTATTTAAAATCAGAAAATATTTTAAGATTGTAAGAATATTTGGGAGCTAATAATGATTTACTGATTAACCCATAGCTGGGGGAGAAGAGATGACTTCATACCTTTCCTAAGGGTATTTGTATATAAGTGAATATAACAAACATGATTGGAATTGGAACTCAGCTTTTCAATTTTCAATTCTGAGCCATTATCTGTTACACTACCAGCACATCCACACTTACAGGACCTGATATTCCCAAGTGGTAACCCATCTAGATACTGACCAGGTTCAATGTTGCTTAACTTTGGTGATCATATGAGTACCAGTGTCTGTCTATATTTCTGAGATGATGTATTGTAATTATTTACACCATTTACATTGCTCGGACTGTTGTCCTCATCTTCATTGCCATATTCACAATGTTTCGGTCATTGTATGCTTCAGCCTTCTTGAACTGAACCCTTTATTTCATCCAACAGGGTAGATTGTTCTAGTTCCACATGCCATGCCTCTTTCGGATGTCTCAGTATCAGTTATCTCCCTTTAACCCAACTCTCCAAGTTTTTGTTCACATGCCCCAGTGGATAAAAGTGTTGGTTGAATTCAGTGACTTGACCCAAATGGTTGTGAGTTCAGTACCTGGCAACAGCAGAGATGAACAAAACCTAGGAGAATTGAGTTAAAGGGAGATAACTTATACTGAGACATTCGGAAGAGGCATGGCATGTGGAACTAGAACAATCTATCCTAGTAGGTGAAATAAAGAGTTCAGTTCAAAATTCCAATCACCTGAAAAAGGCCGAAATGCTGTGAATATAGCAACAAAGATAAGGACAACAGTTCGAACAATGTAAATAAAGTAAATGAGAACCAGTGTCTCAACATGACATGGCCATGAGCCTCGCTACTACTCAAAGATATCTGATGTCAGTATATTTATTTTGTCAACATCACATATTTTACAAGTACATGACTTGAAGTAGCAATTAAGAGATGATAAAGATTTGTTCCAGCCCTATGGGCTTGCTCTAGAGCAGCGTTTCCCAACCAGCGCCCCTTTTGGGCACAAGCTTTTGGTCAACGACCCCCCTCCCCCGCCTCGTTAAATTAAATTACGAATATTATACTGAATTTAACTTTCATAGCAAGATAACACTTGGATATTAGTGCAAAAATAATGTTAATACTGATTTCATTTCTATTAGAAATGCCAATGATTAAAATCCTTAAAAAAACCTTTACTTGATAGCTTATCTCAAAATTTTCAATATGATGGTTGACTTTGGTGCTTAATGGCTAAGGCTCTTACTCTAGGTCACATGCTTCTTAGAAATACTCATAAATCTCCTTGTTTTGTAATTTGCAGGTGGTTTCTTTGTTTAGCAAGAAACTCTGTAACTACGTTGAAACCACATTCAGCCATATAGGAAGTTGAAAAAGCAATGAAGAAAAGTTTGGTAGCTTTGCATAGCACTTTCAGAAATTTCCTTTTGTAGTCAATATTGAATAATTTTTGAAAATCTGAAAAAAAAAAAATGGATACATGCCCATTGCCACCTGAGTATGTTCACTGCCCCACCCTCAAATTAAATAAAAACTCCCAGTGTCCCCTTTCAACATAACAGAGCCCACAAGGGGGATCTATAACCCACTTTGGGAAACACTACTCTAGAGCCTCCATATCAGTAATGTTTATACTAACTCAGCTTGGTTACTGACTCAGTCAATTGCCAGAGACCACCTTTAAGAAAATTTGTATACTTAAGCAGATGAGAAGAAAAGAAAAAGGCACTCTTCTGCAGAATGCAAAAGAAATGAAATGATAAGACAAATCAAGAAAAGGGAGTGTTGTTCAGAGGAAATGACTAGTGTTTACTTTCCCAACTCATATTCTAGGGAAAACTATGACAAATTGGAAAACATTTTCATGGGATGTGTTTCGTCATTCAGGACTTCATTGGACTAAAGTGATGTTTATATTTATGCGACTACAAATGCACATGAAGGAAAGGAAAGTGGATGCTGAGAATTTTGAATTAAAATTTTTTTTTTCAATATATGTTTTGGCTTTTGTAGTCTAGCCCAGCATTTCTTAACCTTTTGAAGCAACGGCACACCTAGGAGCAAATGAAAATATCACAGCACACTTAGCAAAATTTTTAAAGGTTATTTGAAAAAGTTAATATTAAAACAAAGTATTTAAAATAACATAATTGAAGAATAGTGAAAAGAATTATTTGAAAAAGGTTAATACTTATTCATTTATTCAAATACTAATACTCTAGCATTACTACTTCCACACACATATAATATTTCATGTGACGCGTAAGAGGATTGGCATGGTGGTTGAGAATTACTGGTCTAGCTGATTTCATATGTTTTTATCATTTCTGCAATTAAATATCCCACATTGTGATAAGAGATGTGCCAAGAAAGATGAAATGTCAGAACCTGGATGTAAATTTGCTGTGGTGGATTTAGCAATCAAAGCACTTTCTATACATTTTCATCTTAGTAAATTGTTTTCTCTTTTAATTAGAGTTGCATTTTTTAAATCAAAATTATAGTGAGCAATTAATGCATTGAACGTGTTGTTTTATAAAAGATCCCTTTTATGTTCATGTAATGTATAGAAAGTGCTTTAATCCCTAGATCATCCACAGTAGATTTACATCCAGGTTCTTATAACATTTGACCAGTTTGGCAGATCTTCTATTATTCAACTCATATTGCATGTGTAGCACTGAAAATATATTTTTGCTTTGTATTCCTAAGGTGAGTTTTTTTTGCATTTAAATGCAATGTCAGTTGCCATCTTCTGTGTTCTTGAACTCTGTTTCTTTCTTGTCCTTTCCTCAATCCTCACCATTCTCAGTCTTCTCATTCTCTCTCACTTTCTGTAACCTCCCCCCACCTCCTGTGTTCTAGTAGGATTATTGCCTTGCTTGAAGTGAAATGATTAAAAAAAAACAATATGTTTCAAAATTTCCAAGTTTTCAACTAAAGTCAAGGAAATATGAACTTTAAGAAAAATGACAAGGTTTTAGAGAAAATGGAAACAAAAACGAAATTTATACTTAACATCAGGAAGGGGTAGTTGAAATTTCTGGGATGAGGAAGGAGGGCTTGGAAAATCTGATACTCACAAGACAGATTGAGGAAAAGAGGGACAGGAAAGCAGTGTGTAATGTACTTGATGAGCTTGAGTAAGTAGATGGTGGAACAGTTTGGGAGAAATAACAAAAAGGAAAAACTTATTAAGAACTACAAGAGACAGGAAGATGTGGAGAGCCATGATCGCCAACGTCCTGAATAGACATGACACATAAAAGAAAAGAAAATGGTAAAATTATATGGGAGCAAAAAAGGCATCAGTTTAAATTGACACAAGGAGAATACGGTGCAAGTGAGAGAAACCCAGAATAAACATTTTTTTTTTTTTTGGTACCGACACTTCAAACTTAGCCAAGTATCCATTGAAAGCGATCCAAGAATTCCACAGAGTTCTGGGAAGACACCTTTTGAATATGACTTGTTAATCTATAACACAACATCTTTCTTTTTTTTTTTCATTTTTTTTTTTTTTTAAATTGGTTTCACCCCATACAAGCCACTAAGACACAAGGGGTTACAGGGTGTGGAAGAATTAAAAAAGAAACAATAATGAGAGGGAAGAGAAAAGAGTAATCAGGAGAACAGTAGATAATGATTGACATTGCATTTATATTTTTGAAGATCAAAGTTAACTGGAAAGCATGGAGCCAGAAGGGAGTTACACTAGCAAGAAGTGTGAGAAAAGAATCTGTTAGCATAGAACTTAAAGCTGCATCTAGCAAGCTCAACTGTCAATTGATGAGATCTCAATACCAGTCTAGTACTGTGCTTAAATTCAAAAAGTCTTGGTACCATAGTGAAGAGCTCATCCAAACAATTACCATGAATGTATTGATAGAAAAGGCAAAGTGAGACAACCTTATGTCAGTGGGTATGTGACTGAAGCCTAGATGCCAGATCAGGACCAATAATATTGCTGATTCTTCTTTGGATTTTATCAGGCAGCTCAAGGTAAATAGCAGGGGCACCGTGCCATATGTATCAACAATATTTTAAGCATGGACAAATAGTAGACTTATAGATGTGTAAGATAGATTCTGGAGAGAAAAATTCTCTCACACAACACTGTGAACTGACTTACTTACCAGCTGACCTAGCAATGGATTCAATATAGTCTGCTGGGAATCTCATTCCAGCAGTTGATCTTTCACATCAGTATTGTATTTAAGCTTTTGATTTGAGGAAGTCTGAGGTGAAGCTGATTAAAACATTCTCACAAATGAAAACAGCAAGTTACAAGAGAAAAGAAATGTGACTTTCAGGACAGACAACAAACCCTTGCTTTTACAAAAAATAACACAAGACTATATTTATCGACAATTACCGTTTAACTCTTCCTAATTCTACATTACTGTCGTCTACTTAACTATGTCCGGTTAGTAAATTAGTAGATGTTGATATTATTCATGAATTGACACACAAAAAAATAATCATGGATAAAAAGTAATTTTTCACACTTTTACTCAAAAGCTGAATTCTTATACACATCTGAAAACTATAATACCACTAGTAGGCATTCATCTCGGAAGATTATATAATCTACTAGGGTGGTTGGTTAATCCTTGTTAAAGATGTCTGCGCAGGCACATTTTGTGCTTCTCCAACACCCACACTGCCAATTTGTGTCTGTATATATATATATATATATATATATATATATATATATATATATATATATATATATATATATATGTGTGTGCATATATATATATATATGTGCATGTATATGTATATTTATATATGTGTGTATATATATATATATATATATGTGTGTGTGTGTGTGTATGTATATATATATGTGTGTGTGTATGTATATATATATGTGTGTGTGTGTGTATATATATATATATGTGTGTGTGTAATATTTAATATTAAACACTATATGAAAATATCTGCTTCATTTTTAAATCTTAAATTTTAAATAAGTTTTTAAATATTTCCAAAGTCAAGCACTTTTGCAGACTATTGATTATATCCATCCATTTTTATTATATTTCCAAGAAATATGGAACCTATACAATTTGATTATTCATTAAAAAATATTCCAATATCAAATGTACATGAATATAAAATCAAATTTATTGAAAAAATAGAAATTTTCATAAAACGGTTAAGATGGAAAATATTTTACTTTCTTAACAATAATAACAATAATATTAACAACAACAATCAATTTGGATTTTAATCAATGAAATGTTCACCACTACAAAAAGATCTTATTTGATTTTGAAAATGACTTAATAAATATTGTAAATAAAATTGAAACAAAGAAAAACAACAGTAAATTTAAAAACCAATTAACAAATGACATAAGATCAATAAATAAATAAATCAAATAAACTATTTATTCAAGCAGATAAATCAAAAACAATCTATAAAATGGAACCTACCAAATATAACAAACTAATTGAAAAAGAGGTGAATAAGTTTTACAAAACAACCAACAATGAATTAGTAAATAATATAAAGAAGCAAAAACCATTGCAACAAAATTAAAATTATGTAAGAGAATTAAACAATTAATGAAAATAGAAGAATTTATTAAATTAAAAGATCATAAGGATAATTTTCTAAACAAAGCTTCATGTAGATTTATTAAATGCCACAATAACATAGGAAAAATAAGTAAACAAATAGAAAAAAATGTTTGAAATTAATAAAAATATTAAATATAAATCAATGGAAGAATTCAAAAGAAACCAATAATTGGTTCAACAATATTACAAACAAAATAATTGCTCTTTTATACAAATAAATATAAAAGACTTTTATTCCTTCATTATCCCGTATCTATTAAATAAATGATTAAATTTAGCAATACAATACATAAACATTCAAGATGAAGAATTAGACATAATTAATCATTGTAGAAAATCATTATTGTATTACAACAATAAAATATGGCTAAAAAAGAATAATAGTAATAACAATAATAATAATGAGAACTTTGACGTAACAATAGTTTAAATTAATTGAAAACACTTCCCTAAAAATAGAAAACTATAAAAAATCATTAATAAAAATACAATTAAAATCAGTTATAGTTGTGTGAATAATATGAAGAAAATAATAAATAAACATAATAAAAACATATTAAACAAAAATATTAGTAATTACAATAACACAAACCCAGAAAATAGCAACAATAAATGCAACTGTTGAAATAAAATTAACTGCCCATTTAATAATAAATAGTGTGGAAGACCCAGAAAAAGATTTATGAGTCAAATGGTGATTTCAAAGGTACAGCAGCTCAGAAAACTCAGATTGTTCTGATAAGAAAAGAACTCCTGAATTGGTGAGGGCCTCAGACTCAAAACAGAGGCCTACATCAAGTGCCTTGAGAAGGTAATGCTGCCCTGGGTTAAGAGGGTGTCTACAGGATAATAATTCCCCTCACACACACACACACACACACACACAATAGTAACGAAAGATTGTCCACATATCCTTCTTATAATATGTAAATATCGTAGGACAGTAAAAGAAATTTGAGAGATAAAAAAAAAAGCAACAAACTAATATTGATAATAAAACTAATAATATTTATTGTATATCAGTCGACCTTTTGACCAAATGGAAGCATGTTAGAGAAAGATTTTAAAAATCAAAATTTTTGGACATACCTGTATCATTTCTGAACAGAAATGAAAAATGAAGGGAGACTTTCTTTGCCTGTAGGAGAATTTGTCATTTTTTGGTGGGGGGTTCATCCCTGCATGTTACTAAAGAGATCAGATATTTTTTGGCTATTTGTTTGCCATTATGAAGGTGTTTGGAGTGATCACATGTGATGATAGTGTTATACCTCCATTCATCTTCCCCCATAGTCTCAGACTCAACACAGAAGCTGACATCAAGCGCCTTGAGGGTGTAGTGCTGTCCTGGGTGAAGAAGGTAGCTGCTGGAAGATCCTATGTCTGGTAAGTAGGAGAACCCAGTCATGGCTGTCAGACAATTTCTGAAACCACATTATCCCTTATACCTAACTCCCCAGACTGCAACCCCCTTGATTATTATGCGTAGGGCGCAGTTGTACGAGAGACCAACAAAACTCCTTGTAACACCAAAGATAAACTGAAGGCAAAGGATTATGGCAGCCTTCACCAACTGAAAGAAGGAGACCATCCAGAAGAGTTGCAGGAGATTCCAAAGTCATATGGAGGCCGTGGCTAAAGCCAATTTCGATTTTATTGAATAAATTTACTCTTTAGTATTTCAAGATATTTTTATGTAATTTTGTTAAATATATCTGTTAAAATAAGATGCCAGTGTTATTTTCATTTTTTGTTTCATTTAGATGACACTTTATCCATCACATCCTCTGTGAGTGTGTGTATATACACACAGACACACACACACAGACACAGACACACACACACACACACAGGTTTCACCATGATTGATTTGTCAGGAAGTTGATGTTATCGGACTGGATCGAGGTTGATCCCAGTGTGTGGCACCTTTGGAAAGTGCCTGAAAATTATACCACGGGTTGACCCAAGCCTTGTGAGTGAAATTTGGTTGGACAGATCTCTTGGGCACCATTGATAGCTCTGCTAGCACAAAGCCACAAGTCATTGTGGCCGAGGGCTTGAGCGTGCTGGCCTTGTTCAAATTGTTGATAACATGCTCTCTCCCAGAAACTGTAACTAAGGTCTGCTTAGCATAGTTGCAGTATAAACCACAGGTTGGCTCTAATGTGCCTGAGCAAGCGCCTGCAATAGGGATTGACTAGCCATCCTAGTAGATGGGTATCCTCAAATATGAGTGGCCAGCTATTATTTATATATTTAAGTAATATATATATATATATATATATATATATATGAGTGTATATGTGTGCATATATATATATATATATATGAGTGTATGTGTGTGCATATATATATATATATGAGTGTATGTGTGTGCATATATATATATATATGAGTGTATGTGTGCATATATATATATATATATATATATATATATATATATATATATAAGTGTATGTGTGCATATATATATATATATATGAGTGTATGTGTGTGCATATATATATATATATATATATATATATATGAGTGTATGTGTGTGCATATATATATATATATATATATATATGAGTGTGTGTGTGCATATATATATATATATATATATATGAGTGTATGTGCATATATATATATATATATATATATATATATGAGTGTATGTGTGTGCATATATATATATATATATGAGTGTATGTGTGTGCATATATATATATATGAGTGTATGTGTGTATATATATATATAATATATATATATATATGAAGGTGTGTGCATGTTTCATTTAATACTGGCAGATAAAAAAAAAAAAATTACAAAACATTTATTGAAGGATTGCTGCCCAAAATATATATATATATATATATATATATATATATATATATATATGGTATATTTGGGCAGCAATCCTTCTTTACAGATGTTTTATTGAATTAAATAGACAATGAATGTTTTGTATGTTTTCTGTCCATTGTATTCAATGAAACGCGTCTATATGTTTTGGAGCAGGGATGCCATTGAAGCTGTTCTAAACAACATTTCATGTTTGTTAATTTGGTGAGATGTTAGTAAGTGGGTTGGGATCCCAGGGAAACTTCTCAATGTCACCACTTCGTATATAATTTAGGTTAAATTTCTTTCTTTTTGAAACAAATTGTTTGGCAATCGGTACTTATGAAATCAAATCACATGATTAATAATGACTTACAAATATAGAAAACAGATGACATTAATTCTGAAAGGAAAATTGTTCTTCATAGAATTAATGTATGTTAATACACAATTTGCTGAAATACAGTTCAACGACTTTTTAATTTATATGATTACTTGTAATGGAGGCAAGCTGGACTGTTGGATAGTGGCTCAGATTGGGGAACTGGAGGGCAAAGTTTGAATTCCAGTTGAGTAAGTTACATTCACTTATGAGCAAATAGCATTAGGAAAGGCATGAACCCATCTCTTCTCCCTCCTGCTGTAGGTAAATAGCAGAACAGCTTGAGTCCTGTAGCCTTGAGTGGCAACCAGTCTTATAGAAGGACAATTCTGATTTCAGAACTTGAATTATCAGTGACTAAATTGGCTCCTCCACCAGGCCCTGGTGAGGAAGGTAAGTGGAACCTTAGCTGCACCAAAAACAAGAGCTGTTAAAGAATAGATGAACTCAACAGCTATCTCCCCAACTATGGGTTTAATAACCTCACCAGCACAAAATTGGCCAAGTATGGTGAGTATGGCTACACCACTGTTAATCTGGGAGGTGGGGTTCTTCTAACAGGACTGAGTAGATATCTATTTTAGCTCTGTATTCACATTGAGCTCTCAGGATTCCATCCTCCTTGGAATTAACCATTCGGTTTACCAAGTTCTTCATAACTTAATTATTTATACAGTATTTACATTAGTCGGACTATTGTCATCATCTTTGTCACCATATTTGTCACAACGTTTCGGCCGTTGTACACTCCGGCCTTCTTCAGGTGGTTGGAATTTCGAACTGAACCCTTTATTTCAATCACTGGGGTAGACTGTTCTAGTTCCACGTGCCATGTTTGATGGATGTCAGTTATCAGTTATCTCCTGCTAATTTTCCCTCTGAAAGTTCTCCACTGACTTGAACTCACCTTCTTTGGGTCTGTCACTGGATCTAACCAACGCCTTTATCCACTGTGCCATGTGTCCTTGAGGACATCTGGGTATGAACTTCTGAGTATTATAAACCTAATGTTTTCAGCATCATTTTTACCAGTGCTCATATTGCAATTTTTGCTGTTATCATTGCATGTCTTTACCAGAGTTCATATTGCAACTTTGTTATCATTGCTTTTCTCTGGAACTCCTTATTACTGGTTCCCATATTGTATTTATTTCTATGCTTGGTTGGCTCAGGAGATTTTTGTGGCCTAGCATATGTGCTGATTCCTTAAGTTTACGAATTTTCCAATGGTGTTCCCTGTCTATGATCTCAACATGATCCCACAGGGGGCGGTGATCTCCCTTCTCTCTCCATATGTGGTCAGCCACGACAGATTTTTCTACTTCCCCTCATGTTACAGCTTTCTGGTGTTCTTGAAGCCTTAACTTGAGGGGGCGGCCTGTCTCTCCTTTATATTCCTTTCCGCAGCTGCACGGGATAGCGTACAATTCCTGGTTAAGGCAGTGAAGAACTTTCAGAGAGAAAATTAGCAGGAGATAACTGATAACTGACATCCATCAAAAATGGCACGTGGAACTAGAACAGTCTACCCCAGTGATCGAAATAAAGGGTTCAGTTCGAAATTCCAACCACCTGAAGAAGGCCGGAGTGTACAACGGCTGAAACGTTGTGACAAATATGGTGACAATGTAAATACTGTACATAATACCTCATCTCAGAAATATAGACAAACTCTTAATTATTTATATATATATATTTATATATACAGATATATATGCACACCTTTATATATATAGATATATATAGATATATATATACTTATATATATATAGATATATATATATATATATATATATATATATATACTTATATACGCACACCTTTTTATATATTTTATATTTATATATTTTATATTTATATTTTATATATATATATATATATATATATATATATTTCATATATATATATATATATTTTTATTTATATATTTTATATTTATATATTTTATATTTTATATATATATATATTTTTATATATATATATATATTTTATATATATATATATATTTTATATTTATATATTTTATATATATATATATATATATATATATATTTTATATTTATATATTTTATATATATATATATATATATATTTTATATTTATATATTTTTATATATATATATATATATTTACATATATATATTTTATATATATATATATATTTTTATATATATATATATATTTTATATATATATATTTTATATATATATATATATTTTATATATTCAGATTTTATACATATATATATATATATACGTTTTTTTATATATATATATATATTTTATATATATAGATTTTATACATATATATATATATATATTTTGTTTATATATATATATATATATTATATATATATATATATTTTTTATTTTATATATATATATATATATATATATATATATATATTATATTTATATATATTATATATATTTTTACATATATATTTTTTATTTTTATATATTATATATATATTTTACATATATATTTTTTATATTTATATATATATATATATATTTTACATATATATATTTTATATTTATATATATTATATATATATTTTATATATATATATTTTATATTTATATATATTATATATATTATATATATATATTTTATATATATATATTTATATATATTATATATATTTTATATATATTATATATATATTTTATATATATATATATATATATATTTTATATATATATATATATATATATTTATTTTATATTTATATATATTTTATATATATATATATATATATATATATATATATATATATATATATATTTTTATACACAAACACAAACCTCCAAATACAAACATTTAAATACAAAAATACACCTTATATGTATATACAAATATAAGAGAAATATACTATATGCATCCACATTTACTTAGATATACAAAGGTTTATTTATTTACAATATCCTTCAGCATATTAATATGTTCACTATTCTGAATAAAACAACTATATATATATATATATATATATATATATATATATATATAGGAGACATAGCAGAGTAATGGATAGTGGCTCGGATTGAGGAATCGGAGAGCCGAGTTGAAATTCCATTCAAATGCATTACATTCACTTACGTGCTAATACCCTTGGAAAAGGTATGAATCCTCTTTTCCAACCCCAGCTATGGGTAAATAGCAGCACAGACTGGGTTCTATAGCATTGGATGCCTACTGGTCTAGGAGAAGGACAACTTTGAATTTAAAACCTGTGGAGGATTGTTCGGGGACCTTGTGGCATATGATGCACTAGATCTCTGTATTTGGTTCTTGAAAAAAGTTTGGCTGCTTCTATACAAGTCTTCACCACACTAAACAAATCTTCTGTGTGGGCAATCTACAGTTCAGTTTTGCTTTCAGTATTGTTGTCTCATACGAGACATAAACATAAAAACTAAACTGAAAGACACTCATACATTGTTGACAAGAGAGTTCATTATACATATATATATATATATTGTTTTATTTTTATCACAGTAGACAAATGTTTTTCAGTCCATAGTAAGGGGTACTGTGTGTATGTGTCTGTGTGTATAAGGAACTTTTAATTGGTGCAGATAAGTGATGACAGGGAATCAAGGGGCCCTTATATGCTGGCCTATATTGAAGAAAATTGGGCTTTTCAGATGTGTCGCTTGGGGGATGGTTTGGAGCAGAGTTTTCTGGTAGACAAGACTGGAAAGTAGGGGGTCACTGAGTACAACGACTGACCTTCAGAATTAGGCTTGACAAAAGGGCTAAGTGTTTAATCGAAAGAGAAAAGAAACATTGAAGAAAGACAAGGAGAGAAGTTGCAAAGAAACACAAAATACAGGATATTCACTTTGCATTCCAGGCATCTTCTCTCTCGATTTTAATTTCTCTTATTAATTATTACAAAATTATACATAACCATATTCTGTCAGCAACGTTTGGCTTTATTCCTGACCACAGAATCCCTTTTTGTTCGATTTTGTATGTCTTTCAATAGTAAAAACATTTACAATCTACCTTTGTATTATATACACACATAGAGGCAAATGTTTAATATCTAAAAAAAAAACCACTAAATTAATTAAGTTTCTTATTTCCAGGTTTTCAGATAAAATATTCAGCCATCTTGACACCATTTGTCATAAGAATCACTGAAAAGCCCTTTGAGTTATTCAGCTAAAAAGAGAGCTGGTTAAAATCCTTTTGTCTCAACCCCGCTGTCTTCTCAACTGAACAATGTTGAGAGGGAAAAGATCATTCAGGCCTTCAGTAATGGTACTAACATTCATACTCTGGCTTCCATCTTCAAAGTCCATTCAAGAATCAAGAGAACGATGACTAAGTTTAAAAAAGATGATACAGTACAGAGGAAAATTGGATCAGGAGATCACAACAGGAAGATTGATCATGATTGCAACTCAGAGATCAATTAGAAAAGATCCAACTCAATCCATAAGACGTTTGGCATGTGAGAGAAGAGTTTCAGCTACGACAGTTCAAAGAACAGTGAAAAAATACTTGAAAATGAAATCGTACATGGAAACTGTGAGGCAGCTTGTTACTTTAGGACAAAAAGTTAGAAGGTTAGAGAAGGTGGAGATCATCTTGAATAAGTTGGAAAATGAACCTGGAATAGTATATTCAAATAAGAGAAAGAACAAGTGAAGTAAAAATCCACAGTTCGTAGCCTTTACTTTTTAAAAAAGTGCTTGGTACAAAATAGATCAAAATATTATTATTATTTTTATAGTTTTCTTATATGAGATTATAATAAAAACATTTTAAATTGCTACACAAAAGCTTTCATGTTTCAATACTATAATTGTACTTCATCAGGTGATGGTTGGTAACTGGTGATAAAAATGATTTTTTAGGGAAATTTAAAAACTAATCATTACCTCTTTATTGAAAGTTAAGGTGGTGGGGCATAAGGTCAGAATTAAAAATATACTTGTGGGTCTGTCTCAATTAACCAACCGAAAGTCAAATCTACAATAAATAGAAAAATAAGGTCAGAGGGTGAAGGTGGTGGGTGAGTTATTTTTTCATGTCACGATAAACCAGAGCTTAGGCATGTCATCCTTGACGATTGTGGAGGATATGACAGCAACAAATGTATCATGAATGTAGCCAAATATGACATTCTATAAATAAAATATGTATAAAAAAGGGATTGATGCTTAAATACACAATATATATATATATATATATAAATTAATATACATAATATCTAAATTTTGATTCCATGACTCAGAGTTTTATGCAATATTCAGGTGCAAATATAATCAATTGGTATATGTATATTCCTTATAGCTCTGTTTCATAACATTGAGCACTATATTTATAACATCTAAGGAAGAAATATGTTTATGTGTGTGTATGTAGATTTTTTATCCTACCCATTCCCATATATATATATATATATATATATATATATATATATAATTCTTATTGGGGACATGTGTTTGAGTTGCTAACCCTGTTTTTTTTTATTTTCTTAAAAAATGAAATTAATAAAAACCAGTCTTGTTTGAGAAATCCTATTCAAGAAAGATTATGCCTCCAACAGGAATCAAACCCGCATCCCTTTTTTACCTCAGGGAAACCACTTCATAAGTCAAAGTGTGCTTCTAACAATTTGGCCATGGAGCCAGCCTGACAAGACAAACTTAAAATTGCCTGTTAAGGATGACATGTTTTTCTTGTTGTGACTTTTACAAAGTTTCATTTTTTTTTTAGGATTTCTTTATCCAAAATTATTTCTGATTTTTATAAAAGTTATTTCATATATATTTATATATATTTTATATATATATTTTATATATTTTATATATATATATATATATATTTATATATATTTTATATATATATATATATTTTATATATATATATATATATATATATAAAATATATATATATAAAAAAAAAATATATATATATAAAAAAAATATATATATATATATATATATATATATATATATAAAAACATATATATATATATATATATATATATATATATATATATATATATATATATATATATATATATATATATATATATATTCATCTATATAATATTAAAAGTCTGTGATTGCATACATACTTGGTGTGTCTGTTCAGCACATAATTAAGTTAATCTGATTTAAGTGAATGAGATTTAAAATATGACTTGTTTATACAGTATTTTTTATTTTAACTTTCTTCAAACAGACGATTTTTAAATTAGTATTTTTAATTTAAAGACAGACAAAGAGATCCTGCTTTGTTGTTACATCCAGGATAATTATTTATATTTCAGCTTTCTTTAAACAATATTTTAAATATTCAAAAAATATGTTTTGGCATATTTAAAAAATATTTTTAAGTTAATCTGATTCAAAGTTCATCTTGGAAAGTTTTATTTCTATTAAATGCTGTGAACAATCAGTAAAACATTAAACATGTACTTGTAAACCAGACAAATGATGACACTAGTGAATTGAAATATTTAACTGAATCATAATAAAATTAACTTTCATTTCAATGGAATGTAGAAATCAATTTCAATGTTTTATAATTTGAATCATCAGTCACCCAATTGGTTATGGTATTCTAGTTATATATATATATATAGTTGTATATTTAGACAGCAATCATTCCTTTATGCATGTTTCATTAAAAACGACAGACAAGGTACTATGGTTAAGCTTTTTATTTAATTTTTCTTGTGTTCAAACAAGAGCTTTCTTTTCTGGACAAAGGGTATGTAAGAACTGTCCAAATGTTTTATATTTCCGAGCGCTTTCAGCTATACCTTTAGACATTATCAAGAATGATTTGATTTTTCAGCTTAATTGAGTGTGTGCATTCTCTGTATGTCTTAGTGTGTGGTAGGGATGTTTTTAATTTCCGAATACGGTTAGCACATTGTGGCTTTGTTCGTAATTAATATTGTTAAGATATAGGTATAGCCAAAAAGTGCTCAGAAATCTAAAACATTTGGACAGTTCTTACACATCCTTTGTCCAGTAATAAAGCTCTTGTTAGAACACAAGAAATATTAAATAATAAGCTTAACTGGAGTACCTGGTCTGTCATTTTTAATGAAAACATATATATATATATATATATATATATATATATATATATATATATATATATATATATATATATATATATATATACATATATATATATATATATTTTTTTTTCTTTAATATTTTATATTTTCATACATGTATGGTGGTGGTTGCCAACTTGTGTCCGAAACACGGCCATTACTACATATCTTTTTGGAGAATATCTACTGATGTGCTGAATGAATGTGGCTCTTTAGCCCAGCAAGGGACCCACATACTCTGGTACAAACAGGTCACTTAAGAGGTGCAACAGTGGGGTTTACATTATCATGCAATTTAAAATCTCACATGAAACTACTTTTGGACCCGCACGTCTTACCACAAATATCATATTTCAGTTGCTGGACATCTATGGCTTTGTAGTCAATTGCCACCCTCCATCAGTGCACTTTCAAGTGACTCCTTAGACCAGCCATTGACAAATACACTCTATCACAATATGTACACATCAGATTGAGCTGCCTGTGGGTGTTTTCGGGATGCTCAATGCGTGACGCCTTTACGCACGTCTCTTTTAAGCTTTGCATGTCTTCTCTTCCCCTCCTCAAAGTAGCGCCTTCAACTCCAAGCAGCCTTATTCCAATTATTATGATCAGATGCATATTCTTCCACGTGCTCACAAGGAATGTTGTATTTCTTGAGCTCCTCCTTGATGCAGTCCTTAAAGTGCTTCTTACGTTTGATAACATTCCTCTTCCCTGTTCGCAGCTCACCATAAGTCAATTGCTTTGGAATGCGGTTGTCATTCATTCTGATTTCAGAATGTTTGGGTGTCAATTTGAGGACAGTGCAGAGGATTCAGAAAGAGTTTGATGAGTCTAATACTGATTATGAAGGTACAACTGCTCAGAAAACTCACACTGATCGTTCTGATAAGAAAAGAACTTAGGAATTTTTTGGTGAGAGCATCAGACTCAACATAGAGGCCTACATCAAGTGCTTTCAGGAGGTAGTACTGCTCTTGGTAAAGAGGGTGGCTGCTAGAAGACCCTATGTCTGACAATAGGACTCTGAAACATGCCACACAAGCAGGAGACTGCAGTTGAGTAAGAAACCAAGAAAACTCCTTTTAACACCAAAGATGAACTAAAGGCAAAGATTATGGCAGTATTCACCAACTTAAAGAAGGAGACCGTCCAGAAGAGGTACAGGAGATTCTGAACTTGTGTGGAGGCTGTGGTTGAAGCCAATAGTGATTTTATTGAATAAATTAGTTTTTAATGATATATTTGTGTAATTTTGGTAAATATATCTGTTATAATGAGATGTCAGTGTTATTTTCATTTTTGCATCATTTAAATGACAATTTATCTATCGCACCCTGTATATATATATATATATATATATATATGTATATATTTATTAATTTATAATGTATATTTATTTTCTAATTTAGTTAGTTATGTTTTTTTGTAATTTTTTTTAAATAAATTCATTTTTACCAATTTATTTTTCTTGCTCCAGAGTAAAATGTCTGCTCCACTAGTTTAACATTTGGTTATAAAATTGACATTTTACATCAATCAATTTTCAATTTGTATCTGGCAATGGCCAGGAGTATGAAACTCAAAGTTGATGAAATGGTGAGGAAAAATTGTATTATGTTTATTATTAATTTGTGTGTGTGTGTATGTGTGTGTGTATTATTTATTTATTTATTCAGTCTATCATGCCAAACATCACAGTCCTGCATTAAGGTCAGAAGGTCATTAGGGAGGCATAATATATGTGCATATGCACACGCAGACACACACACACACACACACACTGGTATAAAAAAATGATGTTTATATCAAGAGGTTGAAACTAAAAACTCAATACATATATATATATATATATATATATATATATATATATATATATATATATAAAGGGAAGAGGTTATAGTAGTTCCAATGAGAGAAAAGTGTGTATATTAAAAGAAGAGAAAAACTGTAAACGTTTTTGGTTGTAAAAGGCAAAGGTGGAGATTTCACATATTATTAAAAATATTTTTTTTCTTATGTTTTTCAATGTTAGATATTCTTGATATGAGACATTCTCTTTTTAGTGTGTTAGTGACCCAAATGTCTTTCTTGAACTGGCAGTGAAAAGTTCTGCATGAAGGGTTATAAAACAATTAAGATTGATCCAAGAAATGGCGAAGGAGTTATCGAACATTCTTGTCTTTTAATGACCCCTGTGTGTTCTTAGATCTATTTTCATTTTCTTGTGTTTTTGTCAGCATGTGTGTATATATGTATATTCCCTCTACATACATACACACTGTCTTATTACGAGGAATTGTTAAACACATTTGTATACATACATACATATACACCCACAATATATATATATATATTTCTGGCAACACTCCCATACATACCACAGAGGAAAAAAAACAACAAAAGGAAGAGAAACATCATATGTTTCCAACCCACTGTACAACAAAAATGTAAAAACAAACATAGGAAAAATATTCATCAAATTCTTATACAAACATTTCCCAGAATGAAGCACTTTCCACAAATTATTCAACAAAACACAATAAAAATCAGCTCCAGGTGCACCAAAGAACATGACACAAATAATAGAAAAGCACAAGAGGAAAACTATCAACAAACCACCCAAAGAAATTAACTCCAAAATAAAGAATAAATGTCCCTTAAATAATAATTGCTTACTGTTGTAAACTAGAGAAGGTTACTGAATAGAATAATCACACGAAGGTTGGTAATGAATGATAATACTTAGGACAAGAACAACACGTATAAGATTCACCAGCAGCATCTAAAAGAAGTAGTCAACTGCTAGTAGTGAGTCAAGTAAATTCCACAATATATATATATATATATATATATATATATATATATATATATATATATATATATTTCAGATGTTATTATTAGTAGATACTAGTATTTGAGTTTATGTTCTATTTTTAAAATCACAGCCTTTGCAATCAAGAAAACTTATGAAAGAAAATGTTTCCTCTAGTAGGATTCAAACCTGTCTTCGCTTATGCAGGAAAAACCTCTGCCTGATGTGGTGTGTTTTGACCACTTGGCTACGTAGAGTTTCACAGTCAAGCAAAGTTCTATTTGTAATAATGTACAGTCACTCAGTCAAATTTTTCTTGAAAGCCATATCTGCTTAGTATACATATATATATATATATATATATTAAAAAGTATAGACATTTTGTGTCTATTGAGTTTGTTCATCTTCCTTTGCAAATTCACAAAAACAAACATTCATAATTTGAAGAGAAAAATGGATGAATACAAAGTTTTCCTTTTGTATTTTCTTTTATTTAAATTGTCTTTACAGATATATATATATATTTTATTTATATCTGACTTTTTACACACTCATGCAGGTTGTCATCATCTTACAAGAAGGTTTTTATAATTTTTATGTTTATTTTATGTTTGATACTGTTTGTAT
>CAHIKZ030002944.1:1422500-1575000 GCA_903632075.3 Acanthosepion pharaonis
TTTATTTGGATTAATTTATTTTCCTTGTTTTTTTTTTTTATTTATTTTTATTCAGTTTTTGATTTTAAGTAACACAGTAAAAATTTTGAGATGAGTACTGATTATTTATTTGTAGTTATGGCAGTCTAGTTTTATATATATATATATATATATATATATATATATAATAAAAAAGGCTTAAACACTAATAGTGTTTAAGCCTTTTTATTATATCCTTACTCTGTCCTAGACATTGAGTTCTACCTGGATTCTTCCTCTTGAATTTTTTTTCTAAAAATATACATATATGGGTATTTGTATTTATATATTTTGCATATGTATGTATATTTTCCACTAATATTATCTATTTATCTATCTATCTATATATATATATATATATATATATATATATATATATATATATATATATATATATGGATATGGTGGTTGCCAATTGTGTCTGAGTATGGGCATTACAACATATCCTTTTGGAGAATATCTACTGATGTGCTGAATGAATGTGGCTCTTTAGCCCAGCAAGGGACCCACATACTCTGGTACAAACAGGTCACTTAAGAGGTACAACAGTGGAGGTTACATTATCATGCAATTTAAGATGTCACATGAAACTACTTTTTTGACCTGCACGTCTTACCACAAATATCACATTTCAGTTGCTGGACATCTATGGCTTTGTAGTCAATTGCCACCCTCCATCAGTGCACTTTCAATTGACTCCTTAGACCAGCCATTGACAAATACACTCTATCACAATATGTACACATCAGATTGAGCTGCCTGTGGGTGTCTTCAGGAAGCTCAATGGGTGATGCCTTTACGCACGTCTCTTTTAAGCTTTGCGTGTCTCCTCTTCCCCTCCTCAAAGTATCACCTTCTACTCCAAGCAGCCTCATTCCAATTATTATGATCAGATGCACATTCTTCCAAGTGCTCACAAGGAATGTTGTATTTCTTGAGCTCATCCTTGATGCAGTCCTTAAAGTGCATCTTAGGTTTGATAACATTCCTCTTCCCTGTTCACAGTCAATTGCTTTGGAATGCAGTTGTCATTCATTCTGATGAGGTGACTTATCCACTAAAGTTGATGTTCTAGTATCAAGGTCTCAATACTATCAAAGCCTCTCCTCTCTAGCACGTCTATATCACTAACATCATTAAGTTTTGTACTGTCTTTCAGACAGGATCTGTGTTTCCATCTTTAAATAAAGGTCAATTATCCCATTTTCATAATTCACACTTAAAGTCCTCTGTCAAAACACTATTTAAACTTCCACACCAGCTTGATTTTAGTGTCCCCAACCTGCAAATCACATTTTGGGCTCTTCCTCTTACTGATGACCATGCATTCTGTTTTCTTGTCATTTATACTTAGCCCCTTCTTCTTGCTCTCCTTCATCACCTTCTGCAGGAGGTTTTGTAATTTCTTTTCCATGTCTGCTATCAGTACTGTGTCATCTGCATATCTAATGTTGTTAAGATTATGGCCGCCAATGTTGAATCCCAGTAGGATTTCCAATTCTTTTGCCTCAGTGTATAGGTTGAATGGGTCTGGTGAGAAGACACATCCTTGCCTTACGCCCTTTTCTATTTTTGTATATTTGCTGTACTTGTTCTCTATACACATATATGTTTGCTGTCAGTATAGGTTCTTGATTATTCTAATATCTTTCTGGAATATATCAAGGTTGCTTAGCAGTTCCAACAGATTCTTGTGGGATACTTTGTCAAAGGCCTTTGCATCGTCTATAAAACATAGGTAAACGTCCTTCGGCATTTGTATTGCTCTTTCTAATAACATTCTGAGCATGAATATCATGTTCCTTTTTCCAATGTCTTCAATTAACCCGCACTGTTCTTGTCCTATCTCTGGCCTTATTTTGCTGCTTGTTCTATTCATCAGAATACGGATGATGAGTTTTGTTACATGGCTCATTAGGCTGATTGTTCAGTGGAGTTCATATTCATTTGCACCTTGTTTCTTAGGCATTACTATCAAGATAGATCTGCTGAGATTTTCCAGTATATCTTCATTATTGTAGATTTCATTTATTATTTCTGTGATCTTGTCTATGCCAAAGTCAGCATTTCCATTACAATTCCATCTGGCCCTGCTGCTTTGTTTCTGTTCTATTTCACCAGTGAAGCTTCTACTTTGGTTTTCAGAAGTTCAGGTCCATTGATAGTTCTGTGTAGTGCTGGTTGTCCTCTTTCGTCATCAAAGAGTTCTCCAGTAATGCATGTTTTATCAAGTATTAAACCTACTACTTTGTCGTTTTTATTCTCCGTCTGAGTAGATAATCTTGTGCTCATTGCTGACAAAATCTCCGTTGTTTGGCCATCTGGTTTCACATACACCTAGGATGTTGATTTTAAACCTGCTTATCTCTTGTTTCACATTATCTAACTGGCCACAGTTGTTCAATGTCTGAAAGTTCCATTTCCTGAGAGTTATTTTATGTTTGATACAAGCAGTTGCAAGATAACAGTCTGGTGAAATCTGTCACTCATGTCGTTCCTTTCCAGCAAGAGATATGTTCCAAGGAATTTCATCCCTTTTATGCGGTTTATGCTAGCAGACACTGGATGATGGTCAGGTGACACCTGTTGCACATGTCTGTCCTTACCGGGCGAAGAGTTAATTCCCATAGACTTAACCCCCTTCATACCATTATGTTTTATCTTGTCTCTGTTGTTAGCCATGATATGTCGGGGATTAATACTGGAGTGGTTTCCTGTTGCCTTCCTGTAAGTGTAAGCGTTCTCAAAGCAAATTTGTCGCAGATTACTTTAACAAAGCGTGTAACCAGTCAGGAAAATAAGTCACTCTCCCAGCAAACGCCGTAGCCAAAAATGCCTGAATTTTCCCTTCCCAATCGAAAACACCAACTGCTTTTATCGGCAGAACCTATTTTTTTTCATTCGTCGACAGCTGGGATAGGATGCTCCGTAATTTGCATATCAATATACTCTTATAGCGACTCCTGCGACGGACTTGTTTCTTTTTCCGTCACAGAATACACGCGACGAGGTAAGTCGCCGTTTTCTTCGCTATAAGATTTTTGCTGACTTCTTTTTGGTAATCCTTCTTCGGCAGATCGTACACAAAACACAAACTTTTTTCCGGGGTACCTGATTATTACTTTCACTACACTCCCCCCTGTCACATAAGTGACACTCATGGGCGGGCCTCTTTATTCTTAAGCTTCTCCGGAGCGGGGCGACTGTTGGAGGAGATTGTGTGTTATGTTCTGAGGTTTCTTCTGATCTGACAACCTCATGCGCAGAGTCTTAATCATCTGAAGAATGTTCTGAAGATTCTTCTTCTGAGAATTCACTACACTTCCCCATGATGGTTTATGGAAACACTACCTCTAGTTAGCTGGCCGTTGACTTAGAGAGTTCTTCTGACCTTTGTTCGGTCTTATTTTTCCTCCTACTGGCTTGCTAACAAGGCACCTCATTCAGAACTTTGAGTGGGGTAGTTAGTTTAATCTCAGGCATTTCAACTGGAATACTTATCATTAAGGTGAGGAAATGGAATAATAAAAAAGAAATTTCTTTTTTTAATTAAGTTTTAACTTACTTAATTAAGAAAATATTTTTCTTTTTTAATTAAGTTTTGACTTAGTTAAAGTTCGATTGTCCCCTATAAAAAAAATAGGTGATTATCAAGCTATTATTTAATCGCAGTGGTTACTGAAAAGCCGAGGAAGCCAGATTTCATACATGCTATATGCCTATATGAAATTTTCTTTCTTTTTAGTTTACTAATATTGAAAACTAAAAATAAATGCCTTGTAAAATACCACAAAGAAAAATGTAAATATATGCATTGTATAAAATGCAGATAATGTAACAGACTTTAGACAAAGCCAACACATTAATGTCAACAAAAAATTTAAATAAATAAACAAATTAAGTAAATAATAAACAAATTAACAAACTACAAATGGACACATAAATACAAGTAAATTTTATAATAATAATGAACAACAAATAATTAAGTAATCAATAGTAAATAGTGACCGATTATATCTCTGAGATAAGGTCTTATGATTACTTGCATTATTTACATTATTCGGAATGTCATCCTCATCTTCATTGCCATATTCACAACATTTCAGCCATTCTACTTTCCAGCCTTCATGTCTATGTCTCTCTATATATCTGTCTATATCTCTGAGAAGAAGTCTAATGATTACTTGCATTATTTACATTATTCGGACTATTATCCACATCTTCATTGCCATATTCACAACGTTTCGGACGTTGTACACTTCGGACTTTATGTCTATGTCTCTCTATGTATATGTCTATATCTTTGAGATGAGATATTATGATTACTTGCATTATTTACATTATTCGGACTGTTATCCTCATCTTCAATGCTATATTCACAATGTTTCGGCCGTTGTACGCTCTAGCCTTTATGTCTATGTCTCTCTATATATCTGTCTATATCCCTGAGATGATGTATTATGATTATTTACATGATTTACATTATTCGGACTGTTATCCTCAATTTATTTTGGCCATTGTATGCTCCAGCCTTCTTCAGGTGATTGGAATTTTGAATTTACATTCACCTTAACTCTAATTTGTAATTCCCATTTTGCTGATATTCATAATTTCTGTTTTCTTCCAATTGATGGTTAGTCGTTTCTTCTTGCTTTTCTTTAATAGCAAAAGATTATAGAAAGGCTTGCAATATTGCGTCTGGGAAAATGGTTGCAGAATAGTGAATAAGTCTCTTTCCACATGTTCACAGAAATGATTTTGGATTCTATCAAGGCTGGAATGTGAGAACTGAATAGTTACAGTCTAAATACGGCATCAATTCTCCAATTTTTGATGTGAAGAACTGAAACTGTGTTTTTCTTTCTTTTTTTGTTGCATGGATCTACATTTCATTTACTCACACTTTCTCAAAGATTGTCACCATCTTTCAATGAAATTTAATCTTACCTGATAAACTTTAATCTCTGTAAAAGTTTCATTGATAACTTAAGAGTCTCTGCCTGGAAAGGATCCTAATTGTAAAATTCTGCTTGAGTTCAAGGCTTGTTTATGTTTTTATAATATAGGCTAGTGTTTAGCTGCATTCCCCAGCAGTAAATCTGTCTTTCAAAATCACATGATAAGAAAGATTATAACAGGAATGCTTGGTAAATGAAACCATGCAGTTTTGGAAGCTGTGGAGGCTTTTTCAATTTAAATCAGAAAATTAATTGCAATTCAAGGCACACCAATAATTTGGCATTTATGTTTTATTTCAGCTTCTTATCTAACTTTAAAACCATAACCCCTGCCCCCAAATTCTGCAGGGAGTATTAAGAAAAATATTCTTAGAAAACCATACTGATTACGCTCCTTCACTGCTGATTAGACCCCAAACTTCTGTCAGTCATATTGAACGGATATCCCCTCGAGGAGTCTCTGTGCCTTGTGAGAATATTGCACCTCAAACTCACTTGCGACCTCAAGTAGAACTCTTACATATGATCCATCGCTAAAGATGAGAGTAAAATGATTGGCTCCCTGTACCGATCCAGTAAGTACCTGACTCCTCATGCTATCCTCTACCTTTATAAGAGACGGATCCAGCCGAGTACTGTTGCCATATTTGGGTGAAAGCTGCCCAGACCTAACTTTCCTGTCTTGATAGAGTTCAAAAGCATCTCTGAGTCCTTTTTGGAGAAGAATTATTTTCCACATCCCAACATCTCTCTCACAGGTGGGATGTGGCGAGTCTCTCATAGCTCTATCACTACTACCATGGAAAGTGCTCAGACAAACTGGATTCTTTGGTTCTGCCAGGTCTAACCTTCACATCTAGGACCCACCATGCCACTTACATCGTAGCAAACCATCCACATCCCCCGCCTTATTCCATTGACAAGAAATTCCACTCAAGCAGCTTATTCCAGTGAACCACTGCCCTGTGGAACAGACTCCCAAGAGGATGCTTCTCCAATCATTACAATCCTGTTGAAGCTGGCATTGCTTGAGACTAAAAAAGAGAAAGCA
Organism: Acanthosepion pharaonis; assembly: GCA_903632075.3. NCBI lineage: Eukaryota > Metazoa > Mollusca > Cephalopoda > Sepiida > Sepiidae > Acanthosepion > Acanthosepion pharaonis. Next base: position 1,428,528 of record CAHIKZ030002944.1, read on the forward strand.
AATCTATGAACAGCAAAAAAAAAAGAAAACAAGAAAACAAACACCTTTTGACCTCTGGTCATTGGATTTGATAAGGTCATTTAATTTATTGCTCTCCTTATCCTTTAAAATCCCATTTTCCTCACATGTAGTTTTGTCTTTCATTCCAATCTGAAAAAGCCAAATCAACATGCATCACTTTGGCAAAACACATTGTTTAAAATTTTTCCCATTTTTCTCTATCATCTCCACTTTTATTTCCAATACTAGTATCTTACACACACACACACACACACACACACACATATATATATATATATATATATATATATATATATATATATATATAGTTAAATTCCCAGATCAATTCTGTGGACAAGACAGATTGGTATAAAATGACAATTAGAAAAAAAATTTTTCCGACTTTTTCAAGGCAAAATGAAATCAAAATGTTTTTGTTGTTATAGTTACGTTAAGCGTCTATCTTTTTAAATTTGGATTTTTTAATGTAACTGTAACAACAAAAACATTTCATCACCAAAATGTAAAATTTTTTTTCCTATTGTCATTTTATACCATAAATAGGAGGCAGGTTGGAGTAATAGATAGCGGCTTGGATTGAGGAATCAGAGAGCCAAGTTCGAATTCCTGTCGAATCCATTACATTCACTTACGTGCTAATACCCTTGGGAAAGTTGTGAATCCTCTTCTTCTCCCTCCAGCTATGGGTAAATAGCAGAACAGACTGGGTTCTATAGCCTTGGATGGCAACTGGTCTAGGAGAAGGACAACTCTGAATTCAAAACCTACGGAGGGTCATTTGGGGACCTTGTGGCACGTAGTGCACCAGGTCTCTGTAATCGGCTTTTCAAAAAGTGTGGATGGTCCTGCATGAAACCTTCACCACTATAATCAAATCTCATATGCTGTTGTTGGGCTGTCGGTTTCCTGGGAACTGATCTGCTTGACCCTCATACGTTGAATTCAATGGGAGAGTCGACTATATATATATATATAAGAATGGATTTTTTATTAATTTGACAGATTTTAATCACTTTAGACATTATTTTTACTGGATACTCATATTTGAGTAGATGCTCGGTTTATTTATTAAGCAGAAGTGAAAATACAGAAACTGAAGAAGCCTCATGTAGCACCCAAATTGCAATACAACAGACTCCTGAATGACTCAAACATGAAGGAAAAATATATGGACAGTGTGAAAAAAAGATATGAGGGAGAAAATAAAAATGGAAACTTGAAATAAGACACGCTAAGAGAAGTTTTAGTGGCATCAGCAAATGACATCATCCCAAAAGAAACTGGATGAAGAAGAAAAAGTGAATGGATCACAGATGAGATTCTTGACATGATGCAAAGGACACAGAAAACAGTGCCAAGACATGAATTGGAATACAGAAAACTACACAATGAAATAAAGAACAACAGGCTAAAGAAGAATGGCTTAATGAAAAATGTACAGAAATAGAGAGAATACGTATCACAGATAAAGGAGATACACAGAAAAATAAGAGAATAGGGTAGAAGACAGGCTCATCAGCAGGTTGCATAAAATCCAATGACGGAACGCTCATATTAGAGAAAGAAATATTCATCAGTGCTAGAATGAATATATTGGAGATTTCTTCCATGACAAAAGAGAACAACCAACAATACATAAAAATACCAACAGGCTGGAAATACTGAAATCCAAAATGGATGCTGCACTGGCCAAATTGAACAGAAACAAAGAAGCAGGGCCAGATGGAATTATAATAGAGATGCTGGCAGGCTTAAATGATTTCAGCATAGACAAGATTACAAAAATAATAAGTGAAATCTATGACAGTGGTGATATACCGGAAGTCCTAAGATCTCTTTTCATAGTACTGCCTAAGAAACAAGGCACAAATGAATGTGAACTCCACTGAACAATCAGCCTAATGAGCCATATAACAAAACTCATCATCTAAATTCTGATGAATAGAGCACACAGCAAAATCAGGCAAGAGGTAGGACAAGAACACTGAAACAAAGAACATGTTATTCATGTTCAGAATGTTATCAGATGCAGAAGAACATGTACCTGTGTTTTAAAGGTGTTCAACAAATTACACTAAAAAGATCTGTTGGAGCTTCTCAACAACCTTGACATATTTGGGAAAGGCATTAGAATAATCAAAAATCTCTATTGGCTGCAAACTACCAGCATACAGATAAAAAATGAGTTCAGCAGATATACAAAAATAGAAAGTGCTATAAGGCAAGGATGTGTCTTCTCACCAGACTTATTCAATCTATACAGTTCTTCTTCTTGTTCTTGCAACGGCATTCACCCGAGGTGGGTTGAGCCAGCTCCGATATTGGAGTTTCATGAGAATTTGGAATTCACAAGCGGTCCCTAACCCGCATGTATAGCACATGAGATTTGATTATAGTGGTGAAGGTTTCATGCAGGACCATCCACACTTTTTGAAAAGCCGATTACAGAGACCTGGTGCACTACGTGCCACAAGGTCCCCAAACGACCCTCCGCATGTTTTGAATTCAGAGTTGTCTTTCTCCTAGACCAGTTGCCATCCAAGGCTATAGAACCCAGTCTGTCCTGCTATTTACCCATAGCTGGAGGGAGAAAAAGAGGATTCACAACTTTCCCAAGGGCATTAGCACGTAAGTGAACGTAATGGATTCGAATGGAATTTGAACTCGGCTATCCGATTCCTCAATCCAAGCTGCTATCCACTACTCCACCGTGCCTCCGAAGGAGGCAACCTATACAGCAAGGTTAGAGAACTGGAAATTCTACTAGGATTCATTATTGGTGGCCACGATCTTAACAATATAAGATATGCAGATGACACAATATTGATAGCAGGCATGGAAATAAAATTACAAAACCTTCTACAGAAGGTAGCAAAGGAAAGCGAGAAGAAAGGACTAACTATACAAGAAGACAAAATGCATGGTTATCAGCAAAAGGGGTGAACCCAAAATGCAAATTACAAATCAGGGATACTAAAATCAAACAAGTACAGAAATTTAAATATCTGGGAAGGGTTCTAACAGAGGACGGAAAATGTGACACTGAGATCCGAAGATGTATTAGGATGGCCAAAAGCTAAACAGAGTATTATGAGACAAGAAAGTTTTGTTGGAACAATGAAAGGAATACAGAACAATCTCCTCAAAGATGAAGAAGAGACTTGAAGCAACAGAAATGTGGTTCTACAGAAGGATGCTAAGGATACCATGAGCTGAACATGTGAGCACTGGTGAGCTTTTGGAAAGAATGGAAACAAAAAAGAAACTTCACATCAGAAAGAGGCAGTTGAAATTTCTGGGACATGTAATGGACTTGAGCAAGTGAATTGCAGAACTGGGTCTGAGAGAAATAACAAAAAGACAAAACTTATTAAGAGCTACAAGGGACAGGAGAAGGTGGAGGGCCATGATCTTGAAGTGACACGGCACATAAAAGAAAGATATAAATGTTTGAGAAATTCTATTAAAGAAAATTTCTCTTTGTTTACATTTGGATATGAAACTGTACAGACATGAAAAATTTCAAGAGATTCTATAATGAGAGAAGATTCACTTAAAGGCACAAATTTGGCCTCATCTGACTGACTGTGCTTTGTGGCCAAGTTGGTTAACGCATGCCAGGCCTGACGATAGCTCCCTCTCCCCTGAGGGACACAGGTTCATACCCTGCCAGAGAGCACAAGTTTTTTCTTTAATAGGATTTCTCAAACATTCAGGCCGGTAAGTGAAAATAAATAAATATACTGTTTAATAAATAAACGAAGCACCTACTCTAATATGAGTGTGGGCTAAAAATAATGTTTAAAGTGTTAATATTAATGTATGTATATATATATATATATATATGGGGGAAAATGTATGACAAAGTAGAAAAAGTTTTCTTGTGATACGTTTCATCTTTTTGGGCTTCATCAGACTAAATTTGTTATGTTGGTGCAAATGCACATGTGCACGAATGAGGGATGCTGGGAATTTTAAATTTAAATTTTGTTTTCTTTTTTTTAATCTAGCCAATTTCATTTAGATTCTTATCTATAATAAACAACACATGGTTTATTTGATGATATAGAAGTATGTAATATTAAGAAAAATTATGGGATGTTATATCAATGTAACTGTGACTTCATCCATGTCCTCTGCTTGGCCTTGTTCAAAACAAAATTTCTTTTTGGGCATTTATTATAGACTTAAAAAAATCTTGATATTTGTAAGGCAGGGCGGAAGTGATAAAAAATGTTGATCTTAGAATTTCTGAAAACATCTGGTTTTGATTATTACTTAAAAATCACTGACATTCCGAATGAAGATTATTAAAATGGCAATCATTAATTTTCGTTCTTTGGGAACCTTACTTTGATTCAACTAATCTATTAAGGAAATGAGAAAAAAATAATCCTAGGCTGGAAGTAATATTCCTCTTTAGATATTTATATAACTAGTTCAATTTGGCCGTCAAATAAATGAAGGCAATATTGAAGTAATTTAGCAATTACTTTGTAACATCAGATAAAAGATCAGAAATACTTTTTATTGCTCTGTATTCTCTTGTTTATGTTCAATACTTCCTGAATATCAAAAGCAAAAGTAACAATTGATCACCAAGCAAGGCGATAAAGCCACTAAGACACAAAGAATTACTGAGAGTGAAGGAAACTAAGAAAATCATTGCTGAAGAGAAAGGATAATAAAAAGAACAGGCTTCAAAAAGACAGGAGATGATGAATGACATTGCATTTAAATTTTTGAAGATTATAGTTGACAGGAAAGCAAAAAGCCAGAAGAAAGTTCCATAAGAAAACAAACTATTAAAATAGAACTTATATTTACACTTAACAATTCCAACAGTAAATGCGATATAATGAAATATGCGTACACCTGTGTTCCCCCTCTTGGCTGGTGTCCGTCATAAATACTGACAGATGTGTAGGTATGACAGTCAAAAGACTAAGTCAGAGTTTAAGTCTATAACGACGCCAATTGGACTACACCATTGGACTTACCTGCGACTACGACGTGTACCAGTCAATTACTGCTACCATGTACTACTTGGTTATAGTAGCCAAAACCACTTAGCTATTTCGTTCAAATATATCCCTTTCCAGAACAAATCAAAATGACATCTAGCTGCCAATCTAATCTTCTTCTTTATGTATCATTTTCATTCAGGGCATAGGCGATCATGGCTCTCCACAATTTCCTCTCCTTTGTAGTTCTTAATAACTTTTTTGTTATTTCTCCTAAAACCTGTCCCACCATCCATTTATTCAAGCTCATCATGTTATACATTGTTTTATTCTTGCACTTAAATATGTCCTGTGAGTATCAGATTTTCCAAGCCCTCCTTTCCTTATTATGTGCCACAAAAATTTCAACTGCCTGCTCTTGATATTTTTGTTTTCATTTACTCTAAAATCTTGTTGTTTCTCACATGTTCAGTCTATGGTATCCTCAGCATCCTTCTGTAGAACCAAATTACTATTGTTTCAGGTTTCGTCTTCATCTTTAAGGAGACTGTCCAGTATTCACTGCCATATAGGAGGACAGGCATCACATAATAGTTCAGTTGTCTTTTTATTGCCAATCTAATACGATATTTAAATTCATGAATTTAAAGAGAAGTGCCATGAAAATATTTATAGAAACAGCACAGAGAACCTATATTATGGTAGTGGGAAAAGTGAGTGAATCCAAGATGCCAGGTCAGGGTCAATAATATTGCAGATTCTTCTTTGGATTTTATCAAGAATCTAAATACATAACAGAAGCACCAGCTTTGTAGAAATTAAAATAATTATAATAAATGAAATGAATCTTTAATATATGGATATATTTAAATGTTTGACTTCAAAGGCTTATTTCTTTACCGAGCCATTGATTAAGTGTTCCTTTAACATAGTCTTTTATATGCTACATCCCTTCAGGATGTAGACAATCATGACTCTCCACAACTTTCTATCCTTTTGTAGTTCCTTATTATCCCTCCTATTAACTCTCTGTTCTGTCATCTCTTTACACAAGCTCGTTTGGTAGGTTACTTGCTGTTTCCCTCTGTGCCTCTTGCCATTAATATGTCCTGTAAGCTTAGTCTTTGACTTTGCTGCTAATGGTGGCCTTATCAGGAGTTTAGAACTCCTGATGGCATTTCTTTTAGAGTCATCAGCATCATCATGCAAGTTCCTCCACCATGATAAGTAACAACCATTTGAATATTAATTAAAAACATTTACCCACTTAAGATGATGAATTACTTTTCTTTCCTGTATCATTAAGCTTACACTAGAATAATTTTTCCGTCAGTATGTTTTATTAATATATTTTATGATTATCTGTTTTGAAGCTATGACTTCTTCCTTCCTTTCTGGAGAGTTGAGTTAAAAGGAGATAACTGAGACATCTGATAGAGGCATGGTACATAGAACTAGAACAATCTACCTTCAGTGGACAAAATAAAACCTGCCTTATGTGAAGGGGTTATCAGAGAAAATACAAAGGATCTGCTGTCCATATAACATCAGGACGAACTTCAAAAGCTGGACAACACTTCGCAGATATCTCTCCAGAGTAAGACTGCCCATAAAGGAGAACATGACTAAAAACTGTGTGTATGCCATCACGTGCAGCTGCGGAATTAAATATAAAGGGGAGACAGGCTTCCCTCTCAAGGTATGGCATCAAGAACACCAGAAAGCTGTAACACGAGGGGAAGTGGAAAAACCAGGCATGGCTGGCCATATATGGAGAGAAAATGGAGATCACCGCCTTCTGTGGGATCAGGTTGAAATCATAGACAAAGAACATCATTGGAAAATTCATAAACTTAAGGAATCAGCACATATGCTAGGCCACAAAAATCTCCTGAGCTAACCAAGCATAGAAATAAATACAATATGGGAACCAGTAGTATGGAGTGCCAGAGAAAAGTGGTAATAACAATGAAAATTGCAATATAGCTCTGGCAAAAAAACATGCAATGATAACAGCAAAAATTGCAATATAAGCAATGGTAAAAAATGATTGCTAAAGACATTAGGTTCATCATACCCAGAAATTCATAGACAGATGTCCTCAAGTACACATGGCACAGTGGATAAAGGCATTAGATCCAGTGACAGGACCAAATACCTGGTTAAGGCGGTGGAGAACTTGGAGAGGGAAGATAACTGATAACTAATATCTATTAGACATGACTCATGGAACTAGAGTGAAATAAAGGATTCAGTTTGACATTCCAACCACCTGAAGAAGGCAGGAGCATAAAACAGCCAAAGTGTTGTGAAAAATCTAGAAACAAAGATGAGGTCAATAGTCTGAATAATGTTAATTTGATTCTCTCTCCCCAATTCTATCTTTCCTTTCTTTCTTTCTTTCTTTCATTTTCTCTCTGAAACCTTAAATGTCTTTCCAGGGCTTTTCATGTGATCAAAACAGAATAGTATATAATAAATGCGAAAATTGCCAGGACAACAATTTTCAAACAAAAAGGGATGGACAACTCTAATTTTTTTAACTATATAATCTTCTATATAATAAATATATATATATTTTTATATATATATATTTTTCGATTATAGGATATATATCTATCTTATATTTTTAATATATCATCTATATATATATAATATATATATATATATATATATATATTTTATAATTAAATATATACAATATATAATTTTCTATATTCTATATAATAAATATATATATATATATATATATACACATATTTTATATATATATATATATATACTTATAAATATCTCATATATAAATAAAATTTATATATAAATGGAATTGAATCATATATTTAAAATTAAATATATATATATATACAATCTAAATGAATGGCTCATATATATATCATACATTATATATACATATATATATACATGGATAAATATATATATTAATTACATATATATATATATACACATACATATATATATATATATATAAAATAAAGCATGTCATTATAGTGGCATGACTAAAGAACTTTTCCGTTTAATAATTTTTTCTTTTTGATTTTTTTTTTATGCTTTCTCACAAGTTTCTTTGTATTTGGGTCTAAGTTGTTGAGAAAAGACCACAGTTCTTGGTGTGTTGCTGAGCACTTTCGGTTGTTGACTACCATCATCATGGCTGTCTGCTTTTGGTTTTTATTTTTGTAGATAATATTTTTGGGTATTCGGGCCATGTTGTTGGATTAGTTCATTAGCAATTGGGAGGGGATTGGTATTACTCATTTAGAGGATTACTTATTAAATATTTTTAAGAAATTTCTGCCAGTATTAAATCCTATTTATTTATTTTTTTGGTTTTTAATTGTGATGGCTTCAAGAATTTGTAAGAGTTTTTTGCAATTGTTTTTTTAGAGGATTTTTGGTATTGTTGATTAGGAATTTTCTTATTTCAGAGGATTTCAACAACTTAGAGCCAAATACAAAGAAACTTGCAAGAAAGCAAGAAAAAAATTGAAAGAAAGATTATTAAATGGAAAAGATCTGTAGTCTTCACACATGCCTCAGTAATATATATATTACGATAAATGTTATTTTTAGTGGGTAGACTTGTTTTGAATTGCTGTTGTTTTTATTTTATTAAACAGTGAATTTAAAAACAACAAGCCTAAATTGTGAAGTCATATGACAGAAAAATTGTGCCTCTAACAGGAATCGAACCAGCAACATTATTTTTTCATCAGAGGAACCATTTTTTGAGCCAAAGTGTGCCTCTATCAGTTTGGCTCCAAGAGGCCTTCCTGCCATGCAAGTTTGGAATTACCGATTTAAGGAAAACACGTCATTCGTTGGGACTTCTCCGAATCTATATCTGTTAGCTTAAATGCTTTCCCAAAAATTACTGTTGTTTACATGTCAGGTATGAAACTGAAGCTGAAGTTATAGCAGATATATACCGGTTCCATAGAGCATGTTTTCTTTATTGTGATTTCTTGAGTGATGTAATACACACTGTTTAAAGTAAAAATTCAAATTAAAATAAGACATCTATTTCAAATATTAGTATCTACTGTAACAATTTTTGAAGTAATAAAAATGGATTAGAAATAAATCTGTTATATATGTGTGTGTGTGTGTGTGTGTGTGTGTGTATTTTTGGACATACTACTAAATGCCTATCAAGAAGACTCACATTACATCTCTTTGATCATAACTCAATTAGGACTCATTTAAACACACATGGAAACCTACCAAACTCCATCCCCAATGTACTTGTAGAAAATACAAGTATTATATCCTCATCCACATGTAAAAAAAGATGAAAAATAATAGAAGCCCTAATAATAAAAAAGAAAAAACCAACACTCAGTAACATTAACTATGAACACGGTCACAATGTGCTGACAGTGCTTGGAAAATAAATTTATATTCAATAACTTCAGATACATACATAAAAAAACACACATTTAATTCCTTCATAATGGCTAAATGAATAGCCAAAAGTGCTCGGATATGCAGAACTTTTAGACAAATTTTTACACACTTTGTGTCCAGAAAAGAAAACACTTATAGGAACACAAGAAAAATAAAAAGCTTAATCGCAGTACCTTGTTAGTCGTTTTTAATGAAACTTGTATTAAAGAGGGATTACTGCCCAAAAACACGCACACACACACATACACATGCATATTTATATTAATAAAGAAATAGTTCTCAATATTAAAATGTTCATACATATAAAGAATGTAGGCATGTTGACTATATATATATATATATATATATATATATATATATATATGTATGTGTTTGTGTATAAATATATATGGGGGGTTATTCTTTTACATGATTCATTTTCTCAGTGAATTATTTCTCTTCATTTTTTACATGCTAATTCCTTCAACATCTTCAGCCAAACCTTTCTTGTGTCAATCAGTTAGAAAAATCTTCACCTGCTCCTAGCAAGTCTTGTCATCACAACCCGATTCCATTGTTATCTCTGCCTCATCCTAGAAAAGGAAACCATTTTGATTTATATCTCAGACAGTAAAGATATGAAACCTGCCTTGAGATGCCTCTTTTCCTTTACAGCCAAATATTCATAATTCAATTATTTTGGTGGGCAGTTGACATTGGTGCAAAAAAATTACTCTCTCTCTCTCAGTCTGTTCATATCTATCTATCTATCTATCTATCTATCTATATATATATATATATATATATATATATATATATATATATATAAGTACAAGTGCTGTTGTGCGGGGGGGGTATACCAGATCACAGCCCTGAAAATAGTGGATACAAATGTCAGATTGATATAACCTATAGAAATGATAGTACCAATAATAAGAAAAACAGGAAAAGAAAGATCATCTGGTATACCCTTCCCCTGTACAACCAAATGGTCAGCACCAAACTAGGCCATAAGTTGAATCTTTAATTAAAAAGCACTTTCCCACTAATAGCAAACTTAGCGACATCTTTAACAAAAACACCTTGAAACTGAGTTACAACTGCACTGAAAGTATAGAAAGAATCATAAAAAGACATAATAAGAAAATCCTAGAAAAACACGCAAACCAAAACAGTAATAAAACACATAAACTAAAATTGGATAAAAATAACGAAAAATTATGTGATTGTAGAAACCCTAAAAACTGCCCATTGGAAAATAAATGCCTCACAAAATCTGTGGTATACCAATGCACTATCTCATCCATTGAGAGTCCTATCACTGATAGGATATACATAGGCTCAACAAAGAATAATTTTAAAATTAGATGGAGGCAACACAAGAGCTCTTTCAACAATATTCAAAATAGAAATCAGACATCTCTATCACAATATTTCTGGCATCTAAAAGAAATGAATAAAACACCAAAAGTAAAATGGAAAATAATAAATAAAACAAGAACCTGTAAAACCTGGGATGACCCATGCCCTTTATGCTTACAGGAAAAACTACACATCATTAAATTTCTAAATAATGAAAAATTATTAAGCCATAGGCAGGAGTTAACGGTTTTTTGCAGACATCAACAAACTTTTGCATTAAATAATTTGCATAAAAAAAAAAAAAAAATCCCATAGCTCAGTAAAATTCTTAAAAGCAAAGCCAAATCATTAAATAGGAAAAACCCTTTTTGGAGTCGTCAAAAAACAAAAAAACAAATTGAAGTTCAGTGCAATGCGATCTGTATATAAAACATCCACTTGAATAAACAAATAAATAAATAGATAATCAGATGGACAATAATAAAAGACAATTCCCCAGACACATAATGATTGTAGGCGTGCCATAAAAATATCCCTCACTGGGAACTAACTAAAGGGTGACCGCAAACATTAGCCTTGAAATAGATACCCTACTCAACCTTACCAAAACCTCTTAGAAGATGATGAATCTATTGATAAGAATTAACTCTCTGACCACTTAACGAAGGAAAATAGTATAGCCACTCCCACAATAATGAATTCCAAAATGACCGGGCCTAAAAATACACGTAAACCGACAAATAGCTTATTCCTAAAATTTCGCTTGAAGATGAAACGGGACTAAACACCACAATCCAACTTAATTTTAATAATTATTTGGATATTTCGGCTCTCGTTTTTGAAACATGAGAACTCTTATGTAGTGAAGGAATCATATTTTTTAAACAAAAATATTATTATAATATATATATATATATATATATATATATATATATATATATATATATATATATATATATATATATATGATATATATATATATATATATATATATATATATCTAACTATCATCTGGCTGTTCATATTTATCTATCATTATGTTCATGCTTATCTATCTCAGGCTATTTATATCTATCTCTGTATCTATCTCAGTTTATATCTGTCCATCTATCTATTCATATTTAAGTATACATTTAAATGTTATGAAATAAAACCATAAATTTTAAATTAAACAAAGAATGTTGAATATAATTATATGAAAAAGGATTAATATTCATTTATTTGATTAAAGGAAAATTTTAAAAAGTCAAAATAAAAAAAATAAAAATTTCTTTTAAAAAACAAATATTAAATCAAAGTATTTAAGATAACATAATCGAAGAATAGGGAAAAGAATTATTTGAAAAAAAACTTTAATACTTGTTCATTTATTCAGCTACTAATGTTGTGCCATTACCACTTCCACACACACACACACATATATATATGTTTATATACATATGTATGCTGTGACAATATTTCATGGCACACTAGTGCATCATGGCATGGTGGTTGAGAATCTCTGTCATAACCAAAGTCTTTTAGTAACTTGTAAGACTTGCCATTCCATGCACATTATAGAAAACTATCCTCATTCCTATTTACATTATTTGGACTATTGTCCTCATCTTTGTTGCTATATTTATTACAATGTTTCTGCCATTGTATGCTCCGGCCTTCTTCAGGTGGTCGGAATGTCGAACTGAACCCTTTATTTCGCTCACTGGGGTAGACTGTTCTAGTTCCACATGCCATGTTTTAATGGATGTCAGTTATCAGTTATCTCCTATTAATTCCCCTCTCCAGGATATAATGGATAACCAACATCCATTAGACATGGCACGGGGAACTAAAACAGTCTACCCCAGTGAGCGAAATAAAGGGTTCAGTTTGATATTCCAACCACCTGAAGAAGGCTGGAGCATACAACGGCTGAAACGTTGTAATAAATATGGCGACAAAGCTCCACTCAAACAGCTTCTTACCACAAGCCCCTACTTTGTGAAACCAACTCCCAAGAAGATGTTTTTCTGACCACTACAATTTTTTATCTATTCAAGTCTAGCATTAACCATTATCTTCCCCACATATCCTCATAAACTGTGTCTCTTACTCTGTAACCCTCTACTTCGAGTGGCTCTTGGTCCTTATATAGGTGAACATTATTGTGGAAAATAAAAATCCCACTTCCAATTATTTTGGATTGATTCAACAAAGGAACAGCTGTTTTATGTTATACAGTGTGGGTAATCTTCATGTAACTTTCCATCAAGATATATACTGACAGACAGACAGTAAGTTAATTCGCTTAATTGAACACCGATAACATCACTCAACTGTTGGCATCTTAAGAACCCTGATTTTCAGCCAAGTAGAAGTGGCAGGAGACATAATCACAGTTTCATTAAGAGTAGTCTTCATCCAACTATCATCCGATGGTAGGTATTGACAGACAGACAGTATCTTGACTCACCAAATTGGGCATGTTACTCAACTCAATCATTTATGTGCCCTGGCCTTCAGCTAAACAAAAACAACAGGAGATGATATCATATTTTCATTACGAGTAATCTTCATATAACTCTCCAACAATAGATATTAAAAGACAGACAAAAACCGGACATATGAACCAACTCAGGACATTTTGACGTAGTATAATGCTTAGCCAGCTTGTCTCACTAAGTCAGTTATGACTGAGTAATGAGTTCAATCCTCACTGGGAGCCCCATATTTCTGGCCTTGTGCCACATCTAAGCTATTCTTATATATGAACCAATTTTGATAAGTATTAGTTTGAGTCATAAATAATTTCTGTTTTTGTTTGACAACTTTATTCTTCAGAAAAAAGTCTAATTACATTTTATTCCGTGATGTATTCACAGTTATTTTCAATGACTTGCTGCCAATTCTTCAATACCTTTTGAGTAAAGTTCCGCAGATTCTGATGTAAAAAGCTTTTGGCAAATTTTTTTTTTTTTCATTAGAGAATGTCTTCCCCATCAAATTATTTTGCAGCTATCACAAAATGTAATAATCTGTTGGTGCAAGGTCAAATGCATATGGTGAGTTGGCTAGAAGAAACTGAGTTGTTGTGGCCTTAATTTTGTCATGGAGAACATTTCTCATATTCATGAGCATAGAGCACTTTTTGACCAAATGTTTAAGGCTACGTTGCAGCTGCTAGATGTATAAATGTGCATCTAGTGTTTCATTGTGTTTTAAGAACACTAATTAAATAATATCCATAGAGTTCAGTTTTTGGAGATATTTGAGGAAATGTCCTTGTCAGTCCATTGCATTTTGTGTTGAATATTGTCATAAGCAACCTATTTTTCATCAGCTCTTATGATATATTTAAGGAATGGTTAGTTAGGGTGATGCATTTATTGTTACAATTGGGTCCCAAAATTGGAAATGTCTTATCTCTCAACCTAATAGATAAAAATAGATTGAGATAAAGAGAGAAAGAGCAAAAGAGAAAGCAAGATGGAAGGTTATCAGTGTAGAACCAACTAAAAAAGGGAAAAGGTTACTACTGAAGAATTCAGCCGTGGCGATCAAAGAGAGATGGAAAATGGCATATTAATAAAAGGAGAAAATAATTCTCCAAAGACAAAAATGGAAGAAGAATTTGCAGAAAGAGAGCAGATGTTAATTTGAGTAATCCTTGCACACGCACATCATCCAGGCTTCAAATGTGGCTTAACATCTGGTGACCTTTTGACTGACTTACTTTCATTAAGGTTCCGTTTCTGTTCGATATATCATCCTGGGTATGATGATAAACTACATCCAGCAGCAAAGCCCCTGATCAGGAGGTTTTGAGGATCATGGAACCACCTCTTAATTGCTATTGTTCCCAGGTTCACCCTGACTCAGGGTGGTAGCACCAGTTAGGGTCCCAGCTATGGGAAAATAGTTAATCCCTAGACTGGGTGAAAACATTATGTAAGTATAAATATGTTATCGTAAAAATACCAGTCATACATTTTTCATAGTAAAAAATTAACACCAATACATTTTTGGAAAAAAAATTCCCAGCAATACATTTTTGTGAAAGAAATTACTAATGCTCCCAAGAAAATTAAATTTTGGCATTAAATGACCCATAAAGGAGTTGATATACCGCTAAACAAATAAACAATTCCATATAATTATTCAGTACCTTTATGAGTATCAAATATTGAATGAATACTACATGAAGCCTCTTTCCCACAGACAACTTTGCAAATCTGTTGCTATTTCCATGGCAAATGTTCAGATGAGCTCTGTTTTTGAGTCCCACAAGTTCAGACCTTTACAGCTCAGACACACCAAGCTACATTCTTCCTCTGTATTCCAACTGTAAAGAATAACTCCCACATAGATGCTTCCCTGATCACTACAATCTTAACCTCAAGGGTCAGTCGTTATCCTCATAATCTTCACTTTTCCCTTGCTCCTTTTACATTTATATCACACACATTCATTTTGTAACCCTCTACCTTGAGTGGCACTCGAGACTCATGTCAAATGAACTTAATATATTTGGTGAGAAGGCATGAATTACCTATCTGTATAGAAAGAAAAGGAGGGGTATGTGATAAGGCATGTTCAGACTTTGATGTTCTTTTGTACTAGTGTGCTTAGAATGTTTTGTGATAAGACTAATAACTGTCTTCTCATCATGACAACTAGTGAATGTGAGGCTAATTAATATTGGCGCAAATGCAGATAAAACAGCAGACTTTTAAGTGCAAGTGAAACTGGATTTTTATAAACAGAGATTAATCGACCTGAGAAATAATTTGAAAGCCATGTACCTGAAAAGTGATGTTGTAGTGGTAACATAAAAATATTCATTTCTGAAAAGGCTAAGTTTGCTGGGAGTTTTAATATGTAATAGGTTAATTGTTCCAACTTCTTTTTGCTAGACTATGAAAAGCACTTCCAATCTTACAGATACTACACATTGATCCGCTATTTATGCACCTCTCTACTGTAGTAAAATGTGACACAATAGTTTCAAAGTGGGGTGCCAATGTGGGTACATATAGGCTAAGGTTAAAAGTTGCCCAGCTCCTGCAAACAACATTATGCTGGTGTCAGTATGCACCAACCCCCTCTTTTTAGTGCAACGAGGGTTAGAATCTCTCAGACCAGGCTTCTTATAATTTTCAGAGGAAGAGAGAACAGATACTACATTTTCATGCCCCACCCAAAGAGTCTTGTCTGCATTTTCCTCTTCATCTTGCATTGCTAACCTCAGTCTTGTAAATATCCACATGCAACGGGAATTAAATCTGAGAATGATATCTCATTTTTCTTTGTTTCCAAATCTGTGTCTTTGAAATCTCTCAATCTGATTAAGAATTAATAAGACATAAATGTTTGCATGTTGACCTCCTTCAGTAAATAAAGCAAACAAAAAATGCATATGTGTGTATCAGAATAAAATGTGACCGATGAAAAAACCAGTGAGATGTAGGGAGGGAAGTAGATGGGAAAATGAGGGACCTCGTTTTGGTGGGACACAAATATGCATTAAAAAGAAGGGGGAAAAAATGTTCACTTCAGAGCGGCTTTGTTTTTTCTCTTGAAACCTTTTAAAGAACAAAGATTTTTGAAGTTTTTAAGTTTATGTTAGAAAGGGGACACTTCAAAGCACATATTCCTTTTCTTTTCTTTTTCTCTTTTTCCTTCTTTTTCTCTGTTCTTTTCCTTCTCCCTCTTTTTTTTTCTTTCCCTTTTTTCCTTTTCTTTTTCCCTTCGTCTCATTTTTCTTTTCTTTCTCTCTTTTTCCTTTTCCTTCTTTCTATCTGTTCTTTTGCTTCTGCCTCTTTTTTGTTTTCTCTCTCTTCTTCTCATTTTTCTTTTCTTTCCCTCTCTATTTTTACTTTTTGTTTCAGATGCTTTGTATAATCCAAAGTCCATGAATCTCTTTCAATTTCAAATCAATTGTGCCTTAACGTAGGCTTGTATTTAGCAGACATGGAAAAAAAGAGAGAAGCTTTCTTGAATGTCGACCATTTCCCTGGACTCTTCTTTGATCCCCTTGTCCATCCTTTGAAGAAAAATACAGTAATTCACCCCTAACTGTGAGGATATGTCAAAAGAACACCCCCCACAGCAGCTGCTTGAAACTGCAGATAACACTGCACTCTATGACTGTTTGCCTCTCTCTCTCTTCATATATATATATATATATATATATATATATATATATTTTGAACAATAAAAAATATTAGAAAATTAAAATCTTCAGACACACTGAGTTGTAGATTAATATTCTTTCGTTTTTTTTTTATTATTATTTCATTTAGATTCCTCAACTAGTTTCAGCCAAAATGGCCTTCATTGGGAGGAGAAATATTTCTGCTTGCTGGTAGCAGTAAACTACAGAAATGAATATATATATATATATATATATATATATATATATATATATATATATATATGTGAAAATATATAGAAAATAGGAAGGAACTGGTTAGGTAAATAATCCTAAGTCCCTTAGTATTTTAGTTATTATTTTTAAAATATAGTGCTCGATACAAAAGTAGAGCATAAATATAATTATTTATTTAAAAATATGATTCCATGGAATCATATTTTTTTAAATAAATAATTATATATATATATATATATATATATATATATATATAGTGAAAACTATATTTTCTAAGTTTATAAGATGAAGACTATATTTACTAAGCAAAATTGAAAAGCTTAATATACATCATGCACTAAGATTTGTTTTATGTGTATAAACCTGCCCATTTTGAAAGTATGGTTGACCATACACGACATTATCAGAAAATAAGAGCAATGACTATAGTAAGTTTGAAGTCAACATTCCTAAATTTAGATTATGGAGAATATTTTCAACATTTTTAAGATTACTGAGTACTTAAAAATTATGTAAAAAAATCGTTCATTTTCTTAAATTATGTTATAACAAATAAAGTCTCAGTAAAACAACAATAAAACAATCAACACCTTCAGCAGCATTTGTTAAGTGATTTATGAGCACTGACAAGTAAGTAATTTCTGTTACTCCTTGTTTTAAAAAGCCATTTCTGTGTTATTTTCAACTTAAAGTAAAGAATATTTCTTTCAAATCAAATTAATTATACTTTAAATCAGCTTATATTCCTCAAATAAAGTTTCATAAAAGTATATTTTATTTTTGGATGACTTTTTAATAAAGAAAATTACATTGCAATGACAGATGACTAAAAATAGACACTAATCAGTTATTTTTAGTTCTCAAAAAAAGTTAATTGATTCCAATCAATATAATTTTTGTTTGAAATACACTACAGAGTATTTTGCTTACTGGAAATAATATATTTAATTCTTAAGCTTTCAATTAAAGCTAAAATGAAAGAATGAAGAAAGACTTTTAAATTTTAGAATTCGTTTTAAACAGGTATTGTGAATAATTGTGAATTAGTGGAGGTACCTACCCTAAAGGGTAATGAAATCATATTCTTGTGCATACACAGTCAGATCTCAAAAAAAAAAAAAACAGAGGAAAATATTTATGAAATTAAAGGTAGTATCTGAGTGCATCTCATGTTTTGGTGGAATTAAGTATTCAACTTGTTCAGATAGTATCTCCCCAGAAGAAAACTGGACATCATTTTGTACCGTACCACATCCAATGGGTGAAATATCAAAAACAAAAAAGAAGAGAGAAAGAGACAGTGTGTTCTTTCTTTTATCCCACTGATTGGCACACTACTTACTGCTTTTAAGCAAAGTCCATTGGCAGACAAGGTGAGTTAATTCCACAATATCAGTAAGCCTCTTGCCACAGAATAGTTCTCAAGCAATAGTGCCAACTATTACTAGTGTAAAAGTTTGTATCCTTAGCCAGCGCCTCTTAATTATAGTCTTGCATCAGGTTAAGTTTAGTTCATCTCCAGAGCATTTTTGTTCTTATGCAATAAAATTAAGACCGAAGCACCTACCATGGAACAATAGTTAGCAAGCTATTCTTACTTGAGTTCAATCTTCATAAGGTACCTGTCTTATACCAGATTAAACTAATTGGAGTTAATATGATAAATCAAGGTTAGAACATTAAAGAAATATCAGATGAAAAAGGAAGATGAGGAAAAGAAGGTTAAAAAAAGAGGTCAACAGAAAGGAAAAAAGGAATGAAACGTGATAACAAACAAAAGAAAGATAAAAAAAAAAGAATGAAAACGTGGAAGGCAGGAAATTAGAGAAAGACAAATTGATAGTTTAAAAGAAGTGAAGGGTTGTTGAAATTTGGACAACACAATAACGGCTGTCCCTTGAATCTCGTCCAAAACAGATGATGGTCATAATTAGGCGGTCAGTCACTGAGGTTAACTTTGAAATTTCAATCATTGGCATTAATCAACAGGAAGCCCTTTCTGAGATAAATGGACCATCAAAGTTCCCTAAGATTCGTATCTATGTCAGTGTATGAAGCAGACATTATGAAACAAAGTGTTTCAATATGAAGTGGCTGAATGTGAAGTTTATATATGCATATGTTTAAATATGTGTGTGTGTGTGTGATGTACATACATACATATCTATATATCTATTCATATATATATATATATATATATATAGAGAGAGAGAGAGGGAGAGAGATAGAGATTTGTATTTATGTATGTATTACATGCACATATACAGAGTGCCCCCAAAAACGTAATTACTTTTTAAATGACAATAAATGCAGTGTTTATTGACTTACAAACAAGATTAACGGTTTAAATTAAATCCATGCTTATAAATATTCAGACTGATGACAGTCAGACAATGAGTACATTTTTGGTACATTATATATATATATATATATATATATATATATATAAAATCAAATGATACCTAAGGTTTAAACTGTTTAAAACTATATCTTTCTTGAAGCTTTTAATTTAGTTTTAATTCCAAGCTTTTTTTTTAAAATCATTTCATACTGAGCAAGGCAACAAAGTCACTAACATGCATGGAAGTTTCTAAGTGTGAGAGAATATGAGAAAAAAACCCTATTAAGGAGAGAAAACTATAAAAGAAGAGGAATTAAGAAGACAGAAGATAATGATTGACATTTCATTTTAATTTTTGAAGATCAAAGTCAACTGGGGAGCAAGAAACTGAAGCTAGCAGATATAAATTTGTAGATGTCCCATTGACAGATCTGTGTCCCTTAAGTAGATAATTCAAACATTTCTTGCTCAAGATGGTCTCTCCAATGGGCAAAATAGTAATGGCACATTGCAGCTATAGAAGTGATTTGTCTGATGTAAAAGGGATGCGGTATCAATCCTGTTGGGTGGTGCAATTTTTCTTTAGTTGAACTCCTCCATCTTGGCTGAACATTGTTTTCACACTTAAAAGAAAAAGGGAAAAAACATAACAGGATAACTAATTAAACACATGTCCCCCCCTCTATAAAAATAATGTTTATAAAAATAAGAAATAATGTTGCATAACAAAATCCATTTAATATATATATATATATATATATATAAATATAAAACATTAGGCAGCATATAATTTATATACAAAGAAATAATCATGCATAGAATCAATCAGCAATATTAATGCTATTATTGCCGACATCCATCGCTAGTAGTGTATAATTTATGCATTAAAATACTGTTAATCCATAGAGTGATGTGATCCTCATTTATAAAACTGTTGTCTGTTGTTTCCAGTTTATATTTTTTTATAATGCAAGTTCTTTCAAATAATCCTTTATTCATCGTCAGGCATATCTTTTCCTTATAAAATCAAAAACTTGTAGACGAAATAATTGTTTGTCGACCGAAAGATGTTTTTTTTGAGAATGTGCTATTATTGACAGTTGTGTACAATATCGGAACGTGCAAAGACGCAATGCTAAGTTTTTTAAAATTTTAAGTGAGAATTTTATTTGAATTTTTCTTGTGATGTGGTAAATACACGTATTCTATTTTTACAAGTGTTTTCAGTTAATATGTTATGAACTAAGTATATAGTTCAATTAATATAGTGTTATATCTTAGTAGTAGGTTTGTTTTTATTTATAGGAATTTTTATTTTATTTTTTTTTTTTTTTTCTATTTATAGGAATTTTTTTGTACTTCAGGGCATTGGCAATCATGACCCTCCACGGTTTTCTTTTCTTTATTATCTGGGAATTGTCATCACTTATTGGGAAGGATAGTGGAGTGTCTCCCCACTGTCTTTTTTAGTGTGTCCCTTCAGGGCATTGGCAATCATGACCCTCCACGGTTTTCTTTTCTTTATTATCTGGGAATTGCCATAACTTTTTGGGAAGGACAGTGGAGTGGTTCCTTACTGTCTTCTCCAGTGTGTCCCTTCAGGACATTGGCAGTCATGACCCTCCACAGATTCCTTTTCTTTATTATCTGGGAATTGCCATGAAATTTTGGGAGACATTGTGAAGTGCTTTCCCATTGCCTTCTCCATAGTTTTGAATTCAGTGCTTTCTTTCTTTTAGACTGGTTGCCAGCCAATGGTAGAGATCTCTATCTAGTCTGTTATTTAATCAATAGCTTGGAGGAGAAAGAATGGATTCATGTCTTTTTCAAGGGCATTTGCATGAAACACCACAGACTTGGAATTCCATTTTCTGCTATCCACATATCCCCCATAAAATCCATACAGAGTTTCAAAATTATATTGAGCCTGAGGTATTCTCACCCCCTCCCTCATAGAAATGCTGTGTTATGATAAATGACAAAGTGTCTAGAAATGATTGATTGATTTTTATTCATGTCCCAGTCATAAGAACGACTTACCCAAATAGAAAGACTTGACGGTCTTCTTTTGGTCTTTCTTGAAAACTAAAGAAAAAAGAAAATCCAGGATTTTGCTTCATACAAATAAACCATCATTGGTACTACTAAAATGAACTCGCTTTTGTGTATTCAAAAAAACAAAAATGCTCACAAACATCAAAAAGCAAAACTAGTTATTCAATGTATGAATCTGATCCATTTTCTTAGTTGTCAGAAGCAATGAAAAGTATTCTTTAATATATACCATACATTTACACTATTTACATTGTTCAGACTATTGTCCTCATCTTTGTTGCCATATTTATCACAACATTTCGGCCGTTGTACACTCCGGCCTTCTTCAGGTGGTTGGAATATTGAACTGAACCCTTTATTTCGCTCACTGGGGTAGAGTGTTCTAGTCCCACATGCCATGTTTAATAGATGTCAGTTATCAGTTATCTCTTGTTAATTCACTTCTCCAAGTTCTCCACTGCCTTATCCAGGTATTGAACTAACACTGTCACTCAATCTAACCAACACCTTCAGGACACATAGCACAGTGGATGTCTCTTTTGTCTTTAATATGCTGTGTGTGTGTCAAATTATCCAAACCTTCTTTCCTCATTTTGTATCTTGGAAATTTCAGCTTTTTTTTTCAGTTTTTTTTTTTTCTAAGAAACAAAATGAGTTAATTGAATTCCTATTCTGTTGAATAAATAGATACTTTTTTAGGGAAAATAAACTCAAACAACAACTGCAAAATGCAGACAGTAATGAACAAAAAGATGACAGTGTGACATGTTCCGAATGCTTGTGAAGCTTAACAGAAAATTTCTAAAGACAACCTTAAACACAGATCAATAAGGAAATAGTTTTTCTCTGTGCTAGTTTGACACATAATTACTTATCTACATTAATTATCTGTAAACTAAATTAATTTATACTTCTTCCTGTGAGGTCTTTGTGTAATTATTGTCAAGTAAACTTAAACCTGAAGCAAACAGGTGGGTCAGAGTTAGAAATCACATCAAAGATTCTTGTCCAAAGGAAGGGTCAAGTCCCTAAATCAAGGTAGGATAGAGGTGCCCCCTGACTGTTTGTATAGGGATGGAAGAAACAACAATATGCTTAACAGTTCTATCAATGAGAAAGAGATCAGGACCCTTGTAAAGGGAGCCATTAATTATTGAAGCATGTTTTTCTTTTATCTTTTTTTGAAGATGGCAAGAAAGAGGGTGATTGTGGTTTCATATATGTTCAACAAAGCTTATTTAGAATCTGTATATAGTAAATGAATACAAAAACATGTTTAAAGAGAGACAGTGATATATGTATGCATGTATGTATGTGTGTGTGCGTTATTATTATAACCATTATTTATAGTGGGACACCTGTTTGAGTTGCTGACACTGTTTTTTATTTTATTAAACCGATTTTTTCTGTTAATTCACCCCAAATAATGTACAGTTAATTATTGCAAATATTAATTTACCCAAAGAAATTATAAATTTTAAATCAATGTTTGTTTGCACTTTCATTAAATTTTTGCCAACTTTTGAAATTGGAAATTTTAAATCGAAATTTGTTTAGTTTGCCTCACAACTCCAACCCTCAGAATGAAAAATTACCAAAAATCAGGGATTTATTCACATTTCGTAAGTGTGAATGATATTCAAGGTACTTACAAGGAGTTTTTTAGAGTTAAAAAAAAAAATCTGTTTTTGGCTTGTTTATCAGGGTTAGTGTGGGTGGAGTCCCCAAACTTAGAAATAATGCACCTGAGTCGAACACATTAGGGGGTGACTGCAAAGGTCAACCCAACTGGTGTGCAATGGAAGGGTCTCACTCTGAGAGAATTTGGTGTGTATTTTAGTATATATATATTATTTTTATTATGGGGTGAATTAACAGAAAAGATCCAGTAAAATTAATAGCAACTGGCATAAATTGAGAAGTTCTACTGAAGAAAAAATTTACCTACAACAGGAATTGAACCTGAATCCACTTTTTCTGCTCAGTGAAACCACTTTTTAGCCATAGTATGTCTTTACCAGACTGGCCACAGTGCCTGTCTGACATGAATAAACCTATTAATGAAAGTCCTTTTTTTTCTTATTCAAAGTTCTACTAATCTATATCTGCTCACTTCAGTTTCATACCTGAAAATATAAATTTCAGTATGAAAACAAACAAGGTCACACGAGGAACAGTGTTCGATTTAAATATATAAAAAAAAATATGCAAACAGAGCTAATATAATAATTATAAGAAAAACAATACAGTGATATTACTATGTTTCCATGATTTTGTACTGCTGGAAGATTGTGAGGCATATGCATAACTATCTAGGTGTTGTGGAATGGCAGTAATATCTGAGTATTGTTTTACTTATGTGTATATATATATATATATAGTAAGGTAAACAATCTGTTGGTATATAATTCAAGTGTATCCTAATAATATAAAAATATTAGAACTGATCCATAAAAAATAGCTTGATTCATTTTTTTATTTGTACAGGGCAATATAATTAATAATCAAACCAATCCTTTTACCTCATATGGTAAAAGGATTTTCATTTTGTCTGTCTTTTCAACCCCATTGTGGATTCCATGCCGGGGCTGAAAAGACGACCACTTTAAATAGTCTGCCAAAATAGCCTATTGCCTATATGAGGTAAAAAGGATTTGTTTTCAATTATATATATATATATATATATATATATATATATATATATATATATATATATATATATATATATATGTGTGTGTGTATATATATATTTTATATTTATTTAATGCTCTATCCTTACCTTTTGATACAGTTTATGACAAAATCTGCTTGCCTAAAATGCCTTCCCACCAGTGAACTATGGAAAAGGAACCAGCAATTTTGTCATTTAAAACCCTTACAATTTAATTCTATCTATCTATCTATCTATCTATCTATCTATCTATCTATCTATCTATCTATCTATGTGTGCGTGTGTTTGTTTATTATATATATATATATATGTGTGTGTGTGTTTATTTATTATATATATATATATATATATATATATATATATACATACACACAAGTATAGAATTGGTATAGAAGGAATAAAATTCCAGTAACCAAAAACACATTCCTTAAAAGAGTGCTTCATACAGAGTAGAGCAAATAGTATTTTTTCAAAAATTATATCACAAACATGTTATAACATCACTACAAAAAATAGCTATTTTGTTTCAACATTTCTGGTGTCTTGTGAAGTGATGGTGTTGGTGTAGAATAAAGAGTTTTAAAAAGTTCAAAACCAACCAAACTCCCCTCAATAGGAGAAACATTGTTACGTAAGTTACAATGAACAATCATAATACAAGTATATGATAATTCAAAAAACCTGACAACGAACCTTAGACACAATTTATGTTATGTTAATGTTAAAGTTAGACTAAATTAGAAATCATTCTGATTCATTTTTAATTTTACTATGAAGTTAAAAAATAAAAATTACAAATTTTGAATTTAACCCAGTATTAAGTTTATTATAAAATTATTTGAAGAAGAAACAGAGAAAAATATACATGTTTTTTATTTTTATTTATTGTTTTAATCAAAAAGCCAATTTTTCAGTTAAAGCAAATGCTAATCTAAGGAGATTCTAACACCGTAACAACTTAGATACAATTATCAAGCATTCAAATATCTGGGAAGCAAAGGATAGAAAATGTGACATCAAAATTCAAACATGCATT
The DNA here is from genome assembly GCA_903632075.3 of Acanthosepion pharaonis. NCBI lineage: Eukaryota > Metazoa > Mollusca > Cephalopoda > Sepiida > Sepiidae > Acanthosepion > Acanthosepion pharaonis. The sequence goes on from CAHIKZ030002944.1 coordinate 1,453,749, forward strand.
GGACAAGTGAAAGAAGAATTTTAAATGCTCAACAAGATGCTGAGATATGAGAAAAAAATTTGATTAGAAACAAAGAAAAGAGTGCTGGATTGCTATGTGATATCAATCCTCTTATATGGCAGTGAATGTTGGACAATTTGCCCACAGATGAGGAAAAAAACTGGAAGCATCAAAAATGTAGTTCTGCAAAAGGATATTGCAAATTCTAAGGCTGGAGCAAGTAAGCAATAAGGAAGTCTTAAAGAAAATGGCAACAGAAAGAAAACTTGTACTCAGAATCAGGAAGAGAGAGAACTGAAATTCTTTGGACACATAATGAGGAAGGTGGGATTGAAAAACTGAAGCTGAAACCTCATGGGGCATATTGAAGGCAAGAGAGATAGAGGAAGACAGTGAGCCACTTACCTGATCAGGATATGTGAATGGATGGATAGATAGAGGGGTAAGGGCCTTAGCAGAAGGAGAAAAGAGCTAAGTGCTAAGAGATAGAAAGCTGTAGAGAGCAACGATCACCTATGACCTGAATGTATGTGGCAGAGCAGAAGAAGAAGAGGAATCAATGAATGCATATCAAAGGTTTTATTAAATTCTTTTAATTAGCTTAATAAATAATGTGGAAAAATTAAAATTTCAGATGAGATTTTTCTCAAAATCTTTTTTTTTAATAATTTCATCCCAAGGAAGGCAATAAAGCCACTAAGATTCAAGAGGGTGGCTGAGTATTGCAAAATATGAGAAATAAATTTATTATGGAGAGAGAACAATAAAAGAACAGCTATCAACAATACAGAAGATAATAATTGAAATTACATTTAAATATTTTGAAGATCAAAGTTGGCTGGGAAGCAAGAACCTGGAAGAGAGTTCCACAAGTGAAAAGTGCAATAGAAGAAACTATTAACATAGGACTTATGGTTGCATCTTGCCATTTCAACTGTAAAATGATGTGACCTAGGTGCCAATCTAGTACTGCACTTGAATTCATAAAGTCTATGTGCCATAAAGGAAAGTAATATTTATTTTGTAAAATACAAAAATGTGGCACAAAGACGATAGAAGGGATGGGGGAGAAGGCTGGTCTTCAATCTGTTTTATCTTAAACTTAGCTAGTCACAATTACTGATTCAAACATACCACAGAGTTCCTTACACCAAAACAACACATTCTTACTTACTATTGCTACCAGAGAGCACCACTCAGAGTCTGTAGGAAGTCCTAACTAATCCGAATATGTACAAAGAGGAAAGCTTATCAGAACAATTACCATGAAAGTATTTATAGAAAAAACACAGGGAAGCTATGTTATAGTGGTAGGGAAAAAGACTGAAGCTGAGATGCCAGGTCAAAACAAATAACATTGCCAATTCTTCTTTGGATTTTATCAAAGATCTCTAAATATATAGCAGGACCACCAGATCAGATGTGACAGAAATATTCAAAGCTAGGATGAATAATTCTCATTATTTTCAATGATTTAATTGTATGAGAAATGATTAATCTCTTATTTGTCATTGAATAATTTTTGTCAAGTAGTGACCAAATTTTGAAAATTCCAATGATCCTTTTGAAATACGTGTTTCATCTAACAGTGATTACTGTTCTGTTTATACTATTATATGAATGCTAATAAACTCATTTCATTTAATTACTTACTATAAACAATCTTTTCCTTTTGATTAAGAAAACAGTTGTTTCTTATTTTCTCCTCATCTGTGGGGAGATTGTCCAGCATTGACTGCCATACAAGAGGATTGAGATAACATAGCAATCCAGTAATCTTTTCCTTTTTGGTTTTTGTTTCTTAGTACTTTGCTTAGCTTTTTACTGAAGGCAACAAAAATCTGGTTCTACAGAAGGATACTGAGAATTCCATGGACAGAGCAGGTAAACAGCAAGAAAGCCACTATTTATATTGTTCAGACTATCATCCTCATCTTTGTTGCCATATTTATCACAACGTTTCAGCCATTGTATGCTCCTGCCTTCTTTAGGTGGTTGGAATGTCAAAATGAACCCTTTATTTTACTTGCTGGGGTAGACTGTTCTAGTCCCACGTGCCATGTCTAATGGATGTCAGTTATCAGTTATCTCCTGTTAATTCCCCTCTCCAAGTTCTCCACCGCATTAATCAGGTATTGAACTCACACTCTTTAGGTCCTGTCATTGGATCTAACTAGTGCCTTTATCCACTGTACAAGCAAAATAAAGGGTTCAGTTTAACAGTCCAACCACCTGTAGAAGGCCAGAGCAGCATACAATGGCCGAAATAAATTGTGATAAATATGGCAACAAAGATGAGGATGATAGTCTGAACAATGTAAATAGTGTACATAATACCTCATCTCAGAAATATAGACAGATACTGAAGCAAGAAAGTCTTAAAGAAAATGGTAACAAAAACAATATTTATGGTTAGAATCAGAAAGAGACAGCTGAAATTACTTAGACACATAATGAGGAAGGAGAGCTTGGAAAATTTGACACTCACAGGGTATATCAGGGACAAGGCTGCAGGCTGGCTTACTTGCTGAGCTTGTGTGAATGGATGGTAGAATGTGGCAATGGGAGTAGGAGGTATTAGGCTTGGCAAAGAGAGAAACACTGCTAAGGGCTACAAGAGAGAAGTTGTGGAAAGCCATGATCGTCCACATATGTGGTATATAGAAGAAAAAACAGTTGAGATAAAATAGTATTTATTTTTAAATTATTTCAAGAGTGAACTCAAGAATGGGGAGCTTAAAGTCTTATCTAAATAGAATTTGAGAAATTTCAAATTAGATTCTCATTTTAATTTTTAACTGTATTGTAAGTTGAAAGCTATTAGAATGTTCAGAAAGTAATTACATTTTACAAGAAAAGATATAAAAAGAAATGTATGTTAAATTTATTTAAATATTAGGGTGTTTGGAAAGTAATGACATTTTACAAGAATGGATATAAAAAGAAATGTATGTTAAATTTATTTAAATACTAGCCTAGAAGCCACCCTTTGGGCGCACATTATCTTAACTCCTGCAGAGGGCTTTTGGGCATTTAGCCTTTTTCATTCAGTATTCTATATACATAAAAGTTATAAAAATTTCGAAATAATAAAATTATTTTATTTTTATTCAACAACCTTAATTTGGCATAATCTTTCTTCTTATACACAACCTATCTCCATAGTTTGCTTATATTTATTTTCTGCACAATTATTATTTTCTTTTAAAATCAACATTCCTTATGATCCCTTCACATAAAGTCACTCTTAAAAAAAATAGGGAACCCAATCTATGTAATATTTCGAATACATCACAGTTCACATGCTAGAAAAAGGAAAAACATATGAGCAATGTACCCTGCCCCGCTTAAGTTTTAATTACCGTTTAATTAGACAATATCATTGCAATGACAAGTGAAATTAAAGTTAAAAGCCTATAACAAAGAATTGATTTTAAACCTTTCACTCTGTTTGATATTTAAATTTAACTTTAAATAAGTTATTTAATTTTTAATCGCATGTAACTACAGTAGTTACTATCGGTTAATTCAGGTTGTTTATAATTCACAAAGATCAAAAAAACGGACGTATGCATTTACACTACACTTTATTTATATAGGGTAGGATATTTGGAAAGTAATTACATTTTAACAGAAAGGGAATAAAAACAAATATAAGTTAAAGTTATTTGAATATTTTTTATCTAAAATGTAATCACCTTCATTTTCAATGAAAGTAGTCCATTCCAAGAGGAAGGCAAAATTTTGATTACACGTTTTAAAAAAATCTCTTTTTCTCTCTGTTTCTTCGAAAATAGTTAGAAAGACTGTTTTCAAATTCTTTGTTTCTGAATGTTTCACTACTTACAAAATGTACTAGTGATCAAAAGAAATAAAAATATATTGGTACTAAATTTGGTGAGCATGGTGGATATGAAAGAAGCCACCTCCCAATGATCTTATTTTTTCTTCATTTTATTTTGTATCTTTTCATTGTCAAGCTGGAAAATCAGTTTCATATCCAAATGTAAACAAAGCAATTCCTAAAGAAATATTGAATTTTTTATTTGTTAATCTGACAGATTTTTATCACTTTAAGTGTCATTTTTAGTGGAGTCCCATATATTCAGGTTGGAAGACAAATATATACTGTTTAAAATAAACAGAGCAGCTAATCAAATCTGGTTATCTGCTAAAAATAACATTTAAAGTGATAAAAATCTGTTGGATTAATAAATAAAAATTCCATTAGGTCTGATATGAAACTGAGCAGATATGAACGTTAGAAATTGGAATGTGAAGGATTTTGCACCTCAAGGCAGAGTTCGGCCTTATTTGATTAGCAATGCCCTTCATCGCTGAATAGGTCTTAAGTACATTGGATCTAACAACTGTTTCTCCTGCATAGGAGGACACAGGTTCGAATCCTGCCAGTATAAGAAAATAAATATACTGTTTAAAATATAGAGAACATCGACTCAAATATAGGCATCCACTTAATGTTTGCACTAATAAAAACACACATATATATATCTATATAATAAATGCAAATATCAGTGTATCACTGTGTTACAGTTTTTCAAATTTACTCCTAGAGGCCATAGTCCAACATATCATACAATTTGGGGATCTGGCTGACTCCATGAGGAGATTAAAAACATTATGGGATGGATATGGATCTGCAATCCTGAAATTTTGGATTCCCAAGTTTTCATTACTGCAATCGTTTTCGCTGATTTTTTGCAAAGAATTTTTTGTATGATAACAAATTTATAACTTGAAAATAAATTCTGGAGTAATTAAAATTAACTGCAAAATCCATTAAAAGTCACCCATGAAATACAAATAATTTTTGTACAGAAAGTAAGGACCTACGTACATCAAATTGTCTTTAAATTAACTGGCACCAGAAGAATTACCATTGAACTATATTATATGTCTAAATTTTTTTAATGAAATATGCTTGAATATATATATATATATATATATATATATATATATATATATATATATATATATATATATATATATATATATATATATACATACATGCACACACATACATGTACACACAGACACACATATATATATCAAGTATATGATTGGTGTATACGGAATGAATTCCAATAACCAACAATTACTATTCTTAAAAGAGTGCTCAATACAAAGTAGAGCAGATATAATTATTTATTTAAAAAAAATTAATAACATAAATATGTTACAAAATCACTACAAAAATAGCCATTTTGTTTCAACACCCCTTGTGTCTTATCAAGTGATGATATTGAATGTGAAATAAATGGTTTTAAAAGTTTCAAATTAATTAACAATCCTTCACAAGGGGAAAACGTTACAAAAGCTAGATTGACCAATCAAAATACAAGTATAGGAAAATTCAAAAAGCTTGACAATGAAGTCATGTTATAATAGCTATTCAGATCTTTAAAATATGGGTAATATTAAAAAAGCTGGTTCACTCCCCCCTTTCAATATAATGGTTAAAACTAAATTAGGACATTTGTTTCTAAACCTCATCAAGAAACATTTCCCTAACCCTAAAACTAACCCACTTAGTAAAATATTTAATCCTAATACCCTTAAATTAAGCTATAGTTGTGCAGATAACCTAGAGAAAATAATTAAAAAACATAACAACATAGTCTTTAACAAGTATAGGGTCTCAAAAAGCTTGATTACTCAAAAGGTTACTAAGAGCAATACTGAATATAATAACACAAATAACAACTTATGTAATTGTAGGAATCCTAATAATTGTCCACTACAAAATAACTGTGGAATTAGTTCTGTAGTCTATCTTAGTACAATCTCAACTATTGAAAATCCAAATATAAAGAAATTTTACATTGGGTAGCACCATGAAAACATTCAAGGAATGCTGGCGGGGGCGTATGCAATCTTTTAATAACAGCGACTATAGGTACATGACTTCATTATCCAAGTATTTTTGGAATCTAAAAGAAAAGAACAAAACACCTATGGCTAAATGGACATTGATTAAGAAAGCCCGGACATGTAACTCCCTATATTCCCCATGTTACCTATGTCTTAACGAAAAATTTGAAATTATTAGATTTAAAAACAAGGCTGATCTCTTAAATCAAAGATATGAACTAACAGTTAATTGTAAACACCGTTATAAATTTAACTTATTATAGGGGTCGTATACTTTAAATGATAATGATATGTCGCTGTAAGTTTAATAGATTATTACTTTTATTGCCTGATGGTCATTCTGACGATATGAATGTGTATTGTATAACTACATAGTGTTATTTGTTTTTGTGTATGTGTGTGTATATATGTATTTGTGTGTAGTTATGTGTGTTTGTACTGCAGAATGTGTATGTTTGTATATTAGTGTATTTATATGTTGGTAGATTTTGTATATATGTGTATGTGTGTATATATATATATATATATATATATATATATATATAAAGTAAGAAGGTAAAAAGGAGGAGAAGAAGAGAAGAGGTTAAAAATATTGATGTGTATGTATAAATATTGATGTGTATGTATGTGTATGTGTGTATGTGGATGTATATATATGTTTATATATATGTATATGTATATTTATGTGTGTATATGTGTATGTATGTGTGTGTGTGTATATATATATATATATATGCATGTATTTATTTATATATATATATATATATATATATATATATATACATGTATTTATATATATATATATATATGCATGTATTTATTTTATATATATATATATATATATATATATGCATGTATTTATATATATATATTTATTTATTAAAGACATTAAGAACGTTAAACATAAAAAATGTCTTTAATTTTTATGTATGTATTTCTATGTGTGTATATATATATATATATATATATATATATATATATATATATATATATATATATATATATGTGTGTGTTGGTTTTTATGTTTGTTTTTGCGTGTATATATGTGTATGTATGTATGTACATATGACTGTACACTTATTTCTGTAGGTAGTTCTTTTTATCTTATTTTCCTTCTCCTAATATATAATAAAATTATTATCAACTTATCTGATTAAAATATGTTTTTATTGATATTTGTGGGTTCGGAATTTTCGTTTTTTAATATATTAAATAATATTATTTTTAATCATTTTTATCTTTGTATATTTGCTCGCTTAAGTTATATTTTAATAAGTGGTTCGCATTTTTTTAATGACACTTTCAGTCTTAAATATTTATTGGTTGTGGAAATCTGATTGTCTAGGTCATTGTCTGTGGATGTGTGTACATGTATTTATAGGTGTCTATGTGTATGGAAAGTGCATTCACTTTTAATTGTGTATGTATGTACGTATGTGTTGGTTTCTCCTTTTCCTTCCCCCTTTTTTTTTCATAAAGGGCCGTGGAGATGTTCCCTGTCTCATCACTTTTTGTGTGTATATATATATATATATATATATATATATAAATATGTCTGGGTGCTTATGTATTATAATCTGATTGTGTTTGTGTTGTTTTACGTGGGAGGTTAGGACCCCATTCACACACTTAGGATTAAAATTTATACATATATATTGTCAGAGGACCGGATATAACATTAGCGTCTAACATAATTTCAATGTTAAAATAAATTGAATAACATATGTATTTCTTCTTTTCTCCTCAGTAATTTTATGGTTGTAAACTTAATAGCGAATAAATTTGGATTTTGAAATTGATTTTGAAATATATATATATATATATATATATATATATATATATACACATGTGCACATACATGGGCTCTATAAGTTAATGTTAAAAAAGAAAGATTTTTCATAATAAATAGTAATTTTTCAATATCAACTCTCTTTTCCTTTTATTACCTCAGTCATTATTCAGTGAAAAATTCTCATCTAGAAGCTGTCAGGTTATTAAATTATTGATCCGTCTTTATACATTTGTGCACAATACATACGTTATATATACATATAAGATATTTCTGAAAAGTACAGAGAATTATTCTTCATCAGTACCCCCCCACTGTTCCTAAAGCAATAATAACAAAAAAAAATCAATCATATTTGTATTCTCAGAATTACAAAACATAGAAACTGATTTTGACCCTCAAAAATTGTTGAAAAACCAAAATGTATTTATAATCTCTAATAGATTTTGTAATGTGAAATTATTTCCTCAGGGAAAGAAAAAATTTCATTGAAAATGAACTTCATTATTTTCTGGTTGGGTTGTTTTGAAAGATTGTCTTAGGAAGTAAAAATACTTGACTGATCAATCTGTTAGGATTTCCAAATATTTTTAGCTCACTCTTATACATACATACATACATACATATATATATATTTGAAAAGGACTTCTTTCTCTTGATTTTAATTAAAAAATACTGGCTATGAAAATAGAAAGTATTTTTATATACATTCTACAACACATTTACTATCTCTTTCTCTCTGTCTATGTCTGTCTGTCTGTCTCTCTCTCTGTCTATATATATATATATATATATATATATATATATAAGTGAACATTGGAGTCAACATTCAAAGCTGACAGACAGTTTCATGATAAACTGATGTGGCCTGATAATTGCGTTTAGCATGAAACACTCTGTTGCTTCTGAGTGTTGACTCCAATGTTTACTTTCATATTTACATATGCTCTATTATCTTATATTGAGCACTTTATACCATAAATATAGCATACCTTAAAACTATTTCTTTATATATATATTATTTACATTATTCGGACTATTGTCCTCATCTTTGTCACCATATTTATTACAACATTTTGGCCGTTGTACACTTCGGCTTTCTTCAGTTGGTTGGAATGTCAAACTTAACCCTTTATTTTGCTCACTGGGGTAGACTGTTCTAGTTCCACTGTGCCATGTGTCCTTGAGGACACATGGCACAGTGGATAAAGGTGTTGGTTAGACCCAGTGACAGGACCCAAAGATGGTGAGTTCAATACCCAGTTAAGGCAGTAGAGAACTTTCAGAGTGAAATTAACAGGAGATAACCGATATCATTAAACATGGCACGTAGAATGTGAACAGTCTACCTCAGTGAGCAAAATAAATGGTTAAGTTTGACATTCCAACCACTTGAAGAAGGCCGGAGCATACAACGGCCAAAACATTGTAATAAATATGGCATCAAAGATGAGGACAATAGTCCGAATAATGTAAATAATGTACATAATACCTTATCTCAGAAATAAATATATATATATATCTGTCACATTGAATAATTTAGACAAGTTTTGTTTACTTATTTTTAATAGGATCCTCTCATATTCATGGACAAACTTCTTAGTATCCTTATTAAAAGAAGAGAGAAAATCACCATGTTGATACATATTTATTTATTCCAAGTACTTTCAATATTAGCACAATGTCATCATCAGGATATGTTCATCTAAAAGTTAATTTTTTTACCGTGAAGTGAAAAATGATAAGGTTATGTACTGAACCAAATGAAATGTTAGAAAATATGCTTAGAATTAGTTTATAATATCTTCAAAACAGTTTCAGCCCTTCTAAAGAACACATCAAAACTGAATGCTAACCATGACTGTCAACTGTTGCATTTAAAAGCAAAGAGAAAAATTACAGTAATGGATATCAAAAAATAGTTTTGCATTACTACTTGCACCCGTGAACAACATACAGTTTTGTACTACTGCATACACCCCTGAAGATGATCTCGGAAGAAGATTGAAAGTATTGGGGAATGGAAAATAAAAATGATTTTCACAGTCATAGCACATTTCTCACATCATTTGATTGCAAAACACAGAAGGTTATCTGTAAGTATGAATGGATTTTATTAAAAATAAGCAGGCATAATGTCTGTAATTTATTTAATCAGACACACATACATACACACACACACACACACACACATACACACACACACATATATATATATATATATATAATCACACAAATTGAAGTGCAGGCATATTTGTTACCCTGCATTGGGATTGAACTTACATCCTCTTGGTTATAAAACCTAATGCTTTGTTCGATTATTCTGTCTCCCCTGTTGATTCAAATGGGTTGTATCCAAGTAGCTCAATTTATTTACATTATTTATATTGTTTGGACTGTTGTCCTCATCTTTATTGACATATTCAGTAATATGGGAACTAGTAATGCAGAGTGCTAGAGAAAGGCAATAATAACAACTAAAATTACAATATGAGCTCTAGTAAAAAAAAATGATTACGTTTATAAGTCCCCAAAATTCATGCACTGATGTCCTCAAGGACACATGTGCCAATGGATAAAAGCATTGGTTGAATCCAGTGACTTGACCCAAAGTGTTGGCTACTGCAGTGGTGGACAAATTTGAGATTTGATTTAATGGGAAATAACTGAGATATCTGAAAGAGGCATGGCATGTAGAACTAGAACAATCAACCCAGGTGGATGAAATAAAGGGTGCAGTTCACAACTCCAATCATCTAAAGAAGGCCGAGACGTACAACAGCCGAAACTTTCTACCCATTCTTTCAATTTGAACTGAATGTGAAAAAATAAATGTCAACAAATTTTTTTAAAAGTCAATCATTTTCTTTCTTTTTTAGTCATGAGAAACAGCAGCTTGGGAAAAAGTAATGAGATTTCATTATTTAAACATATGCATACATGTATTTCCTTTTTTCATTTTCACTTTTGAATCTGATGAAGCCTTAAATGGCAAAATGCATTATCGGATATATTTCAGAAGAAATCTACTTTCATGAACGTTTTCCAATTGTCAAAATTTTTTTAAAATCTTGTAAAAGGTGAGGAACAAAATGTATATTTGTCAGTATATATATATATATATATATATATATATATATATATACAAACCACCTGTGTGTATGTGTGTGTGTGTGTGTGTTTTAAAAAGAGTTTGAAAAACCCCACAACATTCACAATAACTTAAACTGTAACTTCAAAAATGCAATAAATACACTCAGGTGCACAAAATGCAACAAATCTTATATAGGTATCACTCAAGCACTAAACAACATAGTTTCCCTACACAAAAGCAATATTAAATTACCACACAACAGAAAAGTCTTTGTGTCACAACACATCCACAAATGCAACAATGATAACTTTAAAATTATACCAATATATCAAATAGATGATTACTCTTATCTCCAAATACAAGAAAAAAACTTCACAGACAAATTTAAATTAACACTAAACAAATCATAACCCCACACACATAAACACACGCCATATAGTCATAGTGGCAAAACACACTTGTCAGGCCACACACACACATGAACCCTACACTCCGTACAAAGTGTATGTATATATATATATATATATATATATATATATATATATATATAAAGAAAGAACAGTAAGATATATAATCCAGTGTTCTTATAGATATATTTATTTTTAAAAAATAGTGTTCAATGCAAATTTACAGAGCATTAATATTATAAATTAATTGATTTAAAATATGTTTTTTTTTCACTTTGTCTGGTTGAATTGGATTTCTCTGTATCCTTGGAAACGTGAATTATGATTTTTGCTGTGTCTTTAAAACCCAGTAACTTAAAAAGTTACTCCAAAATTCGCTTGAGGATGAAATGGAACTAATGTCTTTAATTTAATTACAAAATTAAATTCGGAGCTTTCAGCTTCCATTTTTGAAACATAGTTAGAACTGTGTAGCGAAAAAAAACATATTTTAAATCAATTAATTTATAATATATATATATATATATATACTATTTCTTTGTAATAATACAAATATATATGTATGCAGAAAGAATATATATATATACACATACTGGCAAAAACACACACACACAATAGACAAGAATAGAAAAAGAAATGAAAGGAAACTAAAAATTATAAGAACAAAGACCTCGATTCTTTCCCTTTCTTTGACCAAATTTTTATTACCTTTAAAGCAAGCGGACATTTTTTGGCCAGTCCAAGATAGATTCACATGACTCCTACTACACAAAAAAGAGAATGGTTAAAAGACTCAACATAGAAAGAAAAATATAATTCCTTTAAATAATGTGGAAATAACCATTCTTTGCCTAATGAAGGTCACAAGACCCTAAACACATGTAAGAAAATATATAGGATAACGTATATAAAACTCCTCATTATAATAAAAAATGTTTGAGTCTTTTTCTTTCTTTAAAATATACACTTTTCTCTCATTGGAACAACTCTAATTTCTTCCTTATATAAGGTTATATTAAGTTTTTGGTAGCAAGAGAAAAGAATAATGAGGATTAGATTAAAACATTGTTGCTAGAAAGCACAGGAATAGCAATCTGGTGTAAGCATGGTGTTGGTTGACCATTTTTTGTGCCAGCATCACCAAGGTTACAGAATATGGTCAGTGCATGTTTGGTTGATCGAGGTCACGGTAGTAGGTCATTTTGTCAGTTGGTAGACTTGTTGTGTTGAACCAGGGCAACATCGGATTGGCATGATCTTGGTAGTCCTGTTCCATGGAATGGAGGTTGCGTTGTCAACTGTGAAAGGAATGCCTTGTAAATGAATCAAGGTAGTCATATTCTGTGGAATGGAGGTTGCTGGTGTCGACTGTGAAGGGATTGCCTTGTAAACAAGTCAAGGTAGGCAGAGTTGACAGCGGAGTTAGTAGCCCTGTTCTGTGGGACAAAGGTCACTGGTATTGACTGTGAAGGGAATGCCTTGTAAATGAGTTGAGGAAGGCTGAGGTAACAGCAGGGGTTGGTAGGCCTCTTCTATGGAATGAAGGTTGCTGTGTCGACTGTGAATTGAATGCCGTGTAAATGAGTCGAGGTAGGCAGAGGTGACGGTGGAGGTTGGTTCACCTGTTCTGTTGAATGAAAGTCACTGGTGTCAACTGTGAAGGGAATGCCTTGCAAACTAATCCAGTGGTAAAAATTATATTTAAAAATAAAAAAAGAGAGTTGAAGGGAGATAACTGCAGAACATTATCATTGATAACTCTCTCCAATTTGCGAAGCCTCGTTACTATATTCTTAATACTTGATATAATGCAAAAATATCACAATGATAAAATCGATCAACACTTATGACTATTTATACTGAGACTCATGCATGCAATTACAACATTTTAAATTTTAAAATCATATTTATTTTTATTAAATTTTTTTAAAGTTATTTTTAAATCTTTGATTGTTTTGCAATCACTGCTAATTCTTTTTTGCTACACATATGAGGCACACCACACACCACACCATTTGGGAATGACTGATCTAAGAAGAGTTGATATGTGGTCCCAGCATGTAGTTTTGTATTTATTATCAGGATAAAACATCCAAAGGCCAAAGAGCTCTAAGGGTTGAACTAGAAGGTGAACTCAAAGCTACCAAGTGCCGAATCGGGCCTCATATGATGCTGGTAGATGCACCAACATAAACAAGTATGTCAACCCAGCTGAACTTAGGATATAAACACAAAGACAACTGGATAGCAAGAAGTTATATAAATGCCCAACTTACGAGAGACAGAATCCTTCTTCTCTTAAGAAGATCAAACAGCTGAATAAAAACCTGAAACCACATACCCTTGATTCAACTGAGATAACTTTTAGGGAGTCAAGAAGTAAATAATTGTTCTATGTATGAAAAACTTTGTCTTGCATCTTTATCAACATTACTAACATAATATTACAAATATGACTTGAAAACTGTAGATGATATTTTCTTTTTTTTTTAATCATTTCACACAAAGCAAGGTGATGATGTAACTAGAACACAGTGGGTTAGAGGGAGGGAAAAATGAAAGTGAATGAGAAAACTGAGAAAGCGGAAGATTTAGGAAAGGACTAAAAGAAACAAGGTTCGAGAAGATGGCAATTAAGGTTGTACTTAAAATTTTTGAAGATTTTAGTTATTAGGGAAAGAAGAAATTAGAAGGGAGTTCCACACGTGGGAGGTGTGAGAAAAAAGCTGTTAGTGTAGAAGTGGTGCTTCCATCTAGCTAGTTTAACAGTAAAATGGTAAGATCTAGTTGCCAATCTAGTAGCACACTTAAATTCATGTGCTCAGAGTTCCAGGGCTAAAAGCTCATCAGAACCATTTTTTTTTTCTGGATAATTGCAATATATTAATTTGCGTTATCTCTAGAGAATTTCCTTTTTTCATTATTAAATTTTCTTGTTGCTTATTTCTCAATTTAATTTGGATATTTTGTCACTCTTGATTGATATGTTTAAACTTTCTTTTGTTATTAGAACGAACTTCATTTAGTGAACATCACGTTGTTCAGCTGGAAAATTGGATTGATGAATATACAGCAGAGTTACCTCCCTTGAAAAACTTCATTCTACCTGTAAGTTTCTTAGTGTTTTTCTTCACTTGAATTTTTTGGCAACATGCTGAATACATGTTGAAGTTATCACAAACATTTTTGTTGAGATTTACAAACCCTATGCTTCATTCGCAATCACAAACCAGTCAATGAAATATGAACGAGCTGATTTGTTTGGAAAAATTCTTTGACAAAAACCCTAATTCACGGTTTAATAATTTCTTTAATTTAACCTTATAGTTAATACATTATAACTATTTTTTTCCTTTTTAACACCAAAGAATAAATTCTTATGATTTCTTACTCTTAAGCATGCAACATACAACTGGCCATGTGCAAATATTTCTTTCAGGAGATAAATTCCAACTTTTTGAAGTGTTTGGCCTTGTTATCTCCAAACATTGGTACGCCATCCATTTACTCAAGTTTATTCTTCTTTCTATGTGCCATTGGCAATCATGGCTCTCCAAATTTTATAAAAACAAAGTTTTATCATCAAAATCTTTGTTATTATTAAGAGGGAAAAAAAATCAAAGGAATTTTTTATTACTAAATTATATTTTTTAATCCTTTTTAGAACCTTTGAAATTTTGGTTAAAATTCTTTTTTTCCTTTGTCAGCAGATGACCATAAATTACTATAGGAAGTTTTAGCATCTTTTTACAGTAAAAACACATTGATTTAGAAATTCTTGCACAAAATCAAAATTATTGGATTTTAATAAAAATTTCAGGACTTATTGATAAATGAATTAAATTATTTCAAAAATATTTTTTTTAGAAAATCATGGTAGAAATATTTTTTTTTTACATCTGTTACCCCAATATTTAATTTAATGAAATTTTGAGAAATTCATTTTTGTAGGACTTAATTTTTATATTAATTACAAGCAGAAATGCCTACAGAATTTAAATCATCAATTTGTTTTTCTCAAACAGGACTACCAGTTACCAAAAATCTGCCCTGAATCCTAAAATAAGAAATGTAATAAAAAGAAAGCATTATTTAATTAGAAAATCTTTTAATTGCTCTAATGAATATAATATATTACAGACACTATTGACTGAAGAAAAATTATTTTTTCAATAATTAATGAATTTTACAAGAATTATTTTAATTTAAAAAAATATTTAATTAGAACAATTTATAAAGTTTTAAATCTTTTAAAATTCTATATTAATTTTTACCAGTTAGCTGATATTGTTATTAACTAAAAACTATATTTATTAATCATAAATGGAAAAGCTTACTGCAATCCAGAGACCCCCTGTATTTTAAAACGAATTAAATTTTTTTTTTGTGTGTGTGCATGTGTGTGTATAAACATGCGAATGTTTGTAAATATGAAAATTATATAAATGAGGTTCTTGTATTTAAAATTTTTATGGATATGTTCCCCATAGTAAAAAATTAGTTAAATTTACCAAACATTAGGTTGTCAATAGAGTTGTCAAAACCTCATAAAGTAATATTTGTTTCAAATAAGAGTGATTGAACTTTAAATCAGTTTCAAATAAAGTTTCAGAAAAGTATATTTTATTTTTGAAAGATTTTTTTTTAAAGAGAATTACATTGTGCTGAGAGAATTGTAAATATGGATAAAATTAGTAATTCTTTAATGATTTAGAAAAAAATCACTCCAATCAATTTAAATTCATTTTCAAATACAGCAAAATGTTTTGCAAATTGGAAGTTAATCTATCAGCATGGAATTCAAAATAAATTAAAAGTTTAAAATAAGATTTTTCATTTTTCAAAATTCATTTTAAACCTTAGGTATTGCTTTTCTTTTGAGATACCTACTATAATGTCTATCTTTAGGTAAATACAAAGAAGCAAGAGAAATAAGATGAAAGAAAAACTTGTTTGAAATTAATACTGAAAACAGCAGTCTTTTATAAATTTGGAAAATGTCAGTTCCAAATGTTCTTGTCCATTTTGAAATGTCAGGCTTCGCCAATTCACAAAATGCTCTTAAAACTGACAAATACAGATTTTATTTATACAGATGGTCTTTGTGAGAAATGTTTCTCTTCTGTTTAATCTTGCTAAATCATTTCATTGGTATTTCCTGTCTTCATCTCCCAAATAGTTTTTATACTGTCACTGTTACTGAATGAATGCCTTGTGGGTTTGAACTTTTATTTGGAATCGTTCATGAAACAGATGATAGGTGGGGAGATGTTCTTATAAACATTATGTTTCAATAATCGCCTCCTATTGTTAAGGATGCAAAAAAACATAACACTCTGCTTATCCAGCCTTGTTTATAAAGCTGTGAAATCTACATAATCTTTGTTAGGTCACTCTAGAAGTGTTACTTGTACCATGTAACCAGCTGCCACATGACCAGATAATTGGCTTATCTAGTGAAGAGATTGGCTATAGACTCAGAACGATTAAAAACAACACCTGTCAACCTGTACAAATCCTGAGGATCACTCAAGGTAGGTTACATTAAGGATTAGTTTATATGGATAAGAGCGGAAGATAGCAGTTGACTCTAGACTTGAACTGGTTAAGATTGTAGTGATTGGGGAAACACTTCCTTGGGAGTCAGTTCCACAAGGCAGTGGTTCACAGAAATAATCCGTTTGAGTGGAACTTACTTCTCGCTGGTGGAATACAGAGAGAATGTAGGTGGTTTGCTACTATGTAAGGGGCATAATGGGTCCTAGCGATGAAGGTTAGACCAGGTGGAAACATGGAATGTCATTTGTCTGAGCACTTTCCATGGTAGTAGCGATAGAGCAGTGAGAGATTCACCATATCCCACCTGTTAGAGGGTGGAAAATAATTCTTCTCCAACAAAGAGATGCTTTTGAATTCTATCAAGACTGGAAAGTGAGGATTGGTCAGCTCCAGCCCAAATATGGCAACAGTACTTCATTTTAGGCCTAATCTGGCTCTTATAAAGGTAGAGGATAGCCTGAGGAGTCAGGTACTTATTGGAGCGGTAAAGGAAGCCAATCATTTTATCAACCTTCTTGTAAGGGCAATGGCTATCTAAAACAATGGGGTACACTGAGCTTCATATGCAGCCATTGCAGTGATGGCACAGCATCACTAGGCAGAGGTATTCCTGGTCTGAAGTTAATAGGCAGGGCAATTTTTCAGTTTTAAAAGTAGAGATGACATATCCATCCAAATTTTAGATGGATGCATCATCTCTGCTTGAATTCAAGATGCTAAAAATTATACTAACTTTGTTACTATAACTTTATTAATTTTTTTCTTTGTTAAATTTGTTTAAGAAGTTAAATGCATGTGAAATCTGATTGACCAATGAAAATCTAACAACACAAAAGTAAAAATACAAGAATTTCTTTCTTCATTTTCTCCATGTGTCATTCTCTGATGAAGCTGCAATAAAAGTGAAACATGTTAGATTTATAAATGTTTCCTATTTGTTCTTTATCTTATCATTCTGTCAGATTCCGATCCATTTTTGATCCCAACTTATACACACACACACACACACACACATATATATATATATATATATATATATATATATATATTTTATATTATTTTCAGATAGAGTGTATCTGTAAAGGAACAAAATGAATAAAAAGACAAAGTAAATCCATTCTTAGCCAATGATTTTCATACTCTGAGGGACTTTTTCAGGGCAAGGTCTTGATAAAGAGCCTCACAGGACAAAATGTATCAGCTAAGTTTTTCCTCTTGTCTTATATTCATGTGTGGGTTGTGTATTTGCATTATATAAGGGACATCATGTCTAAAATAGCTTCATGGATCTTTGACACCATCAGAAGATGAATATATTATTAAATATTTTATGCACATTAGACTTTGATACATATGTATGTATGTATCAGGGATAAGATACATTTTTATATATATATATACTTATGTAACGTGCAATTTTGCATATTGTGCAACCCCAAGATTTTCACTTATAAAAAATTATTTTATCATGTATCTTGTGTATAATGCAAGTTCCTTTTTTGAGAGACCAAATTACAATAGACTAACCTTTTTCCCTCTATCTCTTTATCTCATCTTCTAGTTAAACAAGTTAAAAAAAGTAAAAGAGAATGATAAAAGTATCATTAGTAACGCTATACTTGTTGCATAAACACATACACTCATAAAAAATGAACAAGAAACAGCTAAACATCTTATAAATGTAAACAATGAAAAAGATGCATATTTGCTATGTTTGTTTTTTATGATGCGATACTAATATGTGAATATTACATGCATTATTATTGGATACAATTAAGTAAAACATCAATTTTATCAAAATCATGTTTATTTTAAATACAGCAGTACTTTTTGACTACAGCAAATGAATATGTAGTTTGGTCAATGGCATAGTACAGCAGTATATACACTAATTTTATATCTCATGTATGACGTGACCTTCTTAAAATTAGCTTCAAAATTAGGTCTTCAAAGTTGTACGATATGCGAGTATATACAGTATGTGTCAGAAGTAAGATAAATCTATTGAATTTATTTTGAAGTCAATAGATTTATCTTACCTATGTCATATAGATCTTTGTCTGTGAAACTCCAGCTTAGAAAATAAGTCATCAAACATTTTTTTATGTATTCACTATGAATGCTTTGTTAATATTGAGCATTTTATTTGCAAAACCTGCTCGCCTTAAACACATTATCCTTCATTAATTTACTGATCAACAGGTTTTGTCAGGTATAAAGAATCTTTGTTATTTCTTCTTTCATACTTTGAATTTACAAATTTAAGTGCAGTATTAGATTGGTAGTTAGGTTTCATCTTTTTACAGTCTTAAATTACTAGATGTAACCATAAGTTCTTTGCTAACAATTTTTCTTTACGTATTTCTTGCTTATGGAACTTTCTTCTGGCTGCTTGCTTTCCTGTCACCGATGATCTTCAAAAGTTTAAATGCAGTATCAATCACTATCTTCTGTCTTCCTGAATCCTGTTTATTTATTGTCCTTTCACCTGACTAATAATTACTTTTCTTTATTCACAATCAGTAACCGCTTACACCTTAGTAGTTCTATTGCATTCCTTGGTGAGAAACAATTAAAAATTAGATTTAATATTAAGTGAAGACAACATATATATTATTTCAAATTTGATATGTTGTCTACTTCTGTTATGCATTAGAGATTCTTGATAAAATACAAAGAACAATCTGCAAAATTATTGGTCTTGTCCTAGCATCTCAGCTTCAGTCTCTTTCCCACTGTTGTAACATAACTTCCCTTTGTCTTTTCTATAAATATACATTCATGGTAATTGTTTTGATGCACTTTCCTCTTTGGTACCTGGACTTTATGAATTTAAGCACTGTACTAGATTGGCAGATAGGTCTCATCATCAGACAATTGAAATGGCTTGGGAGAGCCATAAGTTCTATGCTAACAGTTTCTTCTCTCACACTTCTTTGCTTGTGAGATGATCTTCTGGCTTCTTGTTTTCCAGTCAACTTTGAACTTGAAAAATTTCAATGCAGTATCAATTATTATCTTCTTAATTCTTTTAGTGTTCTCTCTCCTTAATAAAATTTTTCTTTTTTTTTCACATTCTTTCTTTTTTCTTTTTTCATATTCTTTCACACTTGTGTCTTAGTGGTTTTATTGCCATACTTGGGGGAAATGATTAAAATAAAATAAAAAATTAGTCTATATTTGTAAGTAATATTGTGTGTTTGTGTGTGTGTGTGTGTGTGTGTGTGAGTGCATGGCTATGTAGGGATGATGAGTTTCTTCTAAGTGTCATCTCCCCTATAGGATGTAGACAATCATGACTCTCCACCACATCCAATACTTTGTGTTATATATGAATGAAAAGTGTCACTGCTGACACCAGATTTTGAATGGGAATCTCTCGACAACATGAATGTAGACTGCCATTTACTATAAATAAAGATATACTGCAACTGACTGGTGGGGGGTTTACAAATACGTGTTTGTCTATTGTGTTAACCCGGATGTTAAAGTCAAGTGCCATATGTTTCAAGACAAACTAGTACTTTTCTTAGCAGCTCTACACAATCGTGTATTAACTGATAAGTAATCAATAATCTTTGCATTGACTTTTTACTTCTTTGTTGTTAATGTATTTTAATTATGTTTGGTAATTAAATACTTTATTACTTTACACTGAAGTTGTTGTTATTACTTTTATTATGTGCATGCGATGGATTACAAAATTTTGTAGCTTTGTCTTTTCACTATCTGTCCTAATCCTTTTCTGTCATCGATTTAGACAACCTCATTAGATAGGTTACTCACTCCTTTACTCTGTCCATCATGCCTTCAATATGTCTTGTGAGTGTCAGATTCTTCAGGCCATCTTTCCTCATTATGTACCCTAGAAATTTCAATTGTCCCTTGCTGATTCTACATATAAGTGTCGTTTTTGTTTCCATTTTCCTTAAAACTTCATTGTTAATCCCGGTATTCTCAGCATCCTTCTGTAGAACCATATTTCTATTGACTCAAGTGTCTTCTTCATCTTTGGGGAGATTATCCAAGATGTTTGAAATGGAAGAGGTTACTGTTGCTTACTCATTAAGATCTGATGATGGATTGACTTCAAGCGTTAGAGGATTTATTACCTTGAAGTCATTTTCAATGCTTCTGTAAATTATATAAAAGCATTTGATAAAGTACAACACAAAGAATATATTGGCGCTGAAAAAGTATTTTGGGGGAAAAATGCGCTGAGAATTTTTTTGTGAGGGAAATTGACTAAGAATTTATTTCTGGGCGAAAATACGCTTAGAATTAATTTTTGGGCAGGAGCGTGCAGTCAAAATTTATTTCTGTGAGGTGAAAATGTGCTAAGAATTTATTTCGGGGGTGAGGGGGGGTGTACGCTGAGAATCTATTTCTTGGAGGGGAATGTGCTGAAAATTTATTGGGGGTCGTTGAGAAAGTATTTCTTGGAGAGGAATGTGCTGCGAATTTATTGGGGGGGCGCTGAGAATGTATTTCTTTGAGGGGAATGTGCTGAGAATTTATTGGGGGGGCGCTGAGAATGTATTTCTTTGAGGGGAATGTGCTGAGAATTTATGGGGGCGCTGAGAATGTATTTCTTCTTGGGGGAATGTGCTGAGAATTTATTGGGGGGCACTGATAACTTGAAATAATAAGGATTTCCTTATAATTGGTTCACGTATTTAAATAATTTAGTAAATTTTTATAAATTTATGAATAAAAAATTATTTTCATATGTATTTCATTTAAATTGGTAAATGATAAATATTTCATTGTATCAGTTTTTAGAATGTTGAAATATAAAATTATTCTTATAAATAAACAATCTAATAAATAGTGTTTAATATTTTTGTTGTAAATTCTCAAGAACAAAAAATGTATAGCTTCACTTTCATCATATTTTTAGGTTTTATTACAATTCTAATCATTGCTGAGGAGTGAAGGTAGTTATAATAATAATAGTAATATCAAGGAAAAAAATTATCCTTTTTGACACTTTTTTTTGCAGGCAATGTTATATACCATAGCTATGAACACTAATGGGTATGTCCCAATCCTCATAATTATGTTCAACACTATTGTAAGTGGGGGTAATATGCTGTCTAAGTAGTCCACCACTAGCAGTGGTTTACCTACTTCACGCCACTGGTATTGTATTTTGTTGATGTTATAAAGATTGACATTTCATTTCAAACCTCTGTTTTGGTTATTCATCATTCCTTATCATCTCTCACTTGTGTCTCTCTCTTTGGGCAGAGTGTGCTCAGGGGCTTCTGAGTCAAAGAACAGAGGGGCAACGGAGGAATATAATACTGAAGAGGTGCCCAGCCCTGGGAAACAGCTGCCTGAGGCTGCATCCTCCCATTGCACCAGAGGGAGGGATCAGTACTCTCGCTGAGGCCAATGCAATTGATGGTTGCGAGGGTTGAGGGGAATTTTTGTTCCTGTCCCTGTTGTACGTGCTCTGGTTCCCACCTAAAAATAGACCTTGTGTCACATCCCGGCCTAGTGAGGGGACAGAATAAATACTTACATTAGGCATGATGGTCCAAGATTGCTGAAATTTCAATGTAACTAAATTAGTAGCATTGGTAGAATTCTTGAATACAGTATGAAGTAATGTATTCAATAACTCTTTTTGTTTTCTTTTATGTTTTACTGTCTTGTTCATTTGAGTTGTTTAAACAATACGTCATTCATTTAGTTGCTTTAGATTTATTCAAATTTTAGTTCAGTTACTTATTAGAAACAAATTTGATGCCATTTCCTTGTTTTCCTTTTGCCAAATCCTCAGAATCTACAAAATATAAATATCTTGATTGACTAACCAATTCCTAGAATTCCATCTTTACATGTTCTTCTGCCAATATATATTTGTGATCCTGTCTTATGCAGAAGGCTCAACATGAGATTTGTTTTACTCAAACCATTTTTTTTTTGCTGCCAATCTTCTAAGAATGGATTCTAAATTAATCTGGCATTGTATGCAGTTCTCCTATTTTTGAGTTCGTCTTACATGCAAATCTTCTGTTCTTTTGTAGTTGGAACCATCTTTGAATGGCTTAGTTTTACTTTGGACAGTGTTTTATTCAAAGGAAGCAGGATTAACGTGTATTTTGAGTGTGCTGATGCAATACACAAACATGGAACTGTTTTCTCCTGATAAAAATTAGAGGCAGCATAAACATTGTTACAGATCTCGTAATGTGAATAGATATATAATAAAAGTTTTGGAGTCATCCCTTGGAAACTAAAGATTATCTTCTCAAGATATATCCAGAATGGTAAGGTCATTTTGACTTTTCTGGATGTGATACCAAGAATAATTTGAAATAAACATATAAATGAAACTGATAATAAAATATCTATCAGTCACACAACCTGTTCTCCCCCACTGAGTAATGAAATATTCTGTTCTTATAGTAGCATTGATGTCTCAAAATATGTTTTGTATCACCACAACAATGACAACAGGTTTTTAATGAGTTTTTTAATGTTCACCCAATACAAGGCTCATGAGACACTCAAGGTAGAGGGTAACTATGTGGTGTTTAATGAGCATAACAATAGACAAGAAGTGAAGTTCATGTGATCATGCAGGATGGATAATGGTTAACCCTAGACTTGAAAAAATCAAGATTGTAGTGATTGGGAAAGCATCCTGCTTGAAGTCTGTTCCACAAAGTGGCAAATCTTAAGAGGAAGCTGTCTGACTGGAACTTCCTCCTTACTAATGGAATACAAAGGGAATAAAGATGATTCATTTTTGAGTATGAAGTATGATGGGTCCCACTTGCAATGGCCCGGGCTGCTGGGACCAAGGAATGTAGCTCATCAGAATCAACAAAAAGCCCCTAGAAATTTCCTTCCTAAACTAACTGAATTAGCTGAGGATCATTTTGTGATGACTGAAAAGAAATTATCCCTTCAAAGATGAAATTGGATATTGAATGTTATTCTTTCTTTTATATATATATATATATATATATATATATATATATATATATATATATATACTGGTAGTAGAACCCGGCGTTCGGGATATAACAGTAAGAGATAGATCAAGTGTCCACCATCATAAAGACTGAAAAATAAAATTGACAAAGATTATTGTTTAGGTTGACGGACACGCATGTCTTAATTTTTTTTTTTTTTTTTTTTTTTTTTTTAATTGGTCAAACCCAAACTCAAACAAAAACATTGTTTTCAATCGTTATAAGTCTCTACCGATTGAATAGAATTTTATTATAAACAATTGTCTTGTAAATGGAATTTTTAAAGCATTCTGAATGTAAAAATAAAAAAAAAAAGTGTACAAGACAATAAGAAACACTACATGCCAAAAAAAAGTGAAGTTTTGTTGAAATCGGTTGAAAAATGTAGGTAGCCTTTCTGTAATCTTTTAGTTTTACAATTTATGATTTTTACTTATTGAATACAGTAAAAAAAAATTGCATATTTTGCTTGTGGTGATTCATAATTAGAATTCTGATTTGAATATATTTTCCTCGTTGTTTCTAATACAAAAATATTAACTTTATTTGGGTTTATTAATTATGATCTAACAAATCTTATTCATTTAGTAGCCTTTCTGTAATAATAATCTTTTACAATTTATGATTTTTACTTATTGAATACAGTAAAAAATTGGACACCATGTGTATTTAAAGTAGTTTCCCGTTCCGGTTATTATTTTTAGTTAGGACTTGTGTATGTTTAGATTTCATTATCTTTCCCTAAAGATAAGGAATTTATCCGATGTTTGTATTCGTACAATCAGTAGAGATCGTTAGATTATTGTTTAAGATTGATGGACACGCATGTCTTAATTAGTTTTTTTTTATTTTTTATGAATTGGTCAAACCCAAACTCAAACAAAAACATTGTTTTCAATCGTTATGAGTCTCCCGATTGAATAGAATTTTATTATAAATAATTGTCTTGGAAATGGAATTTTTAAAGCATTCTGAATGTTAAAAATAAAGAAAAAAGTGTGCAAGAGAATAAGAAACACTACCTGCCAAAAAAAAAAAAGTGAAGTTTTGTTTTATCGGCTGAAAAATATAGGAAATCCGCTCCCATATTTAAAGGAACCCACACACACAAACAACCCGATGTGAGTTGTCCCCCTTCCAATTAAATTTGATGCTTTTAGCTTCCATTTTTGAAACATGGTTATTACTTTGTAGCGAAAAAAACCATATTTTAAATCAGTTAATTTATAATATTAATGCTCTGTAAATTTACATTGAGCACTATTTTGTAAAAATAAAATTATCGATAAGAACACCGGATTATATGTCTTACTGTTTTTTTTTTATATATATATATATATATATATATATATATATATATATATATATATATATATATATATTCAAGTATGTTTGGTGAAATTAGCCAACGCCTACAAATTAGCACAAGATCCAAGGTGTAAGACAGATGGCACAGTCTCTCAACCAAGTTGATGTATGGTATCTATATCAAACCCATACCACATGAGACCTAACATTGTCATGTAGGAAAAATACATGCTTGCAATGAAACAATGTTGTCTCCTTCTGCTTGAATGCTTGATGCACACTTTCCAACTGCTGTATGTACAGTAGTGTCTTGACTCATTGATAGCAACTCATCGTCCACTACTTGTTGACTAGTCCACAGATACAGAGCATGATTCTTTGGTGTAGAGGTGATCTTGTGAGGTACAAGGTTCTGTGGTGACAACCAATGTCTAGCATGATACAGGACCCACTTTTTATCACTGGTGAGCACTCAATCAAATATATGTTGCATTGCCAATAAAGTAATAAGAAACAGGCTGTCACTCGTAGCTTGTTGGCTCCCGACAGTGTGTGGGGTACTTACTTGCTCAACTTTTTCACTTTCCTTATGCAGTGAGTGCAGGTGAAACCTGAAACCTGAAAGCCTTTGGCAAGATCATCACAGGTTTGACTGTTGTCCTCCTCTATTGTGCCTTCAGGGCCTCATCATCTAGAACTTGTGGCCAGCCACTGCAGAGTTAATCGTAAAGAGACAGATCTCCCAACCTGAACTTCTGGAACCACTGCCTGCCAGTGCATTTGCTAAAAGCATTATCACCAGAAGCTTGATGTATTTGGTGACTTGACACAACAGCAGACAAACCCACCTTAAAGTCATAAAGAAGACAACACTTAACGATCTGCTTCGACACCAACATGTTTCCTTGTTGTACTGATTCTTGTTTCCATTTTCTCTCTCTCTCTGGCTGTCCCATTCCTCATTTGAAGCTGCTAACCATACTTCTAAACAATCTTAACTATAAACTATGCTTTTTACCTCTTACTCTATAACCCTCTATCCTGAGTGGTTCTTGGGCCTTGAACAAGATGAACATTATTGTCAAAAAGAAAAGAAACCAGGTTAACCACATGAGCAACAGCAAATCAAGTAGTTCTTTGACAATCTGTCTCACCTGCTTTGTTCTCTTGCTTCTGTTATCATTTCTAACTTTGATTGCACAGACATCTTCTCTTGTAGTTACCATTTCTGTTTGCCAATTTCTGATCTCTGGTCATTCACTTTTTGATTGGCAGTCTTCGACTTGCACTCACTGACACTTCTTGCCTGCACAACTGTCTAACTGGGTTGCATTACAAAATCAATACTTTCACTTTCACTAGACAAAGAAATGTTTCCAATATAATCAAAATCAGAAAATGACGAAAACTGCTTCCATAGTGCCACAATGGTATCACTGTATTTATTGAGAAGTATCAATGGAGAAAGGCATTACTAATAACATTACAATGTGTCAGAAATGAGTTACACTGAGAAAGTCCATCTAAATCTGTTCCTTTTTGTAACCAGAAAACTAGTTTTGGATTGTATGATTTTTTTCTTGAAAATAATAATGGTTTAGGGATAAAAGTCTTACTAATTAACCTATAGCTGGGGTGAGAAGAAGTGCATTCATACCTTTCCCAAAGGTATTTGCACATAATATAATGAACACAATTGGAATTGAAACTCAGCTTGCTGATTACAAATTCTGAGCCATTATTGATTACACCACACACAACAACTGGTATTCCCAAGTGGTCACCCATTTAGTTACTGACCAGTCTCGACATTGCTTAACTTCGTTGATCGTATGCAAACTGGTGTTTCAACATGATGTGGCTGTAAACCTTTTTGTACAAAGTAATGGAAACATGAGAATAAAACTGTTATACCTAAATTTATTGTTTATTTAACCCTTGACTTCATCATTTTAGTGCCAGTAAGTATGTGTGTGTTTTGGGGACTTCTCCAAACATGGATTATTCTTCTTGCAAGAGCACAAGAGACTCTGCTCTGCTGCCTCTTGGGTCAGTGTTGATATGTATATATATATATATATATATATATATATATATATATATATATATATTTATGCACATTTCATTATAAGCGGCAGATAAAGTACTATGATTAAGCTTTTTATTTAATTTTTCTTGTGTTCAAACAAGTGTTTTCTTTTTCTACACACTCTGTGTCCCAAAAAAAAAACACATGAAAAGTTAAATAAAAATCTTGTCTGTCGTTTTTAATGAAACATATATAAATGAAGGATTGCTGTCTAAATACACAATTATATATATACTGGACTTAAACTTCGTTTTTCATATATGAGGGTCCAGCCACTCAGTTCTTAGAACTGAACAGCCAGACTACCTGCCCATGCGATTTGATTATAGTGGTGAAGGCTTGTGCAAAATCAACTTCACTTCTTGGAATAGCCGTATACAGAGAACTGGTGCACAAGGTCCTCAATCGACCCTCCTCAAGTTTTGAATTCAGAATTGTCCTTCTTCTAGACCAGTTGCCAGCCAAGGCTATAGAATCCAGTCTGTATTTACCTATAACTCACAGTGACAAGAGATGGATTCATATCTTTGCCAAAGTTATTTGCATGTAAGTCAATGCAACAGACTCAACTGGAATTTAAACTTGGCTCACTCATTCCTCTGTCCGAACTGCTAACTATTATCCTACCATGCTACCATATATATATATATATATATATATATACATACAAGTATATGATAGATGTATACGGAATGAATTCCAATAACCAACAATTAATGAATTTAAAACTTTTAAAACCATTTATTTTACATTCAACATCATCACTTGATAAGACACCAGAGGTGTTGAAACAAAATGGCTATTTTTCTAGTGATTTTATAACATATTTATGTTATAATTTTTAAATAAATAATTTTTTATATATATATATATATATATATATATATATATATATATATATATATAGATAATATTAGTGGAAAATATACATACATATGCAAAATATATATAAAAATACCCATACATGTATATTTTCAGAAAAAAATTTTCCAAGAGGAAGAATCCAGGTAGAACTCAATGTCTAGGACAGAGTAAGGATATAATAAAAAGGCTTAGACACTAATATTCCATGGTCATAATTTATTTCATTGGAATCGTAAATACAATCCAAATCATCAGACCTACAAATTCAAAATGAAAACAGAAAAAACAATTCCGGAAATCAAAACAGAATTTGGAGAAAGTGTAAGTATGAGGAGGAGGGAGATGAAACCTTAAAATAGAGAATTTTAGGAGATGGGGAGGGGAATTAAGTATGAGGAGGAGGGAGATGAAACCTTAACATAGAGAATATATATTTTTTTTATATATATATATGTATATATAAATTAAAGACAAAGTAAAAAGAATCTGTGTGACATATTTCAGTTTTGCATCTGATGAGTTCCTAAAAGGTGAAATGCATAATATATATTTTTTTCTTTGTCATTAATTTACCTAATATATAAATATATATATATATGTATATCTGTGTTTGTATATATATGTGTGTGTTGTATATATATATATATATATCTATATATATATATATATACATATATTTAATTTACGAAGAACTTGGTAAACCGAATGGGTAATTCCAAGGAGGATGAAATCCTGAGAGCTCAATGCGAATACAGAGCTAATATTTAATATATATATACACACACATACATACATGCACACACATTTATATATAGACAAAAGGAAGTCATGTCACATTGGTGAGAAAGTGACTGGAGACGAAGTGCCTGGTCAGGACTGATTGTATTGCAGACTTTTCTCTGGATTTTGTTAAGAATCTCAAGACATATTGTAGGAGCACCAGACCCACTCAATTTTAAAAAACATAATATTTGATCATACAAATTCCATTCCAAAAGGGAAAAAATAACCACTCCAGATATTGAAAGATTATATTCAAGTATTATTGGATTATCCACAAATTTTAAAACTAATCTTGAGCATTTTGAATTTTAATCTTCTTTAAGAACGTTTTTGCTGCTGACCTCCAGGAGAATAACTCTTTGCACCTTCTCAGACTAATGTTTTCCACTGACCTGAATAGGAATGATTATATCATATCAATTTCTAGGTGTATTTTTAATCAATTCACCCCAGTTAAGGCTATAAAGCCACTAAGATGCAAGAGAATGAGAAAATATGAGAAAGAAAGAAAAACTGTTAAGTAGAGAGAACAATAAAAGAACTGGAAGATAACGATTGAGATTGCATTTGAATTTTTGAAGATCAAAGTTGACTGAAAAGCAAGTGGTTAGAGGAGAGTTCCAAAAGTGTCAGAGAAGAAACTGTCAACATAGAACCTACGGTTGCATCTAGCCATTTTAACTGTTAACTGATGAGATCTTGCCACCAATCTAGTACTGCACTTAAATTCATAAAGTCTAGGTACCATAGGGAAAAGTTTATCAGAACAATTACTGTGAAAATATTTACAGAAAAGGTGTAGGGAAGCTATGCAACTCCAGTGGGAAAATGACTTAAAAAGTTGCTTCATTGTCTCATGCGAGTCAATTTTTCTCACCAGACACATTCTGTTACACATTTCTAAGTTGACCATTCTTCCATGCATTGAATATTGCTGCCATATTTGGTCTGTTGTTTCTGCTAAATATCAAGAGATTCTTGACAAAATCCAAATAAAGAATATGCAATGTTAATTGTCCTGACCTGGAATCACTTTACTACAGGCATAATGCAGCTTGCCTTTGCCTTTTCTATAAATATTTTAATGGCAATTATTCTGATGATCTGTCCTCTTTGGTACCTCACTTTCACAAATTTAAGTGCAGTACTGGATTGACAGGTAGGTCTCATCATTTTACTGTTCAGATTGCTAACTATAAGTTCTATTCTATTAGATTCTTCTTGGAATTCTTTCCTGTGGAATTCTCTTCTAGGTTCTTTGTGGTTAAATACGATCTTCAAAAATTCAAAATACAATGTCAGTCATTATCTTCTGTCTCCTTGAATCTTGTTGCCTCTCTTTAATAACTATTTCTCAATTTTATCACTCTCAGTAACCCCTAGCATCTTAGTGGCTTTATTGCCTTGCTTGGAGTAAAATGATTAAAAAAAACATTTCAGGCAGAAGTTGCATCACAGGAAGAATAAAAATTTTGACATTGCTCTTTAGCACCATCAGCCATTTGGAATAGGCTAGGCCATTTACCTCAGCCCCTTCACATGCTGCTTGAACCAAAAAAAACTAAACAGAAAACTAAGTTTATCTTCTTGGCGTCGCTCGTTAGCAGTCCTATTGAATTAAGCTTTACTATTTGTATAAAATCATTGTGATTAATTTTCAAAAGAAATAAAACTTCATCTTTCCTTTTCTTTCTTTTTTTTTCTTCAAATTATTAGCTTCTAAAACTTCTGTATAAGTTTTATATGTGGAAAAGTCTCTAGATCTCATTCTAGAAAAGAAGTACAAATCAACAACAAATAAAGATGTGTATTTAACATTGAAATAAAGTAAAACAAATTATGCGGGGGTAATAATAGGACTAAAATATTTTATGAACGAATAAGATAAAAATATAGAATCAGGAATCTTTAAAACATAGTTGCCCAATTTTTAACATCTGAATTACCTCTTCAATATTTAAGATTAAATTTAGTTTCCCAACATTTAGCATCTAATTTAGCACCCCAACTTTTAACAACTGACTTAACTCCCCAATATTTAACATCTAATATAGTATCTCCTTACAATCTGACTTAGCTCCCATGTTTTTAACAACTGACTTAACTCCCCTACTTTTAACATCTGACTTAGCTACCCTCCCCCACTCAACATCTGCTTAATATAATAGGAAACTACAAGACTATAGCCTAATGAATTAAAATGTTGGTTCATGAATTTGATATCACAGTAATTGTAGGTTCAATCTCTGGGCCAAGCAGTGTGTACTTGGACTCAGTAGAAAGAAGGTGACTAATAATTGAGCAGTATTAAAAAAAATGAGATGAGATATCCCTAAACATGGACAATAGAATGAGAACACTCTACTTAAATAATGGGTTCAGTTCTGAGTTCCCTGTAGGTTAACTGGGTTGATATACACCTGGTGAAGACCAGAGGACACAACAGCCAAAATGTTTTGATAACAACAACAAAGATAAGGACAATAATTTGAATGTAAATAGTGTAAATATAGATGTTAATGTAGAAAAAATAAATGATAGATTTTAGGATCAAAAAATGAGATTGTGAAATTCACCAAGTTCAGTGCTGGTTATGAAATATCGGTTCACTTGTTTGCTTTTACATCAATTCTTGTTGGGTTATGTTCTTTAATATCAAAATCATTCATTTTTTTCATTATATTTGGTCTGAAGAGAGGCAAATATTGGTCATTTATATTTGAGTCCATAAGCATTCACTTGTCGCAATTCAGTCTTAAAAATAAGATCTGAGAAACGTTAAAAAGTCTGTGAAGCAACTACAAAATCAGCAATGACTGATCATGTGTGAATGGAGAGGAAACATAGGAATTTTACCATTGCAGCTCAGGTCAGACATCAGGTTCATGAGAAGTCTTCTGAGAGCTCACAAGTAGAAATACCAGACATAGCATGCCAAGATTCAAAAAAATTAAAATTAACACCTGAAGAAGGTTTCAGCTTACAGCAGCCGAAACAGTTTGATAAAGAAAACTAGAAAAGATGAAGAAATCAGTAGAAACCATTAAACTTATTGATAAGATGCAAATTTCACTCAGACAGCTTTTTCCCCAGAACTGTTGGAATATGAAATGGGCTCCTGGGTAGGAGAATACTTCCCTGGCCATTACAATCTTAACCTTTTCAAGTTGAGAATCAACCATTATCTATCCTACATATGCTCATAATATGCAACTTTTACTCTCCCTATATGTCCTGACAACATTTAGTAGCCCTCTACATTGAGTGACACTTAGGCCTTTTATTAGATGAACAATTTAAAAAAAAAGCATTGATGATGATTGATGGATTATCAACCATTCGTGGGTCATTTAAAGCTAAAATTCTTTTGAGAATAACAGTGATTTATTCAAAGATAAGTCCTACTATTTAACCCATAGTTGTGGGGACAAGATGAATTCATACCATTCCCAAAGCATTTGTACATAAGTGAATGTAATGAACTAGACAGGAACTTAAACTTTGTTCTCTGATTCTTCATTCTGAACCACTATCCATTGCACTACCTGTACATCCAATTGACAGCAATGCAATAATTTAACTATATCACCTTGACATGCAAGGTTATGAGTGATAATAACAAGTGTTATGGATGGCAAAAAGTGCTTAAATTGGGATAAAAAGTATTAAAGAAATAACTTATGAATTAGGAAGAATTATATCCTTTATTTGCTGTTGTATAAAGAATGATTTTATTTTGAAATACCTCTTGTGTGCAGTCTGATATTTTGAAGCCTGTTGGTTCTTTACAATAAAAATGAAATGACTTGAATTAAATTATTCCAACTGACTGGCCAAATGGAATGTTTCAAGAATCATTTAAGATGAGAAGATTAACCTAAAAATAGATTAGAAGATATCAAAGAACAATAGCAAATTGAACAAGAAAATCTTACAGAAAAGGAATTTCTTTTTTTTTTCTTTTTCCAGTATCATTGATTTAAAAAATAAAAAGAAACCTTTTCAAAATTGGTAATGTCTTTGACTCATTTTACAAGAATAATGTGAAAAAATTTGGATTGATTTTGATTTTTTTATGGTTTATTTAAAAAATAACTTTGTGCTTTATTTAAAACCAAAACATATTTCAGATTGTATGTTGTTGCTTAAGGTACCAGGTATTCCCAAGTGGTCCCCCATCTAAGTACTGACTGGGCATGACACTGCTTAACTATTGTTTGGTTTGGTTTGTTTTACAGCATATCATCCTCAATAGGTTATTAAATACTGACAAGATTTTTAGGATATGTTCGTATGAATAGAATATGTATTCTTTGTAAGAAATCAGTTTTTAGATCAGGGTTCGGGTTTATTTTGATTTATGGCATATCAACACCTCAATGGGTTATTTAATGCCAACAAAATTTTTATTGATGGTAATTTTTTTTTTCAAAATATATTGCTGCTAATATATTTTTTTCAAAAATGTATTGCTGGTAATAATTTTTTTCTTCAAAAATTCATTGCTGGTAATAATTTTTTTCTTCAAAAAATCATTGCTGGTAATAATTTTTTTCTTCAAAAATTCATTGCTGGTAATAATTTTTTTCTTCAAAAATTTATTGCTGGTAATAATTTTTTTCTTCAAAAATTCATTGCTGGTAATAATTTTTACAAAACTGTATTGCTGTTATTGAAACCTATTTTCACACTTTCATAAAATTTTGACACCAGTTTCGGGGTTAACTATTTGCCCATAGCTGGGACCCTGACAGGTGCTACCACCCCGGGTGAGGGTGAACCTTGGAACACCAGCAATTTAGAGGTGGTTCCACACTCCTCAAAACCTCATGATCAGAAGCCTTGCTGTTGGATGTAGTTTATCGTCTTACTCAGGATGGCTTAACTTTGGTGAAATAATCATTGATCTAACTTTTCAGATCATTAAATTCCAGATGGACATGCATCATTTACACAATGAAAAGAACAGACATTCTATATTAATTCAATTTATCTTTCAGCTTTTCCAAACTGCCAATCACCTCCCACAAACCTGGGTAACTGTAGATGCAAAAAATATCCTAAATGAAGGCTGATTTGAGCTTTCAACTCATATGAGTCATCTTCAGGAGTGTGAAAAAGTAAAGTGAAATAAAGGAAAATGTAATGTAGCTTCCCTGTGTATTTTCTATAATTATTTTTGGGGTAATTGTTCTAAATTTTCCTTTGTAATACCTTGACTTTATGAATTTAAGAATAGTATTAGATAATGGAAATAGCTAGTTGTAACTGTAAGTTCTATGCTAGCAGTTTCTTCTATCGCACTTCTTGACTGTGGAACTCTCTTCTGGCTTCTTGCTTTCCAGTCAAATTTGATCTTTAAAAATATACAATATCAGTTGTTATCTCCTGTCTTCTTAACTTTAGTTTTATTGTTGGTTTTCTTTAATAGTATTTCTTCTCTAAAACTTAGTAACCTATTGTGTCTTAGTGGCTTTATTGCCTTGCATGGAGGGAAATGATTAAAAAAAATGAAAAAGAAGAGAACAAGTTTCAAGGAGACAAAAGATGATTGACATTACATTTGAATTTCTGAAGATGAAGTTGGCTAGAAGGCAAGAAGCTGAAAGAGATTTCCACAAGCGAGAAGTGCAAAAGAAGCTGGTAGCATTTATGATAAGTGAAGATAAAAAAAAACAGAATTATTGCAAGTTCTTGGAAAAGATATTTTTAAGTGATTCAGGTAAGACATTGCTTCTTCACATTCTGCAATGCCAACTATTAACAACTTCACCAAAAAAGTTTCAAAGAAAACAAATTATTGCAATTCTCTCCATATTACCTAATATTAATCAATTAAACAAACCTGCAGTCCATCATTAAAAGAAATGCATATGAGAATAGGAAACAGTATTCGATCAAATAATATATATCAACCATTTGCCATTCACCCTTGCATGGAATACTGCAGCCACTGTTCATCTTAAGGTCCTCAACAAAATCCAGGGACGGATATGCAATGGCCCTGATCTGGCATCTCATTTACAGTCGCTCTTTCACAGACATGCTGTCACTTCCCTCTGTCTTTTCTACAAATACTTTCATGGTAACTGCTCCAATGAGCTACTTTCACTAGTTCCCAAACTGCATGAATTTAAACATGCTACTAGATTGGCATCTCAGTCCCACCCTTTCACTGTTGAAACAGTTTAATATAGCAGTCTCTTCTACTCCAATATCTTTATGTCTCGCACTTCCCATCTGTGGAACTCCCTTACTCTTACTTGCTTCCCTGATAGCTATAATCTCCAACTATTCAAATGCAATGTCAATCAAAATCTCCAGATGCCTCAATCTATTCCCATGTCCTTCTCTTCATCCTCTCTTCTTTCATGCTACTTTACTCTTGTTCCCACTCTCTGTAACCCCTTGTTTGCTAGTGGCACTCCTATCTTGCTTGGGGTGAAATGTTTAAAAAAATATCTCTATGAAGCAAAGTTGGAAATGGTACTTAAGCTCAAATCAGACTTCAAGTGGAACTTGTACATTTGTTCCATCACTAAAGATGGTGAAAAAATGGTCAGTTTCCTGTACCACTGCAGTAAGTACCTGACTCCTCTTGCTATTCTCTGTGTTTACAAGAGCCAGATCAGGCTGAAAATGGATCACTAATGCCATATATGAACAGGAGCTGCTCAGTCTTAACTTTCTAATCCAAAAGTGCCTATGCGGCCATGTGGGTGATGAATAATTTTTATTCTTCAGTCAGTTTTCCATGGAAGAAACATTGCTTGCATCTTACTACTCT
This sequence comes from Acanthosepion pharaonis, assembly GCA_903632075.3. NCBI lineage: Eukaryota > Metazoa > Mollusca > Cephalopoda > Sepiida > Sepiidae > Acanthosepion > Acanthosepion pharaonis. Next base: position 1,489,310 of record CAHIKZ030002944.1, read on the forward strand.
ATTGTTATTTCAATGGAAAGTCTTCAGCCGAACTACTTTACTTAATTCCAACAGTTCTAACCTTCACAGCTAGGACCCCACCATGCTATGCACATTGTAGCAAACTACCACAATTCTCTTCATATGCCATTGCTGAAATGTAAGTTCCACTCGAACAGCTTCATGAGCAACTTACTCCCACCTATCCCCATAAACTCTGCCTCTTATGCTTTAACCCTTTACCTTGAGTGGCTCTTGTGCCTTTTACAGGGTGAGCATTATTGTAAACAAAAAAAGGCAAAGTATAACATTTTGAGACTTTAAGCTAAAGTGTATATTCATGCAAGACATTACTCTTCACATTCTGTGATGCTGACCATTGCCCACCTTACCATAAAAAGTTTCAAAGACACCATATTAAGTGAATGGTCTGCAAATTTCAAATCCAAATCATGAACTTACTCATTTCTGTTGGAGAAACCCCTCTCTGATAGGACCATCTCTTTAGGGGTGTAACTGTACTCACCTCGCTTGACAAATTGCGAGTTGGACAGGCTATTTAACCCATAGTTAGTTTGGATGGCTGTTGCCTCTGAGTTCATCTGCTCTAACAGCTCTCATTTTTGCTGCTGCTGGGGTTCCACTTATCCTCCCCACCAGACCAGGATCTGGTGGGGCAGCTGGTTTAGTTGACAAGCACTTGACCACCCAGCTTATCAATTCACAGTTGTCCTTCTAGACAGGTTACCACCCAAATCTATCAAACTTAGTACATTGTGTTATTTATCCATAGCTGGGGAGGAGGAGAACAGAAGGATTCAAATCTTTCCCATGGCTATTTGCTCATAAGTGAATGTAACAAAATCAACTTGAATTTGAACTCGGCTCACTGATTCCTTAATCCAAGCCACTTTAGATGCGTGTTGTGATGTAAATGAATATCGACTACGATTGAGGAATCAGTGTCAAGTTTGAATTCCAGTCAGAGTCATTACATTCACTTATGCACAAATAATCTTGGAAAAGGTATGAATCCATTTCTTTCCCCCCCCGCCCCAGCTATGGATTGAATAGCAGGACAGATTTGGTCCTACAGCCTTGGTTGGCAACTATTCTACCATAGAAAATAACAGCGAATTACTGCAGGAAAATCTTCTGTCTAGTCACTCATGAATTGAGAGAGAAATGATTGCCCAAGTGTGTATCACATATGGCACTTAACAGAAATATTCAACAGCAATTTAGGTGAGGAAGTTGGGAAGAGACATAGTGATGATGCCATTGAGTCAGAAGTGTTTACTGGAACTGAAAGAGAATGAGAAGACTATAGTGAGGAGAAAGGACAATAAAAGAACAGGTTTCAGGAAGACAGAAGATGGCAATAATGCCACTAAGACGCAAGGGGTTACTGGGAGTGAAAGAGAATGAGAATGCTTTAGTAAGGAGAAAGGACAATAAAAGAACAGTTTTCAGGAAGACAGTAGATAGCGATTGTTGTTGCATTTAAATTTTTGAAGATTGTAGATGGCAGAGAAGCAAGAAACTAGAAGAGATTTCCAGAAACAAGACATGCAAAAAAAAGAAATGAGTAGAATATGTTGTATTGTTGCATCAAGTTAGTTCAACAGTAAAATGGTGAGACCTAATTGCCAATCTAGTAGTATGCTTAAATTCATTTTGTTTGGAAACCAAGGAGGAAAGTTCATTAGAATAATTGCCATGAAAATATTTATAGAAAAGACAGTTATACTTCTTCCCAGCAGGCCTTAAAACAAACTCAATCTGTATCCCATACCTTGAGTGGCTTTTGGGCCTTGTATTAGCTAGACAAGAGTAAAAAAAGCCTCATAAGATTTGGCTTTTAATATCTTTCCTTATAAAAAATATTGATAATGTTTGCAGGTGTCAGAATTAACTTTTGTAAATGAATTAACTGCAACGTAAATGATATATGCCATAGAAACATTTGTTTAATACAATATCCCATATACCTGAATAAGATATTATTTTTTATAATTTTACTTGTTTATATGCGATCCTTCATATTCTATACCTTTCATAAGTTTTTCACTATTCAGTCAAGAATAAACAGTTGGATCAATTGGTAATGTATTACTTACAGCTGGAATACTAAGAAGAGGCACTTTGACTTTGTGTCATGTAATTTAAGCAGCATTTCTGGAGTGGTGGAACAGATAGCCAACCATTTTTCTCATGCCTTTAGCAATGGATCATATTTACAAGTTCTACTTGATGTCCAGTGTGAGCTTGTATCTAAATAGACATTCCAGATGTACAATACATCTGTGGGAAGTGAGGGGGTTATAGAGTGGAACCCCCCCCCCCGTAAGGCTATGTAAATGCTTTTCAACTGAGGATTGGGTAGCTCCAGCCCAGATATAGCAGCAATACACTATTTCTGGTCTGATCTGACTCTTGTCAAGGTAGATGATAGCAAAATGAGTCAATTACTTTGGGGAGTGGTGCAGGGAGCCAACTATCTTTCTGGTGACTTGTGATGGATTGTATATACAAGTTTTATTTGATGTCCAGTTTGAGTCTAAATAGACATTTCAGACAAGGAAAAATCGTTTCAAACAAATTAATCCTCCAACTCTTAAAAAATAACAATTCGTCCTCAGCTCCTATAGTTTGGCTATAAAATAATCACAAAGATCTTTACCAAATAACAAAAACCACATCACCAGAACTCTTCCAACAGCACCAAAAAAAAAACAAAATATTGACCTGAGAATACAATTCATGTTCTTAAATAACCTCACCAGATTTACACTTTCATATGGATGTCATACATAGCATCCAAGTCATTCAGAGGTGTCAAAAATATCATTTATATACAACTGTTTTCTCAAACTAATAATTAAAAATGGCTTCAAATAAATTATTCTTTAAAAAAAATTTATATAAGATATATATCTTAAAGAATATGATTCTTTATCAAACCCTAAAGACTGAAACTATAAAATTACAAGCAAAGCCCAAATGAGAAACTAAAGTGTGCCCCTAAAGTCTGGATTCCCTAGGCAAAAATGCATATTTTCAAAAAATTAATTTTTCAACATTTTATTGAATTGGAATATTAACAGATAGCATCTTCAATATGATGTCCATGATTTGTAATGCAAAGATTGATATGCTTTGCAAGATTCAAATGAGCTCATTGTAATAACTCCACATTGACGTTAATTTTAGCATATTCACTCTTTATGCATTCAATCAAGTGTGTTGCATCTGTGATTTTTATTGAGTACACCTTCTCCTTTGGCATACTCCAAAAAAAGAAGCCAATTCTTTCTTCTTTTAATAAAACCATGTTTAATCTGTGAAGGTAAAAAAAATATAGTTAATGAAATTTCCTGTTTCCAGACTTTAGAGCCCCCCCCCCCCTGTATAATGAACTATTTGATATTCAACCAAATATGAGAGAATGGTTGCCCCACCCAGGTTTCACAAAAATAAGACAGGAGAGAGTATCAAATAGTTTTATCTAAACCTTGAATAGGACACAATCTAACACACACCCACGTCTATGAAAAAATTCAACTCTCCCATCATGCAACAGGCCTCAAGAACGTCCCACAGTTAAACATATACTCATAAGTTACCATCATCTCAGACAAAACCAAACAAAAATATTATCAAGAAAACAATACTAAAGAACTCTTTCAAAATAATAAACTAAACAACATCTTTAACTTATTATAAACATCATCCTTATTAGGGGAAATCAAACTTTTTATAAAAATATAAAGCAATAAAAGCTTCCAACAAAACTACATTAAACCTCTAATATATTTTGAAAACTGAAAAAAAAAAGTAAAAAAAGCCCTTCAGTATTCATAAAGATCTCCACTAAAAACAACAATGCAAATTCTAAAAACTAAATTGTATTGGAAACTTAATACAAAATAACTTATTTACATTATTTGGACTGTTGTTCTCATCTTTATTGCCATATTTATGACATTTAGGTTTTTGTACACTCCGGTCTTCTTCACGTGAATGGAATTTTGCACTGAACCCTTTATTTCATCCACCGAGGTAGATTGTTCTTGGTCCATGGACCATATTGCTTTTGGATGTCTCAGTTATCTCCCTTTAACTCAACTCTCCAAGTTGAAGTCTGTGGCTCATCTATATTTTATCATAATTATATTTTAACTAACTAACTATATATATATATATATATATATATATATATATATATATATATATTTGAATAAAAGACAGACCACGTTAAGATTCCATGTAATAAGCTATTTCACCATAACCCTTTAACAGGGTTCTGGATCATCAGACTTTACTTCAAAAGCTGAAATGAAAAATGAAAAGAAATTCACACGTTTTTTACGGCCTCATCAAGTATACGCAAAGTTAACGAAGTGAGGAAGTGAGGTGGGAGAGAAGATATGAGTGTGTCATATGTATCATTTTAGTTTCCTATTTTAACCCCAGTGTGTCGGCTGGATGTTGCTCAAATTTAACGTGTCTCGTCTCTAGATAAAGGTGGTTAAGGGGTGAGCGATAAGAGCTACATTAAAGGAAGACCTTACAACAACCCCAATAAATTACACGACAGGTTTCATTCAAATTCTTAGACGCTGTCAGTTCGCGTTACTTTAACGTGCATATTTGGGAGGTTAAGGTTTGATAAATATCTAAATTTTAAAACAATCTATGAAGAAATTAATTTGAAATTCGGTGGAGTTTTGGGTATTTTCTATGAAGCAGTCGATTGGAAAAATCCATAGACAGAACATTGAAAGAGCAATCCAATTTATATTGAGTACTTTTTTCCACTAAAACTTTTATCTTATAGCTTGTTAGGTTGACATTTATTCGTTTGATTTTTGTTTATTAAGTAAACTCGTGATTGTTTTTGATTTTTGTTCATTAAGTAAACTCGAAAGTGGCCTAACACCACAAATAAAGTGGAGAATAATATCAAGAGCCAGAACTCCCAAAAACTTCAGAGACAGATGCAACTTATGTTTGAAGGAGAAAATCTTCATAATCAAACATAAAGATCCAGACATACTACTAAATAGACACAATGAACTAGTTTTTTAAATGCCGCACAAAAACAACCTAAACCTAAGCAAGTACACTAAGAAATAATCATATAGGAACAGCAATTTTGAATGTTTTATATTCCCTTTGTTTTTAGAAATATTACTATGCACACGTGAACGCTAACACATGACTATATGTATACAACTATGATAATGTATTTGCACACTGAGACACCTGTTGATATGTACATGTATATGTTTTTATACGGAAAAAAGAAGCATACCAGGTTTTTTTTTTTTTTTTTGTGAGTGTGGAGATGTACAATTAGATAGGTACTTATATGTTTTGCCATAAATATGAAAGATCAGGTAATATTATATGTGTAAAGATATAGATAATGTAATTAAATACTGAGATAGTCTTCGAACGCAGGCATAAGTGGATGCACGGCTGGACATGAGGATAGGGACAAATACGTGGGTAGATATATGTAAGTGCAAATTAACGCATATGTGGGTATATAGATATTCTGCAGATTGCGTATGCATATGCATATGTGTGTGTATGTATATGTATGTATGTATGTATGCATATATGGGTGTGTGTATGTATGTGTATATGTGTATACGTATGGATGTGTAAATATATATATGTGTATGAATATATATGGATATGCAGATGTCCTTGTGTGTAGATGTATATGTGTAAGTATAAGTATACATGGAGATAGGTATTGAGACATGTGGATGTGCGTTTTCTCTGCAGGTGTATATGTGTAAAGATGGAAATATACATATATCGTTTAGATGTGAATGTGTGTAGGTGTATATAGGAACTCATAGGCATATAAGAAGATATAGGTATGTGGTTACAAATAGGGGTTTAAGACATGTGTAGATAAGAAATTGTAAAAGAAGGGCCTAATTTTCTGCTAGTGACATCTCTTCCAAATTTCTCCTCTAATATTCTCCAATTGGAAGTGAATTTTAAATAGCACGAAGGAAAGTTTAGATTAGTATTTTAATTGAGATTGAAAGATACTACCCCAATGTGGAGAATAAAATTATTTAAATGGGAATAACTGTTGATAATTGGGTACATAAAAACAACCACGAGTTTTTTAATGAACAAAAAATCAAACGAATAAATGTCAACCTAACAAGCTATAAGATAAAAGTTTTAGTGGAAAAAAGTACTAAATATAAATTGATTGCTCTTTCAATGTTCTGTCTATGGATTTTTCCAATCGACTGCTTCATAGAAAATACCCAAAACTCCACCGAATTTCAAATTAATTTCTTCGTAGATTGTTTTAACATTTAGATATTTATCAAACCTTAACCTCCCAAATATGCACGTTAAAGTAACACGAACTGACAGCGTCTAAGAATTTGAATGAAACCTGTCGTGTAATTTATTGGGGTTGTTGTAACGTCTTCCTTTAATGTAGCTCTTATCGCTCACCCCTTAACCACCTTTATCTAGAGACGAGACACGTTAAATTTGAGCAACATCCAGCCGACACACTGGGGTTAAAATAGGAAACTAAAATGATACATATGACACACTCATATCCTCTCTCCCACTTCACTTCCTCACTTCGTTAACTTTGCGTATACTTGATGAGGTTCGTAAAAAATGTGTGAATTTCTTTTCATTTTTCATTTCAGCTTTTGGAAGTAAAGTCTGATGATCCAGAACCCTGTAAAAGGGGTTATGGTGAAATAGCTTATTACATGGAATCTTAACGTGGTCTGTTTTTTATTCAAATATATCTGCTCTGAATTTTACATTGAGCTCTCTGGATATCATCCTCCTCAGGTCTACCCATACGGATTACCTAAATTTGCAGAAACTATATATATATATATATATATATATATATATATATATATATATACAGGGTGTCCAAAGTTAGTGTGCACTTTAAAATTATAAATTATTTAAGTGCACATGAACTTTATGGACACCATGTGTGTATGTATGAATATATATATATATATATATATATATATATATATATATATATATATATATATATATATATATAATGTAATGGTTTAAATCTGATAAATATTTTAATATATTTCTGTTTATACATTATATTTATGGATACAACCTACTTGTTAACAGAAATGAATTATCAAGAAAGATCATCGAATGTGTGTTTATAAACAGTAGCTTTACTAGTCCTCTGTGGGTGAGTCAGTTAACAGCATGTCAGGCTAAATGATGGTTTCTATATGGGATACAGGTTTGATACCTGTCAGAGGACTTATATTTTCTGTGAAATTTCTCAAACATCCAAGTTGGTAAATGTAATTAATACTGTTTAATTAAAACAGAGCATTTACTTAAATAAGTTGTATCCATAAAAATCACATATAAACAGAATATATATATATATATATATATATATATATATATATATATATATAGATATATATATATATATATATATATATATATATATATATATATATATAATTTCTGGTCATGTGTTATATAAAAGAGTTCCGCACTTCTTTCATTTGCCTTCAAGCTGTCTGAAGATCATGTGAACATGAAACTCAGGTTCTGACTAGGGCCATCTTTTCATAGGAATTAACACTGTCAAGCATTTTTGCTAGATAATCTAGGGGATGAGCACTTTCCTGAGTAGTTAGGTGTTTGTCTTTAGTTTTTTTTTCTTATTGATGTTCTTGTTCGAGATTTTATCTTGTTTAAGATTGTTTACATCTTTTTTGGCAAGTTGTTTGTTGGTTCCACCAACAGTTTTTGTCTTTCTTTTTTTATATATATATATATATATATATATATATATATATATATATATATATATATGTGTGTGTGTGTGTGTGTGTGTTTTTAACTTTGATATCAATAGCATTTCAAGAAGCCTATTTTTTCCTTTTGTTTGCAGTCTGGTGGAAAAGCTTCCTCTTCTCTTCATATGGCCAGATCAATTTGCCGCAGAGCTGAACGAAGGTCAGTGTTGTTCTCACTATGATTCCCTGTCTGAATTTCTGGGATAAGGAGTTAACAGTTATTTACATTATTTTAAAGTTGGACTAAACTTCTCATCTTTGTTGTTGCTATTTAAATTATTTACATTTGAGATATTGGATAACCTTCAAATAATTTCAAACTGAGTCCAATAAAGGTGGAGGTAGAAAGTTCTTGTTCCTTTATCCATCTCTTATTTAGTTATTGCTCACCCCATTTCCACTGAGTTTAAGTCTGCACTGACCATCCCAGGGATTGAACTCACAATTAAAATAGCACCAAATTCATGAACCGATGCTTTAATCCACTATTTTCTTGTAGGACAATCCGAAGTGAAGAATTTGGAATCTTAAAACTAATCTTCCTGCTAGGATCACACTTGACTACATTCACACTAGCTTCTCTTTTCTGTTACTGCTGCTGTTAAAGCCTTGCTGTCATTTCTCTCACCTGCTTTATTAACAGCTCCTATATCATATTTATTTCTATGCAAGACCTTCTAAGGAGATGGTATTTATCAATTCACCCACAGGAATTGAATGCGGCACAAGGCCTTTATAACGTGGGTATGTCCGAGCCCGTAGGGCCCAGCCAAAATAAAATCCATCTAAACCCGTGTTGGCGGGCTAGTTCAAATCAACCTCCCCGGCGAAAACCCCACCCTTTGGCGGAGCCTCGTCCGGGTTCCTCTCTGCAAGCAGAGAGTTCGACAGACACCCGGCTCGGCAGCTCACAAAGCACAGATACTACACTTTGATCCTAGCCACCGGGCCGAGACCTTCTAAGGAGATCCTCACAACCTTCTCTGTCTAGTATAATTTTTGTTTGTTCTGTTTTTGTTATCACAACATTTTAACTGCTGTACCCTTTAGCTTTCATGAGATGTCTGTCGATCCAGGTAACCTTCAGGGAATTTTGAACTGAACCCTTTATTTAATCTATCATGAGCTACATTTTTCTCGCATATCTGTTTTTTTTTTTGATACTGCTAAATTATCCTTATTCTTGTTTCAAATAAGATTGAATCTAAATTGAACTGATCTGAAGTGAACTGGCAATTAATGTGCTACTAAATGTTTACTTTGCCAAATTATTCAGGAACCAGTGCTTTAATTCTCTAGGCTTGGGACAATCCTGATGCTATAACTTGGAATCCTCCTCCTCTGCTGCCTTGCTGTTCTGCTTGACTTCCTTTTCCACTGGTTCTCTGTCTTCTGTTACTCATTCTTTGCTGACAAGCTAGGCTCCCTCCACTGTAATTTCCCTTTTTTTATTAATGGCTCCTCTGTGTTATTTATATCTACACTAGGTCTACTGTGCAGAAACTCATAGTTCAGGATATGTACTGATTTGTTCAGATTCTCCAGTGTTTTTCCATATTCAGGATATGTAGTTAGTTCCAGATAGCAGATCAGGCTCAGATTATTTCTGTATTGACTTTGAAATTTGCTGTTCTTTCCTGGAATGGATTCAAGGCCATTGTGTTAGAATGTTAGCATTCTGACCGTGAGGTTCAGGTTCAAATCTCTCTATGGCTGATTTATCAAGGAGGTGATATCTTGATTATATTAGATTTGGGAGATGATACCAGCATGTAACATTGTTGGGCAGTGGTTGGAATTCATACCACTAGTTAACCCATTCCTTGTTAGTGAAATTGGGAAGATGGAATTATTTAGAAGATGTTTTTGCTGGCATTAAGTCACAAGTCATCACGACTGATGTTTCAGAAGCACATTGGTCTTGTTCAACTACTGATTACATCAGATTTTGGGCTCTTTTTCAAAAACTGTATCTAGGGCCACTCAGCATAATCATCGTCATCAACTTTAACTCATATCCAAGAATTTAATTTCTTCTTTGCTGGTCACTTCCTTTATGATTATGGCATTGATGATTAAATTCACTGCCAATGTGCGGGTTCAGGAATAGAAGCTCCCAGTTTCACTAAAACATGCTCCTGTCATCCATTCCCTATCACTGTTTGGCTTTGCAAGTGTTGGCTGAAGGTGAAAACAAACCAGAGTAGAGGAAAGTGTCGATGGTGTGAATTTGTTTAAGGTGGACCTCAATTTATCAGGAAGTGATCAATGCACTTCATTTCATGACCTTCCTCAGTGGCACATATGGATTGAGAGATGCAGAATCTCGTCATGAAACTGCAGTGGGCTGTCGCTGACTGTCATATGTAGCTCTCTTCATCTGTTGGTTCAAGCATCTGAGACGTGTTGTAATCTGCTTCTTCCAGCATTGGGATCTTTTGGGTAGGTCATGCTTAGTCTGAGTTCTCGTCTCTGACCTTGCTGCCAAGCATAGTTGCAATGTCAATGACAGGTTGGTTTTGTGGATATTCAAGAAACAAATATGTCTGAGGAGGTGTCCAGTAACTGGTATTAGCTAATTACTTTAGCAGATGGATAGATTTGGAGATGAGAAGCCATTACTATTATTATTATTTACTTTGGTTTCTGATGTGTACTCATTTCTTTCAAGCTTCTGACCAGAGACCTAAGGTCAGTAATGGCGTTAAGACAATTTTCCACAGAGCAATTAAAAAAATATATTATTATTATTATTATTATTATTTCCTTTGATTTCTGGTGTGTACTCATTTTTTTTCGGGTCCCACCCAGAGACCTAGGGTTAGAAATGGCATCATGACATTTTCCACTGAGCAATAAAAAAAATAAAAGCAAAACAACACATATTTTACGTAGATAAAGCCCTTCATAAGGTGTGGGCTGTACTCATAAGAACAATTTTTTTGTATTTCTTTAAGGCATGGGCTACCAGGAATCCATTCAATGAGTCTATTGGAATATTTTCCAGTCAATCTGAGGGCTCCAACTACAACTGAAATTGTTGATGTCCTCATGTGCCACATTTTTGAGATTTCGATTTCAAGGTCCTTATATTTTGACAGCTTTTTGATGATCTTCAAAGATACATTGCAGTCTGCAGGGACTGCCATATCAATAAGGAGGCAATTTTTTTGTTTGCGGTCTCTCATAACATTGTCAGGGCAATTGCCTTTGCTTGTTCTGTCTGTGTGTATTGTGAAGTCTCATAAAATTGTTACAGTTCCTATATCTGTAACCGGATCTGGGTGGTGTTCATACCAATTTCTTTCAGTTTTCTTCCCGTAGAAGTTGCAGATTTTCCAGTGCAGATATTGGCCCACTCTGTCATGCCGGGTTTTATGTTCAATGGGTGAAAATACCATGCAACCTGATACAAGATGATCAATTGTTTCTGGATATTTATCACAGAATCTGCATTTTGGGCTGACACAATATTTTATTATTATTATTATTGTTATTATTATTATTATTATTCCCTATTGGTTGTCAACTCATGTTAGTTTCATGACATGTTTCTAAATGTCTTTTAAATACTTTATTTTACATTGTGTTATATTATTTATTATTTACATTATTTTACATTATTTTTTGTTTGTTTATTTTGACAGGATTAAATTTTTAAATTAAAGTATTAGGCACATTTAAAAATTTAAATATCTGGGAAGCGTTTTAACTGAGGACAGAAAATGTGACACTAAAATCTGAAGGTACATTGGAATAGTGAAAGATGCCTTCCAAAAGCTAAACACGGTATTAAGAAACTGGAAAATGTTGATTTATATGAAAATTTTCCTGTTTATAAAAGAGTGCTATGTAATATCCATCTTCCTATATGGCAGTGAATGCTGGATAATTTCCTCACGGATGAAGAAGAAACTTGAGGCAACAGAGATATGGTTCTACAGAAGGATGCTGAGAATACCATAAATGAGGAATGTGAGCAATGAGGAAATTTTGAAGAGAATGGAAATGCAGAAAACACTTGTACTTTGTGCCAGAAAGAGATAGTTGAAATTTCTAGAACACACAATGAGGTTAGATAGCTTGGAAAAATTGGCACTCACAAGACTTAATTGAAGCTAAGAGGAACAGAGTGTATCAGCAAGTAAGCTACCTAATGAATTTTGTTAGTGGATGACTGAAAAGAGATTAGAAAAGATCTACAAAAAGACAAAATTTACTAAGTGCTACAAAGGACAGGAAATTGTGCAAAGCCATGATCACCCCCCTCCTGAAGGGATATGGCATATAAGAGAAAAATTATTCTTCCGTTAATAAGGAAAGAAAAAAATTATGTACTGAAGTCACTAAGATCCATTGTATTCCTGGTGATGATGATAAACTACATCTGGCAGCAAGGCCTGTCATTGGGAGATTGGCGGTTTTGAAGAAAGTGGAAGCACCTCTTAATTGCTGTTGTTCCCAGGTTCATCATCACCTGGGATAATAGCATCTATTAAGGTCCCAGCTATGGACAAATAGCGACACCCACTCCCTGCAAAAAAAAAAAAACAAAAAAAAAAAACATTTTCTCCGTTCTAGAATATTTATATGAATGTAAGAAAAAAATTAAATAAAAAGCTTAATCGCAGTACCTTGTCTGTCATCTTTAACAAAACTTATATATATATTATCAGGTGTGACACATGGAGATATCAATGTTCCAGAAATCTTATTTATAAATATTTCTCTTTCAGAGTGATTCCATTAGTACAAGGTGGAGAAATGGATGATGCACCTTTGAAATACCTAAACAGGTAATGACTAATATCCCTACCCGATTTTCTGATGAATTTGCTTTTTCTTAAAAGTAGATGTTCTTTATCCTTTACAAAAGATTTCTCCAGACAGACTAATCTAATAACACTAATTCTTGATTCTGTTAATTAATTAATTAATTAAATCTACTCATTTTTATTTACTTTTATTGAAGATATCAGACAGCTATAGAGCTCATACCTTTTATCTGCCTAAAGATGGCTTTTCCTGTCCGCAGAGCTTAGAATATGCCGACCACATCTCTTACAAACAAGATACCCTCCACCAAGTATAAACGGGGACATTGTTTTTTTTACTTTTACTTTTTTTTTTATAAATCTTCCTTTCTGACTGTACCAGTCATATGTCTACTTTTTTGAAATCTAGATCTTTTTGACACTAGTGCAAACAAGGCTTGTGTCTACCTTTTTAAATATAGTACAATTCAGGCCTATAGGTTCACCTATCATCTGTTTCACACTCCTCCCTTGTCTTTTGAACAGGATTAGTGGTTTATCCCTTGTTTCCTGCTTAGGATTAGGTTTCTGATTCCTTCTAAATTCTACTTTGACACTGTCTAAATTCTGAAATTTTTTTTATCACCTATCATCCATTTCACACCTCCCCCTAGTCTTAGTAGAAGTTTATCTCATTTCCTGTTTATTGGGTTTCCAGTTCCTTCTAAAATATTTCCTTCTCTTTCACTTCTAGTAGGCCCTTGTGTCGTACTGGCATTACTGCCTTTCTTGGGGTGAATTGACTAAAAAAAATGTCTACCTTTCTTAATACAGTGCAATCTGAGCCTAGATTTACCTTTTTGGGTATACTGCAAAGCAGGCCTATGTCTGCCTTTTTGACACTATGGCAAATGAGGCCTATGTCCACCTTTCTGAATAAAGCACAATCCAGGCTTATGTCTACTTTTCTGAGTACAGTGAAATCTGGGCCTATGTCTGCCTTTTTGACACTATGGCAAATGAGGCCTATATCCACCTTTCTGAATAAAGCACAATCCAGGCTTATGTCTACCTTTCTGAGTACAGTGCAATCTGGACCTATGTTTACCTTTTTGACAGAGTGGAGTTATATCTACCTTTTTTGACACTGATGCAAATCAGAACAATGTCTACCTTTTTTTGACTCTAGTACATATGTCATATTAATCTGGATTGTAGAAGAAAGGCTACTCTGAATTCAAAATCTTGGAGAAGGCAGTGGAAATCCTTTTGACTATTTTTTCTACAGAGGTCTTAGCAGTTGACAGATCATGAAAAAAAATGAGACATTCTGTGGTGCAGTATAATCACCTATATCCTGAAGAAACATGACATAAAAGCAAAATTATGAATTGTCTTTCATTGCAAGACATTTATAGAATTCATAATTTTGAAAACTCTGTAAAAATTTTTAACTTTTCCCCGCCAATATATTAGTTCATTACAAAAAATTAGTGCCCAATTAGAAAATTAAGAACAAAATTTTACATACTCAGAAAAAAAAAATTTATTAGTCAAGTACATTGGCTACATTGTTTTAAATGACTCTCCCATCGTTCAACAAGTTTGTTGATGCCAATTTCATAAAAACTTTGTGTTTTTAGCTGTAAGAATGTTGTAAAAGGTTTTTAACTGTAAAAAGTCAAATTTTTTGTCATTCAAATTATTCTGTAGAGACTAGAACAAATGAAAATTCAAAGAATATAGTGAGTTCTTGAGGAGGTTTGTTTCTGCAATATGCAGACTTGTGTTATCATAGTGGGAAATGACATCCTCTCTATTTGCCAAAATCGGACAATTTTCTTGAATAGCAACATTAAGATTGATGATGGGATTGCAATATCTCTTTGCAGTTATTGTTTCACTGTTTGGAAGAAACTCAAAGTAAATTATCCTTCTACAATCGCACCAAATGGACAGCAATGCCTTCATTGAATGTAAAGTCTGCTTTAACCATGAGTTCTGCACATATACACCACAAGCTTCTTTCCAGCTCCATTTGCATCAGACGTCATCATCATAAATGGTCCATTTTCATTGCCTGTTACAATTCTGTCCAAGAATGGCTCCTTTTTTTAGTGTAACAACAAAGAAATCATTACAGAAACACAAGTTTATTCTGTTCTGTCAAAGAATGTGACTGTCACATGTTGAGTTTGGAAATTATCGCAAGTCTCTTCAAATGGCAAAAGTCAGTTGAAATATCGATTTTCGAGCTCTTAGCAATCTTTTATCAAAATCTTTGGTTTATTCTCCATGATCGCAAGCAGAGTTTCTTTATTGATGTCAAAAGTTTACCTGGAGTGCAGTTGATCATTTATGTTAAAATCACTCTGACAAAATCTACCGAACCAGTTTTGGACCATCCGAAGGGCTGGAGCATGATCCAAATAAAGCTTTTAAATGTTTTTTGTCACAGTTCTAATGCTTACATCTTCCTGAAATTCATAGAGCATAATATTTACCTGAGCTCCTTGATAAAATCCAAAGAATCAGTAATATTATTGGTCCTGATCTGGCAGCTTATCTTTAGTCACTTTTCAATCACCATAAGGTTGCTTCTCTGTGTCTTTTCTATAAATAATTTCATGGTAATTGTTTGGAAGAGCTTTTTGCTATGGTAACTAGACTTTATGAATTTAAGTGCAGTACTAGACTGGCAATGAGGTCTCATCAATTTACAGTTGTGCTGGCTAAATTTATGAATTCTATGCTAAGAGTTTCTTTTCTTGCACTTCTCACTTGTGGAACTCCCTTCCAGCTCCAAGCTTTTCAGCCAACTTTAATTTGCCAAAACTTAAATGTAATGTCAATAGCTATCTACTGTCTTCCTGATTACTCTCCCGCTCATTATTAATGTTTTTGTTCCTAATTCTTCTCCACCCTGTAACCTCTTGTGTCTTAGTGGCTTTACTGAAGTGCATCATGTGATATCAATTAAAAAAATGGTGTAACTTTTCATCCTCCATCTTTAAGGCATTCATTTGTAGATAAAATGTCAACATTCAACAAAGTCTGTAGCAAAACAAACAACCATATTAAGATGCAGTCATTTTATATTAACAATGAAAATTAGGCACAAACTTTTACAATGATCATCGCAACTAACCTGTTAGCACTTTAGAAGCAAAAACTTGCAACTAAAGTATTCTATTATAAATATGCATTATTGTTTATAGTAAATGTTCCTTACAGTTGTTGTTTCTATCGACTATTGTTGTTGTTATAATAATAAATTGCAAGAGAGAATTTGTAATGATGATGAAATAAAAGGTGGCAGCATTTAAATGCAATGATTATTCCAGTGATAATAGCATAAGGAAGATTAAAAATAATCCGGATAAACCAAAGTGATCCTTGAATTGCCTTGGGATTAAGAAAATCCCTGGAAACTCCCCCTGTCTAAGATACAAAGGATTTTGCTCCTGAGCATGACTTGCATATTCAGGAAAAAAAAAAACTTCCCATCCCTTATGGTTCTTAGCAATGGTTCTTTTGCCAAGCCTCTTGCACCCCTGTTCCACCATCCATTCACACTACGGCATCAGGTAGGTAGCCTGTTGCCTTCCCTTATGTCTCTTGTATTCAGAATATCAGACAAGTTAAAACTATTATTAAAATATCATCCATTCTCATTCTAGCTCACACCGACCCAAACACTCATCCTTATTTGAGACTCTTCGGTAGACGAAAGAGCAAATGGGCGTTGGTTTCATAGTTGTTTGTGTTATTTAGATATTGTTATTTGCATGGTGAATGTACAGACATGCTACATTCCTTAGTTCCACTAGTTCGGACCTTCACAGCTAAGACCTGCAATGTCATTGGTAAAAAGGAAGTTCCAGCTTCTTCCAAAGTGTAATGATGCCTTTCTGCACGTCACTGCATAAGCTGTGATGACAGCTAAAGTCAGCTGTATGTGACTACACCAACACTTACTATGTTACACAGATTAGTCACAATATTAGGGCCGTGAATACCATCAACAATATTGACAAATGTTTTTCAAGACACTTGTTTGGTCAAGAAGCAACAAAAAAAAAAAATAATTTCCCATTTAGTTCCAATGACAGAAAACAGACCCCTACACACTCACTGCTGATTGTTTCACTCACTCCTGGCAACTTCACTGATTGCTGGTCCTTTCACTGACGACTCATTATATGGATACTGGCTAGCAGACCCACTACCCATTTGTGTTCCATCAACCGGAAAGTGGAACCACCCAGACAGGTTTTGGTTGGTCAGTTTTTTAAAAGACCTTATATTTATTGCTATCGAAGAACACTAAGAAAATTTTATGTTTGGCAATTCTAACATGAGCTGGAGAGAGGATTTTTGAAAAATCCTAGTCATTAAATTTATTCAAAGATGGGCTGGAAAAAATATTCCTCAGAAACTTTGGTGATTAAATTGACTTCAAAGGAAAAAGAAGCTATCTATTCATTTCCTAAGTAACTGTGAAAAATCATATTGCTAAACAAGTAGTGCTACTTTGTGCAACAGACTCCTGAGAGGATGCTTTTCTAGTCCCTACTATTTTAAGCTTCTCAAGTCTAGGGTCACCTGTTATCTATCCTAACTATCCTCATAATCTGCACTTACTTCGTCCTCTTATGTCAGTGCAATAACCTTGTGCAGTAACTGTAACGCTCTGCTCAGAGAGGCTCTTGGGCCTTGTATCACATAAACATTTATTAAAGAAGAATAAAATAAAATGATCATTCTAGCTCTCTAGAATTCCTGCCCCATTTTCCGCTAAAAACAAGTCTGTAAATTTCTTGTGAGATCAGATAAGAAAACTTGAGCTGAGCAGTGGTTATGTCTTTAAGTGTTTGCTCTTTAAGATAAAATCACAGGAAACTCTTGTTAAACTGGAGAAGAAGGTTTGGGGAGAATTCTGAGACACTGGTTGGCTTTTGGACAAGGGTAGGTCAGTCTAGATGCATAGGTGGTGTATGTAATCTGCCTGAAAAATGAAATTGACAGAGTGAGTTCAAATTCCAGCAGAGGACTTTATGCTAATGTCCAACTTAGCTCTACCATCACCACCTTTGGCAACCATGTCTCTCCACACATTCCTTTTATTTATTATCTATGAATTGCCATGACTTCTTTGGAAAGATAGTGCAGTGTTTTCCCATTGCCTTCTCCACTGTTTTGAATTCAAAGTTGCCTTTCTCCTTCCAGAATGCAGGCGATCGTGGCTCTCTACAGATTCCTTTTCTTTGTTATCTATGTATTACCATGACTTCTTGGGAAAGTTAGTTTTGGTTAACATTGCCTTTTTTGAATTCAGTGTAAACTTTCTGCCTGAAGAATATTGGTTAGCTTGCAAGTGGTCTGGCACACAAGTAGACTAGTGTAGCCACCAAGTTAAAACTAATTCTGAGTCATTTAATGGAGAGATATATGGGTGAATAGAGACCACTTATGCAAATGTGTTGGGCAGGTCCATTCCAGCAAAATGGACCAACCCAACTGCTACATTAGGTACTCTCCTATAAAATGAGGTAAAATTAGCTGGCTTGCGTTTTCAGAAGGCAGCCATGTTAGCAGGTAAGTCACTTGACTTCTACACTGCCCTAATGGCATAGGGGATCATGGCGCTTCACAAATGCATTTTCTTATTATCTATAAATTGTCATGATTTCTTTGGAAAGATAGTGAAGTGGTTTCCCATTGCCTTCTCTTCAGTTTTGAATTTAATGTAATACTTCCCCTAGAGTGATTACCAACTAAGGCTAGAGATGACAGTTTACCCTCCTATTTAAATCAGTTTGCTGATTTCACATTCCACAGATTACAGTTACACTACTTGCACATCCAAAATGGCTAAATATTATTCATTTGTGATTAGGATTTACTTTCATCTTCACTTTTTATCAGATGAAGTTTGTTGGTTGATTTTGTTTAGCGGCATATCAAGATTCTCTTTTTTTGTCTTTTCACTTTGTAATAGAATTGTCTTCAGATTCTTTTCTTCTCTTCTTTAATTGGCTAGGAAAGATATAACAAGTCTTCAGGAAGCTTTTGATTTCGCCCCTTTATCTATTGTACCAACATCTGATGGACATATTAATTGACTTCAGTACATCAAAGAAAATTGCTCTGTTTTCTTTGGTGAATGCTTATTTATAGACTCAAATAAAACACCGACCAAAGTTTTCCCATAGATTCTGTTATATAGCCAACTAATATTTACCTCTATACTCAGTATACCGATAGACTCAAGTAAAAACCAGACCAATGTTTGCCAACAGACTCAAGTATAAACCTGAACAGGGTTTACTTATGTACTTAACTATAATGTTGACTAACTTTTACCTTTACACTCAAGTGTAATTCAAAATCAGATCTTGACATTATATAACCCCAACAAGGGTTGATATGTCATAAGATCCGCCAAGAAAGCAAGGCCATCTTTTTTTTCTCTTTACTTAAAAGAAGATAACATTTTTGCCTTATGTAACATCATTGTTAAGAAAAAAATCTCACTTTAAGAGAAACAACATTTAGTGAAGTTAATGCAAAATGTCTATTTGCCAACAAATTAGGTTAGTTTCATGATTCCAATTCCTTATTAAAAATATCCACAATTGATGGACCGTATTACAATAGATATTTTCATTTCTTATTACTCTAGGTCTTATTTTTAGGGGATACTCATGTTCAAGTAGACACCATGTTTTTTGCCAACTGGGTGAATTACATCTACCAGCCTGTGCATTTGTGAGTCTTAATAAAGAATATGTGCTTTCTGTCATCATTCAAACATATGTTTCCCTTTTCAGGGGAAACCATCATCTAATATAGCTTGCTTTAGACAGTTTGACCCCAAGGAGCAACAAGATCTAATACCTTTATGATGAAATGCATATCCTCCCATTCAGATTTTCTCAAAAGCACATATCTGCTTGAACGTCTGTATTTGCTGACTTCGTTAATTTTCAGGTCTGAAATGGAAACAATGTAATTTTGAAAGAATTAATGGATTCTTATTTTTCATCCATACATTAAACACAATGACAATGATAGTAGTAATTCTGAATTATTATATTCTTGAAATTCTGAATTATTATATTCTTGTACCAATGAGACACAAATACCAAAATACAATCAGCCTCTAACCACTCAGCTGTTTATATAACACGAGAGGACATAATTTATGTTCTCCAGTGTCTGCCTGTGGAAGTCCACCATTATTGAATGTGACTTTTCATTTTTACTCTTCCTCCACATTATTTCTAGTTAATTTAATGGCTTTAAGAATAAAGGCTGTCTCCTCTCACTCTCTATCCCTGTTCATATCTATCTATCATCAGTCTGATCATATCTATCTATCTATCTATCTATCTATCTATCTATCTATCTATCTATCTATCAGCAGTCTCTTCATATCTATCTATCGTCAGTATTTTCATATCTATCTATCCAGATAGTTAACTTTCTAATCTATTCATATCTATCTATATTGGCTCATCCATTCTCCCCCATCTGCTATCTATCTATCTATCTGTTTTGGTATATATATATATGTTTCAGTCTGTTCATATCTATCTATCTATTCCTATTGACTATCTAATCTATTCATATCTGTTTATATTAGCCTACTATCCATTCTCTTCCCACCTATCTATCTTTTAATTTTTTAATAATTTCACCCCAAACAAGGCGTGAATGCCGCTTATACACAGGGGGTTACAGAGAATGAAAGTGAGAGAAAAGACTGGGTATAGGGTGGGGATTGACGTGATCCAAGACAGAAGATCGTGATTATGCAACATTAAAAGGGTGGGATCTAGATGCCTATCTAGTAGCATGCTTAAATTCAGGGCATCAGGTAAAAAAAACTTATGAGAGAAGTTGTCATGGAAATATTTGTAAAAATGACAGAGGGAAGACAAATCCCTTTGGTGAGAAAGTGACTGAAGTTGAGATGCCAAGTCAGGATTCTTCTTTGTGTTTTGTCAAGAACCTTGAGATGAATAGCAGAGGCACCAGACCAGATATGGCAGCAGTATTCAATGCATGGGTGAATGGTAGATTTGTAAATGTGTAAAATGAACTCTGACAAGAAAAATTTTCTGGCACAATTTTCCTTGCAGTAGATACAGCTATTGATTCAATGTAGTTGCTCTACTACAAGTCAGTTGTAAACGTAAAGCCAAGAAGGTGCCTGTGTGTTGCTCTCCAGAAAGCTAGCATTAGCCATGCTGATGGCAGGCAGAAAAAATTCTCTGTGGTGATTAAATGAGAGCAATTTTGTTTTGGAGGCTTTCAAATTTACAAGCCATTTCCTGTCCCAGTTAACCACTGATTGGAGGCCCTTTTCAAGAGCCAGGATTACTTTGTCAGATGGATTTGCTATTGAGACAGGAAGAAATGGTAGTGTCATCTGCATAAATATCAAGTTGGGGACTAATGACATCAGGTACATCATTGATGCAGATCAGAGACAGTGTAGGCAGCACCCAGGATACAGCCTTGGGGGACACCAGCATTTGTGTAAAAGGATCTGGAAGCGAGCCTGTTTAAAATGACCTTCATTTCACAATTTGATAGGAATGATTAGATTAAATCAAATAGTCATCCTGTAATACCGTATCCCTGGAGCTTACGTAGAAGGTCAGCATACCAAACCCTGTCAAATGCCTTTGAGATATCAAGAGCCACAGTACAAGCTTTGCCATTATTATCAATTGCTTGATTTACATATTCAGTGATGGCTGTTAAGTCATCAGTGGTAGAGCTGGTGAAACAGAAGGCGTATTGTTTATCTGAGAGTAGGTTGTGAAAAGTAAAATGCTTAACCAGTTCAACATTGATTAGAGCCTTGAGGGCTTTGCTAAAAAAAGGGAAGAAAGTAATAGGGCAATAGTTAGAGGGTTCACAAGGTTCTTCAGGGTTCTTAAAAACAGGAACTGCAGAGGTGGACTTCCAACAAACTGGAAACCAGGAAGCAATGAGTTAATTGTTGTAGTCTGGAGAGAACTGCAGCCAGTTCAGGAGAACATTTCTTTAGGATGATGGCTGGTATCCTATCACCTTCACTTGCCTTGTGGTAGCCTAGTTTGTAAATGATGTCTGAAATCATATCACTCAATACAGCATCCATTCTAGGGATATCCTGGGTAAGATGTTAAACTACATCTGCATCCTGGGTAAGATGTTAAACTGCATCTGTGTCCTGGGTAGGATGTTTAACTGCATCCAAGGCCTCTGATCGGGAGGTTTTGGAGAGCGTGGAGCTGCCTCTTGATTGCTGGTGTTCCCTGGCCTGGGGTGGTGGCACCTGTTGGGGTCCCGGCTGTGGGTGGATGGTTGGCTGTTGCCAGCAATGTTTTTTTGAGGGAAGTTATTGCCAGCAGTGCAGTTTTGAGGGAGGTATGTTGCCTGAGGCTGATTTTTGGCAGAGCAGGGTGTTACCAGCAATAGGGTTTTTTGTCAGCATTGAGTGGCCCATTGGGGTTGATGTGCCGTAGAGCAAGGTAAACCGGGCCAAGTCTGGACCAAGGAGTACATATCCTGCTCATGCGGATCTGTCCTAGAAGTGTTGTCAGCATTGGATAGCCCATTGAGGTTGATGTGCCATTGAACAAGATAAACCAAACCAATCTAAACCAAAGAATACATACTCTATTCATATGAATCTATTCTAAAAATGTTGTCAGCATTAAATAACCCATTGAGGTTGATATGCCATAAAACAAAATAAACCAAACCAATCTAAACCAATGAATACATATTCTATTCATATGAATCTATCTTAAAAATGTTGTTGGCATTAAATAACCCATTGAGGTTGATATGCCGTAAAACAAAATAGACCAAACCAATCTAAACAAAAGAATACATATTCTATTCATACAAATCTATCCTAAAAATGTTGTCAGCATTAAATAACCCATTGAGGTCGATATGCTGTTAACAAAATAAAGCAAACCAATCTAAACCAAAGAATACATATTCTATTCATATGAATCTATCTTAAAAATGTCGTCAGCATTAAATAACCCATTGAGGTTGATATGCCATTAAACAAAATAAACCCAACCAAACTATTCTAGGGTGTGTGTGGGTGGGAATCAGGTATGGGTCCTCCAAATGAGTCAAGTGCTAAGTTGGAAGAGAATTTTCAAGCAAATCATTCAATGTTATCTGCTGTAGATGTCAGGACTTCAAATTGATTGAATAGGGGAAGCATTAAGGGTTTGCTGTCATTCAGCACACTCTTGCAGAGCCACCAATAATCTCTAGAACCGAACTGAACTTGTGAGATGCTATGTGTTGTTTCATTCAAACATTAATTTTGATTCTTTGAGAACATGCTTGCACTCATTGCAACCAGAGACAAAGAGACGTCTGTTGCAATCAGACATGTCATTCTGGTACAGTCGGAAGAAGTGATTCTTGTGGGCTATAGCAGCTGAGCATGCAGGAAAGAACCAAGGAGATGAATGCGATTTCACTTAGTATTTCCATGCTGGAATGAAAGCTACAATACCAGCTTTCACCCATGAGGGTACCTCAGAGGTGTGTCTTTGAACAGGATGATTAAAGACTTCATTCCAAGGGACGTCATGAAGGAATACATGGAATGAGTCCCAATCAACTTGATAACAGAAAGATGTTTTGTTGGTAGGATTTTTACAGATACTACAGCATGACCAGTGTTTCCAAGAGGGTAGGGCTACAAAGTGTAACATGTATCAGGGATAGAGGTAAAGAAGAGATCAAGAAGCGAGGCATGTCCATTAGGGTTACTGGAGAAATGTTTGCAGGTGGGGGTGCTATCTATCCAAACCATTGAATATCTAATCTGCTCATATCTGTCTGTATTAGCCCATCCATTCTCTCCTCATCTATCTATCTATCTATCTATCTATCTATCTATCTATCTATCCAAACTTATTGTCTGTCTAAACCTATTCATATCTAAGTTATGCTACTCATCCCCTCCTACTACTCTCTCTCTCTCCTCAAATCTATTTATCTATCTAAACCTCTCTATCTAGGTTAGTGAATAAGAAGAAATATGGGGATGATTTCTGGTCTGTCCTGTATAATACACTGAATGCAAATCTAGCAAGGTTTGGTTTATGTCCTTGTTCATTGACTCAAGCCATTTTTCTTGTCTTTTTTTTCTGTCACAATATTATGGCTGCCATAGTAACCTTCCAGAATCCATTTTTTTTTAAATCCATCGGATTATCTTGTTCTGTCTCTGTATCTTCATTCCTTTGTAAGAAATTCGGTCATCCACGTCTTTAATATTAAAAAGCCAAACATCCGAATTACAAACGAAAATAAAATAAAAATAAAGAAAATATGGTCTTATGCCTGTTAAATAAATCATTTGGATTTACAAACATATATGCATGAATTCAAAACAGTCAAAAATGGGTAAAAATTGTCTTTAGTTGAGTTAAACACTTTGGGTAGTTGGTCCACAGTAAAATATGTGCTTTAGAAAGTTTTAGTAGTTGTTTCACAGTGAAAAACTGTGATTAAGAAAAGATTTTTGAGTAGCTGATCCACAGTCAAAGCTGTTGTTAAAAAAAAAGACTTTGATCCTCAGCAAAGATTTACTGACCATCCTTGATGTTGTTAGAGATAATTCATTTGAAGTCACTGACATTTTTCTTTCAGTATTCACTGGGAGGAAGGAAAAGCTATGTAGCCAGTTCTTCTCTTGTGTTTGAATGATTTGTGTAAAATTTAGTTGAACAACCAGACAGTACTCAACTGTATTGGAAGTTGAGCTTGTCTGGGCCAGTTGGTGAGTGGTTTATATAACAGTCTGGGATGTTCCATTCTGCTACTTAGGCAAGTCTATTCTCTAGGTTTTGATTGGCTGTTGACTTCGGTGTGGATACTGTAATCAATAAATATTCATTATTACACTATGAATGCTTGAGTACGGGGTCTATATTGAGTTACAGTCTGCTTTCTTTTTCTTTGCCAACTAGATGCTAGTTGGGAACTTCCTTGCAAGGTTGAATATCATATATTTGATTCTTCAACTTGGAGACAGTCATATCTCTGCTGCTGAAAATCAAAAACTCTGGGATTTTTAAAAAATATTTTACCTGAAAGTAGGCTTGAGAAAAATAAGGTTTTATTTCTTCTGCCCATGAGCCTCTCTCATACAAGATGCATATCCCTCTGAACATTTCTCAAATCTCTAAACATTTCCTTCCCACCCTCTCTCTCATTTTCTAAGCATCTTTCTCACTCTCTAAGCATCTCTTTGCTATCTTCCCTCTCACTTTCTAAATATCACTCTTCTGATCTCCCTCTCCCTGTCTAAGTATCTTTCTCTTATTTTACCTTAATCTTTAAATCTCTCTCTAAACATCTCTCAGCCATACTTCTAATCTCTATATGCATATCTACAAGGGGATGCTGAAAAGTTTTTTGGTCTGACCACTTCAAAAAATTACCAAACATCAGAATTTTGTGGTAAGGATATTTTGGTTGGGCCAAGAACTTTTCATCCCTCCACCTGCCATCATTTCTCATTGTTTTAAGAGAAAGATTTTATAAATTTCAATCAAAAGTAGCACTGGCTACTCAAAGAATGCCAAATGTTTCCTTATAAGGAAATGGCTAATGTTACCATTAGAGATGAAGAGAGCAGATACTACATTTTGATCCCATCCTGATGGCCAGGGAGTGAAGGGAAGCATAACTTGAGTAGCAGTGGTTGCATTGTCAATGAATGTCAAATGTTTTCTTATAAGGAAACAGTTAATGTTACCATTAGCATTACCATTAGAGATGACTGAAACAGATACTATACTTATTATTTACTTGATGTCCCACACTGGCAAGATGAGACACATGGTCCTTTTTATAAGATGAGTCCAAGCATGTTCACTTGGGGTAGCTCCAAAAAGTTCATCTGCCTGAGGCAGATACTACACTTTGATCCCATGGCTATGGTGGGAAGATAAGCATAACTCACATAACACTGGCTGCTCAGTCAATGAATGCCAAATGTTTCATCATGAGGAAACGGCTATTTTTACCATTAGAGATAAGGCGAACAGATATGACACTTTGATCTCATCCTAATGGCCATGAAGTGAAGAAAAGCATAATTCATGTAACACTGGCTGCTCATTCAATGAATGCCAAATGTTTCCTTATAAGGAAACATCTAATATACCCATTACCATATCATGCTCCCTATTTATGTCTTTTTGTCTAGATTTTACTCAAGCTAAATTTTTCTATTTCCATTCAGTGTCCAGAAATATTCTTTCTTTGTTTCTCTGTTCATTCTCACTCTAAGAAATCACCCTCACTGTTTGTCTCACTCTCTCTTTGTTTTTGTTTTTTTGTCCTTTTCACTCAGATTCTCCTTCATAGATTATGCACTTTTCCTCTCACACTTCCTCGCACTTTTTAAGCATCTCTCCCATTCTCCTGCTTACACTTAATCTTTCCCACTCTCTCTATGTATCTCTTACACACTCTTCCTCTAATTGTTTGTATTTCTTCTAATACTGTCTAACTTTCCTATTTTCCCAGGCTTCATCCACCATAAAATAAATACCTACCCTCTCTTTGTGTGTCTCTGTTTTTCTCCCAGACTCCCTCCCCTACATTATGCTTGTTATTCCCACCTTCTCTCTCATTCTCTAAGCATCTCTCTCACACTTCTGTTCACTTTCTAACAATCTCCTTCTTACACTCACATCTCTTTTTCCCTCCCCCTTCCCTCTATCTTTGCTTTTGTGTTCTTTCTCCCCCTCCCCACTGATTCTCCTTCACACAGTATGCATGTCATTCCTCTTTAAGAATCTCTTTCCACCCCTTCCCCTCTCTCTTACTCTTTTAATATCTCTCTTCTACCCTTTCTTTCTCTCTGCTTCTCTTTTCCTTTTCTTGGACTCTCCTCATGAGGTGAGTGCGAATAGCAGCCGGAAATACCACTTTAAAAACTTGTTACAGAGTTTTCTTGGGTAAACAATGTTCAAGAATCAAGTGCCACAATTCAAGGACCCCAAAATTATTTAATTGTCCACCAAGGAAATCTGTTGAGAAGAATTTTGAACCAACTCTAGTGGCAGGAACCTTGAATATAACTAAACTGAAACATTACCGTCACTTCTAATTCTCTTTTCAAATTACCACTGATCTGGTTAGATTCAACTATTGCTCATCTTGACAAAATGTTCAGATTATAAGAAGGGGCTATTTTATCTGTTCTAGTAAAATAGACAAACATGTTTTTAAGCATATTTTACTGGTCATGGTAAAACAGACCCCCAGGCTATTTTGCCAGTAAATATTTTTATAATTATGAAGGCAGGTAATGTTAAAAATAACAACACACAGATTTAATAGAGAAGTTTGTTTATTTTCACTATCAATTGTTAAGACAATTTAAAATCTCTGTTCAAACACAAGTTAAAATGATTTATTCATTCTCCACCATATTTATAAGCTCTGTCCATCTTTCCTGGAACACAGTTTCAGCTAGTGTATGTAGTCAACATTGAACATAGATTGATTTGGTTACTGTCCTTGGGATTTACTTATGTGTCTTCTGCCACTATGCACACAGGTGTAGCATCACTCGTAGTACTAAGTTGCAGCAATTGTTCTGTTGTCTTTTTTATACAACTGCACAAAGTTAGTGGATTGGTAACTTTTCAGTTTTTTTTCTAGTTTAGCAAATGAATTGAAACTATCTCCAACACTGAGTTCCATGGCTATACTAAATGAATATTGTTTCTTGTTTTATGAATAATATATATATATATATATATATAAGATGGTGTTTGAGTAGAATTTACTTCTTACTGATGGAAAATGAAGGGAATGTGGGTGGTTTTCTACTATGAAAGTAGCATGGCAGGTCCTGGTTGTGAAGGTTACATTTGGTGGAACCAAGGAATGTAGTTCATCTGAGCACTTTCCAAGTATCGATAGAGTAGTAAGAGACTCACCACATTCTGCCTGTGACAGAGAGTTTGGAGGGTGGAACGTAATTCTTCTTTAACAAGGACTTGGAGACACTTTTGACTTTTACAACTATCAAGTCTGGAAAGTGAGGTCTAGGCAGCTCCCATCCAAATATGGCAACAGTTCTCCATTTTTGGTCTGTCTGGCTCTTATAAAGATAGAGGATAACATGAGGAGTATATATATATATATATATATGATTCTATGATTGGTGAGCACATTTTAAATTCTGTTGCCTGCAAGACAAATTATTCTCCTGATTTCTTTTCTGTCTTTCACAGGGGATGCACATGACTCCATTTAGACATCTTGGAGTCTATCATTATTAACATGCAATGTCCTGCCCTGTGTAGACAACAGGAGTTGAAATATAAGTTGACACTATTCAGGGAAACAACTACCTGACAGGGAAGAAAATTAGTAATTTTTTTTTTCTCCCCCGCAATTGCCTACTCCAATTTGGTAATTTATGTCTTAGTATCAGTTGTTGGTAATTTTTTTTCTTATCAATTATTTTGTTTTATAATGCAGATGATTTTGTTTCTGAAGAAGTGTCAGCCAAAATCTTAAATCTTAAATGTGATATTTTTTATCTATTTTAATAATAAGATTATGATCTTTATCCTTTAAACTATTTTATTTTATTTAACCTGTCTATATATATAAATATATATATATATATATATATATATATATTCTTTTATATTTACTGGCAAATTAGCCTTGGTATCTACTTCAGTGGGACTGGCAAAATAGCCTTTGTTTCTATTTTACCAGGACTAGTAAAGTAGCCTATTCATTCTACAAATGATTATCACAAAACCACTGTACAAAAATTCTTTCATCCTCAGCCCCACTTTAGTTAAGCAGCAATCATTTCTATACCCATTGTATCCTTAAAAAAAAGCAAACTCTGCTCCACTTTGTTAAACTTTAAAGTTCTGAGCATTAGAAACCATTGACCTAATTTCAAAGTTTTACTCTACTTCGAGTGCTTGGCAGCCGGAAAGAATATATGACCTTTCAACTTTCATTTCTATATTGTAACTCCTGAGCTACATTTGTAAAGTAATTAATTCCTTCTATTTCATATGGTCAAACTCAAACCAGCAGCAAACTGGTCAAGTTCAAAGATGATTTCAAAATCATCTTTCAAAAATGCATTAATCTGAATTGTGTTTTTTACAGAATGATACATTTCGGTCACAATACTGAGAAAGCCAGACTGAATAAACTAATGTAAAATAAGAATATACAAAGCTTTAGAAAAGATTTTGAATGTTTTTAAATATAAAAATAAAAATAATAATAATGATAATAAATACAAAATAGAGATTTAGTTGAACCAAATACTGTTAAATTACCCATTTACATTGTTCAGACTTTTGTCCTCATCTTTATTTTTATATTCACAATGTTTCGGCCATTATATACTCTGGCCTACTTCTACCCCAATGGACGAAATAAAGAATTTGGTACAAGATTCCAACATATATATGTTGGAATTTTGTACCAAATTTCTGTTTGAAATTTGATTCTACAACAAAAAAAAAATAAAGTTGATTGAAGAAATCAGGAAATGTTAATATTAACGCTTTGAAAACTAAACTTTTATTCCATTAACCATCTGAGAAACAACTTTCCATCAGCATGGCTGATGCTAACCTCCAGAAAAGTGACTTGTTATGCCTTCTCGGGCTAACATTCTCAACTGATAGGAAGTGGAAAGACTATATTGAATCTATTGCTAGATCAGCTGTTAGGAAATTTGGTTCACTGTATTGTGCAAAACAATTTTTCTCTCCCAAATCAATCTTATATATCTATAAGTCTACCATTCATCCATGCTTAGAATATTGCTGCCACATATGGTTTGGTGTCTCTGCTATTTACCTTGAGCTCTTTGATAAAATCCAAAGAAGAATCAGCAATATTATTGCTCCTGAACTGGCATCTCTGCTTCAGTCACTTGTCCACTGCCATAAGGTTACCTCTCCATGCTTTTTTTTATAAATACTTTCATGGTAATTGTTCAGATGAGCTTTTTGCTATGGCACCTAAACTTTATGAATTTAAGTGCAGTACTAGACTTGAGATCTCATCAATTTACAACTGAGCTGGCAAGATGTAACCATAAATTCTATGCTGTTTCTTTTCTCACACTTCTCACTTGTTGAACTCCCTTCCGGCTCCCTGGTTTTTAATCTACAAAATTAAAATGCAATGTCAATCACTATCTACTGTCCTCCTGATTACTCTTTTTTCTTCCTGCTCATTATTAATGTTTCTGTTTCTAATTCTTCCACACCCTGTAGTCCCTTGTGTCATAGTGGCTTTACTCTCTTGCATGAGGTAAAACTGATTTTTCAAAAAAAGAATGAGCATAAAATTGCTTGATTGTAATTATCAAAAATAAACTCCATAGAGATTCTCTCTTGCCACAAAGACAAACTGATTTAAACTGACTCTAAGCCCAATGCAGATATTCCAGCTGCTGATTGTTTAGGACTTTTATCCTAATCCTAATTGAATGCTTTGTAATCTTCCTCGGCTGATGAACAGATTGGTTCTATTGGCCAGCCATTTTACTGCCCACCATCTGTTTGGTGTTTTTATAATTCACATGATAAAAAAAAGGGAAAAATAGAAAAGAAATGCCAAATATGCATATTTTACAAAAGTAGCTAAAAATTAAGGATAGTATTTTTTCAAGTTGCAAAATAGAAATTGAAATATTGGCATACGATACCGCTTTGGGATGAAGATGATTATAGCTCTCAACAGCTTCCTTTTTCTTAATATTTGTAAATAGCCATAACTTCTTGTGAAAGATAGTAGAGTGTTTTTCTATTTACTCTATTCACATTGTTCGGACTGTTTTCCTCATCTTTATTGCCATATTCACAACATTTCAGCTGTTGTCTGCTCTGGCCTTCTTCAGGTGATATATGGTGGAATTCCAAACAGAACCCTTTATTTAATGCATGGGGGTAGATTGTTCTTGTTCTACGTGACATGCCTTTTCTGGATCTCTCTCTTTCAGTCCCCAAGGGCACATGGCCTAATGGATAACAGCATTGGTTGAAGTAATCCAGTGATTCCAAAGAGTTGTGAGTTCAATACAGCAGAGATGAAAATAACTTAGAGAGTTGAGTTATTAAAGGGAAAATGACTGAAACTTAAATATCCAGAACTAGAACAATCTACCCCCTTGAAGAAAATAAAGGCTTCATTTTGAAATTTAAATGTAAATCACCTGGAGAAGGCCGGAGTTTATAATGGCTGAAACATTGTGAATATGACAATAAAGATGGGAACAACAATCCAAACAGTGTAAATAGTTACAAAACCTTATCTCAGAAATATAGACAGTGTTTTTTGGTTGCATTCTCCAGTTTTGACATCCTTCTCCTAAACTAACAATTGCCCCAAGTCTAGAGAGCCCAGCCTACCATGCTATTTAAGCCATAGCTGATGGTGGTAGGGAAAAAGAGATCCATTTCTTTCCCAAGGGCATTAATGTGAAATTTAACATGTGGCATAGTAATAGTGAGTTCAATCCCTGCGTAGAACAGACTCAGTGCCATCCAGGTTTACAATAACTGTACAGTTCTAAAAAGAAAAACAAGGCAAGATATCTCTTGATATCCTAATAAAGAGAAAAATCTCCCTGGATAGATTAAGTAAAGGGTTCAGTTCAAAATTACAAGATTACCTGGAAGAACCTAAATAGGCTGGTCTCGTTCAGTGGCTGAAACATTGTGATAATGACAATAAACATGAGAATAGTAATCCAAATAAAAATGATAAGTCATCATTATTCAGAAATTCATAAAGAAATTAATTAAGACATTGACATTATTTTATTTTTATATGACCAACTTAATATGTTGTAAAATATAACCAGTATACTAGTTGAGTCCCTAACGTCTAGACAACCTAGGCAAAAATGTATATTTTCAAGAAATGAAATTTTCAACAACACTTTATTGGATTGGAATATTAACAAATAATATCTTCAATATGATTTCCATCATTTGTGATGCAAAGGTTGATGCAATTTGAAAGATTCATGTGAACTGGATGCAATAATTCTACATTGCCATCACTTTTAGCACATTCACTCTTTATACGTTCAATCAAGTGTGTTGCATCTGTGATTTTCATTGAGTACACCTTCTCCTTTAGAAGACCCTAGAAAAAGAAGTCAATTAAAATATTTTATTGGGTTTTGAAAATTTTTTGGTATATTTTTTACTTTTGTATATAAATACTTGTCGCAAAATAAAATCCTTGAATTTGCCTTGATAAAATCCCTTAGAGGACAAAATGCTGCGGCTAAGATAAGTTTCTCTATTGTCTTTATTCATACTGCCTTTTTACAGACATATTCGTTCTGAAATTTTTACACCTACACATGTGCACGCGCACACACACACACACACACATATATAAACAATCTGAAATTGAAAAAGGTTTTCTGTCTTATATATTTTCAGATTGAGTGACTTCCTCTTCACTGTTGCCAGATATGCAGCTCTTAAAGAAGGCCAACCAGAAACAATCTACCAAAGATCAGATCCCCCCTCCTGAGGAGAGAAAAACTACACAGGTGCTGGATTCTGAGTCACAGACATTTTGTTTTCACAAATGGACGTATGTAAGAAAACCTGGAAATCCACTAGCATATCAAATACCTTTTGCATTTGTAATTACAAATCCTTTTATGTAAGATTTGGATTTAATCTTCTTTAGATTAAAATAAATTTAAAATGAATTTTTATTTGTATTATTATTTGGAGTTCTGAAATTTAAGTCGTCTACAGAATATGCTAGAAATTCTAATATAAAGAAGAAAAAACTAAAATATTCAATAGAATTCAAATAGAATTTTATACACATATATTGTACACAATAATGCTTCCTCATTGATGTCCAATTTGGAGTCATAGAAAGTTTCAGGCGTCCATGGCAACAAACTTCTCTCCCATAGGTCCAGCTGGGAAGAATCATTTCTCGACTAACATTCTAGCATAGCTTTTGCCTGATTTCAAGGATTGTAATGTTTACATCTACCCAAATAAGATCATTTTATTCAATCCTATGTAGGAATTCTGACCAATCAAGATTTGTTTAATTTTTGACTATTGGTGTTTTGTCCAATCAGAGGAGCAGATTCCATTTCACCCTTAACACTTATTCAAAGTACTTATTCCAAATGGCAGTTATCATTTTTAGCCAATGTAAAACATAGTTTTCATTTGGCTCCAGGCTTATGTCTATTAAAACTATTAATTTTATTGCCTACATTATGAATTTTTCTCTTGTTTCAAGTTAAAGTGTAAGTTTTAACTCTCCTTTCCATAGTTAGTTTGAGTCTGATTACTTATTACAAAAAAAATATTACTGAGTTATAAATATATTTTTCAAAAGAATTTATATACAAGCCCAATTCCATAAAACAGAAACAATTATTTAATAACACTAAACAACATAAGATATGCAGATAACAGTGTTGATAACAGACATAGAAAGGGAACTACAAGAACTGAGGGTAGTAAAGCAAGAAAGGTCTAAACATCAATTGGAAGAAAACCAAATTTATAGTTGCCAGCTGAAGGAACAGTTCAACATGCAAATTACATATTGCAGATAACAAAATAAAGCAAGTACAACAACTTAAGTATATGGGAAGGGTTTTAACCATGGACACTAAGTGTGACACTGAAATCTGAAGGCACGTTGAGATAGCTAAAGATGTCTTCCAAAAGGTAAGCAAAGTATTAAGAAACAAGAAAATTTCATTAGAAACTAAGAAAAGAGTACTGAATTGTTACATAATATCAGTCTTCCTATATGGGAGTGAATGCTTGACAATCAAGATGTTTTCATAAAGCTAAGCAAAGTATTAAGAAACAGGAAAATTTCATTACAAATAAAAAAAAGCATAATGAACTGTTATATCTATTCTTCCATATGACAGTGAATGCTGGACGTTCTCCTCACAGATGAAGAAGGAACTTGAAGTAACAGAAATGTGGTTCTACAGAAGGATGTTGAGAATACTATGGACTGAACATTTGAGCAATGAGGAAGTTTTAGATAAAATGGAACCAAAAAGAATACTTACACTTAACATCAGGAAAATAATGAGAAAAGAGGGCTTGGAAAATTTGACACTCACATGACAGATTGAAGGCCAGAGGCAGAGAGGAAAGCCATGCATAACCTTCCTAATGAAATTTACTAACAGTTACATAGGACATGAAATTATGGAGAACGATGATCGCTAACATCCCAAAGTGACACAGCACATAGAAGAAGAAGAAGAAGAAGAAATGCAAGTTAAGTAGAGAATATGCCAGAAATTCCAACATGAAATATTTAGCAGAAAGAATTTGTATGCATGCTTGACTCGGTAAAACATAAATGATTATTTTATAATGTTGCTCTAGAAATATCTACATTTTTTAGATCTAATGGTTTTTATTTTCTGTTGTCCATTGTATCAGTCAATCAGTTATGTGCCATGCATGATACACACGTAGGCGATCATGTATCTTTCGGTACATGACTAAGAAGGCAGATTTTTTTCCCGCAGCAGGTTAACATTTCTTTCTGCAGTAGACCAGTTGCCATCTAAGACTATAGAACCTTGTCTGTCCTGCTATTTACCTATAGATGGGAGGAGAAGAAGAGGATTCATACCTTTCCCAAGTGAATGTAATGAATTCAACTGGAATTTGAACTCAGCTCTCTGATTCCTCAATCCGAGCTGCTATCCATAACTCCACCATAACTTTCCAAAATGGAAACTATGATCCAGTATTGGCAAATATCTTGAATCCAACATAAAAATCCAAGATGTCGAATTAATAAATACTAACCACCTGAAATACATTGATGTATGGATCACATATACACTCAAGTCCCTTATACACCTGGAGAGTATGGAGACACAGCTGTCAAGAACTGTAGGTGTTGCTGATACGGTTCCTGTGTCAGTTAGGTTTTTATGGGATGAGGTTGCTAGTTTCATAGCCAAGCAGTTTTGAATTCAGAGTTGTTGTACATCTAGACTGGCTACAGAGCCCAGCATAATCTGCTATTTAACCCATAGGTGGGGGAGAAGAAATTGATTCATACCTTTCCTAAGGGTATTTGCACATAAGGGAACATAATGAACCCAACTGGAATTCAAACACAGCTCTCTGATTTCTCTTTCCAAGCTGCTATACCATTATACATCATGCACACATGTATGAATCAGTTCTAATAAATTTACAAACGGAAATAACAAAAGTGAAAATCAAATAGGTTGCAACAAAACAATATCCTAGAGGATTAAAACATTGTTGATGTAATAATTGTGAGATCAATCCCTGGGCCAAGCAGTGTGTAATTAGACTCTCTGGAAATGGGTGGTGGTGGGGGGGGCAATAACTGAGCAATATTAAATGAAGACTAAAAAAACATATTCTTAGATGTGGTCAATAGAACAAGAAAAATTTCCTCTTGTCAATTAAATCAAGAGTTCAGCTTGAAATTTTCTGAAGGTTACTGAAAAGACCAGAGGCCAGTAGTCTGCATGTAAATAAAGCCAAAACATTAACTCAAAAACTTGGGTCATGATCTTAAATAGTCTTGTCCAATTGAGACTTCATATGAATGCATGGCTCCTAACCTTTTGGAAACCACTTTCTAAGATTAATGATAAAAAATGGCTTTGAGTGAAGGGACCCTGTAGATCTTAGAGAACACAGTCCTTTTTTTGAAACTTGTGAACTGGTGATACATAATTACAAAGAATAGTATCAAATAACGGAAACTACATCAATTGAGGACTTTCAACAGCAGCAACATCTAAAAGGGATGGCACATGTAACTCAAAGAGAAAATAATGACATAAGTTATTGACATTCTAAAGTACTTCAAACAAAAAGTTAGCAAGGAAACCCCCATCAGTACTAGAAAGAACAATAACAGTTAGTGGAACTTAGAAACCTATCACCTAGGAACCCTCTCAGTGCTTTCTGAAATTTTCCTTTTATGGCAAGTCATGTCAGCACATGAAAAATTTTTGGATTTTGGAGGTTTTAAGATTTTGGATAAAGAACACTCAACCTGTAGTGTCAGGGAGAGAAGACATGAATTCATGCCTAATCAGAATTTGATAAATAGATTATAATGTGGATATAAAGTGTTGGATCAATTCTATATAACAATGAATATCAAAGCGACCCCTCACTTTGTGGCCATGGTAGTTTTTATACATTTATATTTCAGAGAATGTAAATAAATTGAAAAGCCATCCCTGCGTAGCTAATCAGTATCTGATTGATTCTTTCTTTCTACGACTTATCAACCTTTTGCAGGTTGTTTAAAGCCAGAAAATATTTTTAGATTGTAAGAATATTTTGTTTAAAGAATAATGATTCAGAGTCATACTAATTAATCCACAGCTGGCAGAATAACCGGTGGATTCATGCCTTTCCCAAGTGTATTTGCACGTAAATGAATATAATAAACCCAACTGAAATCATAACTGGACTTTCTTATTAACAATGCCAAATCATTATTCATTACACCACCTGCACATCCAAGCTTAAAGCACCTGGTAGTCCCAAGCAGTTACCCATCTATGTACTGACCAGGCTCAACGTTGCTTAATTTCACTGATCATGCAGAACTGGTGTTTCAATGTAATATGACCATAAACCCTGCCAGGCACACATCTAAACTTAAAGTACCTGGTTTTCCCAAGCAGTCACCCATCTAGTTACTGACCAGTGTCAACACTGTTTAACTTCTGTCATCATACAAGAACTGGTGTTTAAATGTGATATAATTATAAGCCTCACTATCGTCAAGCCAATGTAGTCAGTAACTAATGCCATCAGAATATTGTAGCTTTACATTTCTTGTATCTGATTTGAAGTTGCCATTTTAAAGTTCTTCATAAACCTGAAAGAAAAATGAATATTTTTAAATCATTATCTATCCTCCTCATTCTCATAATCTTCTTACCACATCATTTTTCATTCATATTGCACACTTCATTCATCATAACGATTTAACAGTAACCATTTAATTTGAGTGACTCTCGAGCCTTGTATTGTGTGAACTTTAGTATAAAAATAAATAAAAGATCATTACTACATTTGCGAATGCATTTGATTTTGTTAAAACTACACAGCTAGGAGACGCTGTGCTACTTCCATAGAATCGAATCACCCTTGTTTCCCCTATATTACAAAGGCAGCTATATCCTAAGAACCGCCACTTTGTGAAACAGACTTCTACGTAGATGCTTCCCTTCTTGTTGTGGAGTGATTTCGCAGTGGAGGATTGTATTTGTACTAAATCGGTCCTAAAATAGGTTCAACGTATAAAACGTTAGGAACTTGATATAATAGGTATTGTTGTGGTCGCTGACTACTTTCGTATTCGACTAACTGTCGACTACTGTCGTCCGACATCGACTAGTATTTAGTCCCCCCCCCCACGAGGGTATCATGTGGCACAAGGCCGGTTTAACGTGGGATCTCCGAGCCTATGGGCTCGGCCAAAAATATACCCTTTGAACCCGTATAAACGGGTTCAGGGTCGGTTTACCTCCCCGAACGAGACTCTGCCCTTCGGCGTAGCCTCGTTCGTGTTCCTCCCCGCCCGAAGGCAGAGAGTTCAACCGTTCAGCCGGTCGTCCGACATCGACTGACCCTCATTTCTCTTACTACACCTACTTATATTAGGTGGGAGAGTCTATTAACTATAGAATAGGGGTGTTTCACCATAACAAATCTTAACCCCTTCAATTCATGGGTTAGTTCTGATCTATTTTCATAATTTTCTTGCCATTTCTTTCAGTCATATCACACACTTCATTCCTCATAACAATAACCCTCTACACTGAGTGACTCTTGAGTCTTAAAGATTAGAAGAGATCATGTCTTGTCCCCATTTATAATAAATAGAACTATGGCTGTTTCTCTGATTCAAACGGGAATACAGGTTCGATTTTTGTCGGGAGGTACATTTTCTTTAATAGTGCTGGTAGAAATATAGGCCAGTAGAAATCAATTTCATTGTCAAAAAATGGGATATCTACTCAAACACGTGTAGCCACTAAATATAACGTTAATTATAATAATAAAAACAAGTCCTCTAACGAGTGAATGTAATCTCCACGAATATATATATATATATATATATATAAGGATCTAAAACATGTAACTGATTACGTGGATATGTTGAAAGTACTTGGTAATAAAACAAATATGTATAAACACAGCGATTTTCTCTCATCTTTCAGTACTGACATCAAACAACTTATCCGAGAGTATGAAAGGATCTTAACGAAAACGAGTTGACAGAATATGTCTAAAAAACTGTACAACGAAAACAAGTCTTAATATATATATATATATATATATATATATATATATATATATATATATATATACATATATATATATATATAAGATGAGAACGGATAGAATACAATTCCAACGTTCGTAACATTTAATTTACAAGAGGGCTCAATACAAAGTAGACCAATATTTTTTAACCCGTTGTTCTTTATTGTAGACGAGAACAGATCTTCTACAATTCATTATTATGTTTATCTCTTCACTGGAGATGTTTGAATATTCTTTGGCCAATTTCAAAACCAGGGTAAAGAGATCCTTTGAAATGGAAGGGTAAAAATCCACAATATCAAACTGAATAAAAATGCAGCTGCTTTTGCTGCTAATACCTCTAAACAAATATTGCCATAATATTGCGTCTTCCCTTTGTTTAACGTAGATCATTTTTGATTGGTTGATCTAAGCAAAGTTCTCAAACTATCTATAAACCCCGCCTCTTTTCTTTTTTCGTAAAAAGAGTCTGTATTTTGCTTTTAAATCTGATTAAATCATTCACTCGCCAGTAATTTACAATCGCCTGTATGCGTATTGAAACACGACTGGAATTGTGTAGCGATTTTGACATGTTTTCAATGTATTATCCTAAAACGAATTATATATATAGGCTGTGTCTTTAAAGCCCAGTAATTTTAAAAGTTACTCCAAAATTCGCTTGAGGATGAAATGGAACTAATGTCTTTAATTTAATTACAAAATTAAATTCGGAGCTTTCAGCTTCCATTTTTGAAACATGGTTATATATATAGTTGGATTGATGTGAGTCTGGGTTTCACGCTATTTGCGATCGTCAGAAAAAAGACCGCTAATAGCGTGAAACCCAGGGTCACAAACATCAATCCAACTAAATACGTTAGCTTTATCACTGATATTGAGCGCTTTCCAATAAGTCCTGCACATATATAAATAATATATATATAAATTGTATATATATACATATAATTTTACTATAAACATAGTTAATCAATTTTCCCTAGCATCAGACCGAATAATCGATTCAATGTAATCGTTCCACTTCATGTCAGTGGAAAATGTTAGCCCGAGAATGTGCCCTGGGTCACTGTTGGATGTTAGCATCAGCCATGCTGATGGCAGGTTCAATGAGAGCATTTTCGTTTTGGAGGTGTTAAAATTAACAAGCCATTTCTTGTACCAGTTAACAGATTGAAGCTATTTTTAAAAATCAGTTGCCAATTTGACCTCATGGAATCTATCAGATTTATCATGAAGGCAGTTGTCATCAGCATAGATACTGAGTCGAGAATTGATGACATCTGGAATGTGGTTGCTGGAAATTAGGGACAAAGTACAAGGAAAGAACCCTGCATTAAAGTAAAAAGATCTGGAAGAGTAGACGTTCAAGACAACTTTCATTTCTTGATTAGACAAGAAAGACTGAATCATCCCAAAGCCTTTCAATTTGTGACCAGCATGCCAAATCCTGTCAAATGCCTTCGAGATATTGAAACAAAAAGTCCAAGCTTTACCATCCTTATCGAAAGTTTGGCAGACTATTTCATCCATAACCGTTAACACATCAGCAGCTGACCTAGAGAAGCCAAAGCCATGTTTGTCTGAAAGAACATCCTTCGAGATGTGTTGCTTAACCAGTTCAGAGTTGATTAGATCCCCTGAGACTTTCCCCCCAAAAGATAGAAGAATAATAGATCTATAGTTAGAAAGTCCAGATGGTTCGCCTGAGTTCTTAAAACAACTACAGAAGAGAAGATTCAACAAACAGGAAAGCAAGGGAGAACAGGAACACGTATTTTTATTACTAGTACAGGGATTCCATCAAGTCTTGTATGGTTTGCAGGGGTCCATTTTAGAGACGATTTCAGAAACCATGGATAAAGTCAAATGCATATAACTCAAGAGGCTCAGTTCTAAAAGGAACACCAAGTAAAGGTACACCAGATGAATCACGACTAGAATTGAAATAGAATTTAAGAGCAAAGCATTCTGCTTTATCAGCAACAGATGGTAAAAGAGTAAAGAGAAATTGGGGTAGCGGACTTACCCTTATTTAACACTTAACTATTACAGAGCCGCCAGTAGTCACTAGAATCAAACTTATTAGAGTTTATACTCTGTCCGATTCTCTCAGCGAACAAGGACTTAGCCTCATTGAGGACACGTTTACAATTATTATACGTACACACAAAAAGGCGCCTATTGTGATCAGAAATTTCACGTTGGTACAACCGGAAAACATGATTCCTGTGGGTTATAACAGCTGGACAGGCAGGTGTGAACCAAAGAGAAGCTTCTGTCTATATTTCTGAGATGAGATATTGTAACTATTTACACTATTTACATCGTTCGGACTGTTGTACTCATCTTTACTGCCATATTCCTCGACGTTTCGGCCGTTGTACCCTCCGGCCTTCTTCAGGTGATATACGTTCCAATGTATATTATCTGAAAAAGGTCGGAACGTAAAACAGAGAACCTTGTGTTTTCACATGATATTTCTAAGATGGTAAAAAAGCATCGATGCTACCTTTTACCCAAGAAGGATTCTCAGTTTCCTAATTCTCAAGAGGAAGGCAAAAAAAGAAAAATTCCCTTCAATGAGCATCGCGAAGAAAGGCAACCAAATGAATCGCAAGCTGGTAACAGTAAGAAATCCTCTGAACAAAACGTTTCTTTCTAATAGACGACTCAAAATGATCTGAATTGTCAAGAGGACAAAGTTGCGATGATCGTTGCAGGACAGGAGAGGAATTAAGGAACAAATGCAGTAAAGAAACATGTTCAAAATTATTAGGGAAACGAGTATGGAAATGAGTATACAAGGTGTCTCCCCAAAATTGGCATAATTCAAAATGTCAATAATTGTACCAGGCGAACAAAATTAAATAGGCTTCATGTTGAACAATAAAAGATTTAATTATCAAAATTTGAGCAAGATATTAAAAGGCATGTAGATTTTATAACCGATTTAACAAAGCTTCAAAAATGATTAATATGCGCACCACCTGTGACACGACACGCGTTAGGTCAGTAGTCCAGCTCCTGCCAAACACGCTGTAGCATGCCTTGCGTCACATTCTCCAGCGCATCAGAGATTCTCTGCTGAAGTTCCACTAGGCTTTTAGGAAGAGGTAGGATATAGAAGGATATGAAACTGTCCTTTTACATAGTCGCATAGAAAAAATAATAGGTGTCAAGTCAGGTAAAGGTGGTGGCCATTTCAACAGAACATTGTCATTATTATTGGCACGCCTGATAGGCTCTTATTAAGATAAGTCCGCAGAGAGAACTTAGCTTTTACACATTTTGCTAAAATTTGACATCATTTGAGCGTGAATTGGTTATGTTATCGGACTACAAAATGATGTCCATGTTTGGGGGGACACTCTGGATATATATATATATATATATATATATATATATATATATATATACACACTTGTAATGAAGAATAAGATAAAAGCTTCAAACATAAAACAAAGTGAGTGCACAATGTCACGAGAGAAAGCCGTAATAATAATAATAATAATATATATATATATATATATATATATATATATATATATCTGCAATGCGTTGTGTATCAACACACCACGACTCTGAGTTTCATGCTTGGCACTATCTTCAGGCCGTGTGAATCTCAAAAATATTTTGCAGAGTATTGGGCAGTAATCGATTGAACAAGAAAAGGGCGTTAATGACATTATAGAGGCACGATTGAGTATTTAATAAAGTATATATATATATATATATATATATATATATATATATTATCATAATTATTATTATTATTTTCTTTGTTTTCTGTTGTATACACATTTCCTTCCAGGTCCCAACCAGAGACCTAAGGTCAGAAATAGCATCATGGCATTTCTCACTGAGTTGTTTTGAAAAAGAAAATCACACGTATCTGTCTATATTCCTAAGATGAGGTATTCTGTACATTATTTACATTATTTGTCCTCATCTTTGTCGCCATATTTATTACAACGTTTTGGCCGTTGTATGCTCCAGCCTTCTTCAGGTGGTTGGAATGTCGAACTTAACCCTTTATTTCGCTCACTGGGGTAGACTGTTCTAGTTCCACGTGCCATAGTTAATGGATGTCAGTTATCTCCTGTTAATTTCCCTCTGAAATTTCTGCCTTTACCGGGTATTGAATTCACACTCTTTGGATCCTGTCACTGGATCTAACCAACGCCTTTATCTACTGTGCCTTGAGGACATCTATTTTTGAATTTCTGGGTATTATAAACCTAATGTCTTCAGCAACCATTTTTACCAGTGCTCATATTGCAATTTTTTGCTGTTATCCTATATGTTTTTACCAGAGCTCATATTGCAACTTTTGTTGTTGTTATCGTTTTTCTCTGGCACTCCTTATTACTGGTTCCCATATTGTATTCATTTCTATGCTTGGTCGGCTCAGGAGATTTTTGTGGCCTAGCATATGTGCTGATTCCTTAAGTTTACAAATTTTTCAATGGTGTTCCTTGTCTATGATCTCAAGCTAATCCTACAGAAGGCGGTGATCTCCCTTCTCTCTCCATATGTGGTTAGCCACGCCTGATTTTTCCACTTCACCTCGTGTTATAGCTTTCTAGTGTTCGTGAAGCCTTACCTTAAGGGGATGGGATTTCAAGCTCCTTGTATTTTGATAGCTTTTTTGAACATCTTCAAAGATACAAAGATTTTATTATTATTATTATTACTACTACTACTACTACCAACGTTATGATAATGCTCTCTTCTTATTTTAAATTTGTCCAATATAATAATATTTGAACTAATAAAAGTGTCGGATTAAAATAAATCTATTAATTCTTAATGTCTTTTTCTTTTTTTGGACATAAAATGTGTAAAAATTGTCTGAATGTTTTGTGTCCAAGCGCTTTCGGCTGTTCTTTTAGCCATTATTGAGGATATTTGTTTCTTTTCTACTCGCGTTCATTTGTTATCAATTCATAGTTTAGGTATTAATACTATCAAGCTTACGGTCAAATCACGCTGAAACACCGGTTCTCGTACGATCACCGAAGTTAAGCAGCGTAGAGCCAGGTCAGTACTTAGATGGGGGACCGCTTGGGAACACCTGGTACTGTAAGCCCCCAAAGTCCAACCCTTACCTCACAGTTGGTGGTGGGTGTAAAACGGTAGTGTCAGAGCTATGCCGCCCAGAACTTCGTTCCTGGTAGGGCCACCCAAGGCGGAAGGTCTGACACACACGCCGGCTAACAAGTGCTCTGGTGAAAATCCAAGGAGCGTCTGCATCGGTAACCGGCGGCTTCTGGTCGTTCCTGTCTCTGCGTCTGTGGGAATCCCGCGGCAAGCAAGAACGTTATCCGAGTAGGCCTGGGTACCCTACTTCTGTAATTTATCCCAAGAATCTTCTTCTCATAATAGGAAGAAGCCGGCTCAATCCGCCCAGGGTGAATGCTGCATCAGTACAGTAGTACAGTATTAATACTATCAGAAATGCAGTATAAATGATATTATTGTACATTAAAAAATGATTTTATAAGCTAGTATTTTAGGTTTAAATCCCGATATATATATTCATATTTTGTTTTTGCTATCTTTTTATAAAATTAACAAGCTTAATTTCGATTTTTGTGTTTCTTTATTTATGTATTGTTTCGTCATTTATCTTGCTTAATAATGATTTTGTTTACTTAAAGATTTATATATTAAAACAGGCGGAAAACTAGCGTCTTGATAACCAGCTGATGCAGGTAGATGGAGCTCGACAGCCCAGAAAGGCAGTCCATCTAGGGGAACGAAAATCCTGATTTTAAAACACCCCTGCCTTGCAGTCAAATTCAAAGCAAAGAAAGCTATAGAAATAAATCCAAACAGGAAACCCGGGGTGTAGCTATGAAACTTGTTGGCTGTCAACACTGACAACTTTCCGACAAATCCTGCAGCTAAACTGTCCTCAAATGTAATGCCCAGCATTCCTTTGGATCTTGTCGGTACGGTCGAAAGGTAACATAACTAATCCAGGAGAAAGAAAACTCTGAATTCAAACAACCTGCTACCTTGTACATCTTGCTTCTTTAACTTCTGAGAAGAGGGAC
Organism: Acanthosepion pharaonis; assembly: GCA_903632075.3. Taxonomy (NCBI): domain Eukaryota; kingdom Metazoa; phylum Mollusca; class Cephalopoda; order Sepiida; family Sepiidae; genus Acanthosepion; species Acanthosepion pharaonis. The sequence goes on from CAHIKZ030002944.1 coordinate 1,533,400, forward strand.
GTGGGTAACCTCAACATCCCTGGTGCAAAAGAAATCGACAAGACATTGTATTATTACACTATTCCGCCTTGAATGGCACAATGAATCACAGTTGTGAGAAGGAGGGAAGTGGTGACTACGGCAGCGGCGCTAAATGAGCTAAATGACTGAATGAATGAATGAATAAATGAATGAATGAATTAATGAGTGAAAGAATCAATCAATAAATGAATGAACGAGTTAATAAATGAATGAATGAGTTAATACATGAATGAATGAATAAATGAATGAATTAATAAATGAAAGAATAAATGAATGAATGATAGAATGAATGAATTAATAAATGATGGAATGAATGAATTGAAGAATGATTGAATAAATGAATGCGTGAATGAATGAATGATGGAATAAATGAATGAATGAATGAATCAATCAATCAATGAATGAATAAGTAAATGAATGAATAAATAAATTAATGAATGAATAAATGACTGAATGAATCACTCAAATAAATGAATTTTTAGTTTAATTTATTGTACGTTATTAGGTCAGTAATCGGGGCTACCTACTGATATCATATTTCCTCAACACTACCCCCGTTACACTCCTCACCCCAACACTCTAGTCGAAGACTTACTAGTTTTCTTTCATACAATTTCCCAAGGGACATTTAAATACTGTTCTTTTGTAAAACATTAGTTGACGGAGAAGAGTTAATGTGGATGATTAAGTTGGTTGTATTAAATTTAGGAGAGTATATAATTAGTTTTATATTTTTACTGGGATCAAAGTGGGTATATATTAGTACTTATGTGTTTTTTAGGATTTTTTCATCTTGTTTGTAGTTAGACTGTATTTGATTGTGGTAGGTTGATATGTTTAGGGTTATTTCAGGAAGTATTATGTTCTTTTTGAATTATGTTAATATTTTCTAATAGTTCGTCTAATTTGTTCATCAACAATGTAAATAAGAAAGTCGTTATTAATGAGAGTTTGTTTGATGTTTTTTTTAATTCAGTGTAGAAAATATTTTTTGCGGAAGAGTTAACTTTTGCCCGATTTATTAAATTTTGTATAATATGTATTTTGTAATAGTTAAGAGATTCACTTTTATTGTTGAGAGATTATGTGTTTATGTTACGTTCTTTAAAAATAAAAAACTGAAAAGAATAAATAAAAATAAATAAAATAAGAAAAAAACAAGTAAAATAAATTAATCCAAGCAAATAATAAAGAAATAAACAAACAACTCGCGCCATGACAACCGTTAGAATAAACTGAAAAGAATAAATAGAAATAAATAAGCAAAAAGAAAAAAAATAACCAATCCAAATAAAGTAAATAATAAACAAATTAACATACCACTCCCGCCAAAATAACCATTAGAGTAGACTACAACATTCAATCAAAAAATTGAACGAAAAATAGCTATAATTACTTTCCCAGACTAAAACAAAGTACTAAATAACCGATTAGAACTCATTTCAAAATAATTTTACTACGTTACAAAAAAAATTGAAAACTGAAAAGAATAAATAAAAATATATAAATATATATATAAACAAATTAAATAAATTAATCCAAATAAATAAACCACTCCTACAAAAATATCCGTTAGAATACACTACCCACAATGCACCACTGACCCGTAAATATAAATAGTCTAGAAAAAACAAACACATGTGGCCTGATGATTGCGTTTAGCATGAAACAATCTGTCGCCTCTGTGTGTTGACTTCGATGTTCATTTATTATATATATATATATATATATATATATATATATATATATATATATATAGCAATGAATTTAATTGATTTACCAAATCCAGATAAGCGGGAAGGTGTTTATGCGAAACTTCAAGTTGGGTGATAAATCATTTGAATTTCTGTTCTATTTCTCTCTGTGTTGTATTTAGGCAGCATACCTTCATTCAAGAGTGCTTGGTTGAATAATCGAGACACAGTATGTCTATTTATTTTAATTTTATTCCTCTCATATTCACGGATCAATTTCTTAGTGCTGTGACAAAATTGAGTAAGAAAGACGCCGTAGTTTTGTTTATTTCTTTTATTTTCCTAAGTACTAATGAAGCCATAGTCTCATTTGATGTTGTAAGTTTATTCATCAATGTCCCAGTTACAGAAACGATTGATATAATTATAAAGAATAATTACAACAATCCATCTCTCCTTCCATTAAAAATTAAACTTAATTTATTACGGAAACTACTCTTGACTTGTACCACTGAGGTTCCCTTCAATGACCATCAAAATAATATCTACGTACAACGTGATGGCGTTGCCATGGGTTCAGTTCTGTGACCAACATTAACTTCTACATGGCTAACCGTGAAAATAAGATATTTAACACCACTAAAAAAATACATCTACCTAAGATATGTAGAAGATATTCTCATCTTAGTTAAAAACATATAATGAAATACATAAACTGCAAAAAATTCTCCAAAACTTAGCAATAACTATAAAATCCCTTTTCTTGATGCATTGATAGGCACTAATAATAATACGTTTACTACCTCCACATATAAAAAACTAACGGGATCTCTCAACTACAAAAGTGAATATTCTATTACAAAATACCTATTATACAAAATTTAATAAATCGGGCAAAAGTTAACTCTTCCGCAAAAAATATTTTCTACACTGAATTAAAAAAAAACCCATTAAACAAACCCTCGTTAATAATGACTTTCTTAATTACATTGTTGATTAACAAATTAGACGAACTCTTAGAAAATGTTAACATAATTCAAAGAACATACTACTTACATAATATTGATGACCTAGATTCGTCATTGATATATATATATATATATATATATATATATATATATATATAAACTACAGTTAACAATTTTGAAGTGACCCCAGAATTAGCATGAGATAAACTTGACAGAAAAGTGAAACCTTTACATCCAAGTAATGAAAAAAAGCTTCTAGAGTCATTAAAAAAGAGAATGCAATTAGTTATCAAACTTATACTCTGAGAAACTTTTGCAACAAATGCCAAAAGTTTCTGTTGCAGTAAAAAAAAAAAAAGGAGGATATTTTGGCGAGAGCAAAATTTAATCATAAAATCCTTTTTTTATTTTTGTCATAATAAAAAATCGTGTCTCCCTTTTTTAACCGTGTATAATAATTTTCTCTTAGGTACAAAACAACTTCATTTGGAGCCAATTTGAAAAATTATCAGGGGTTTCCTCAAAATTTGAACTGTAGTATATATATATATATATATAGATATATTTATATATATATATATGTGTGTGTGTGTGTATGTGCGTGCGCGAGTGTGTGTGTGTGTGTGATTTGGATGGAAGTCATCTTTACAATTTAAACAATGATGTGTACTCGTAATGTTTATGCAACTGTTTTTCTCGTCCGTCCAAAGCTCTCAACAGAACATGCAAATCATCGAGACGCGTACCAATTTTATCTGAAAGCAACGCCCTTCTTCTTGAATTGCACCACTTCCCATATTTTTTTTTCTTTCTTGTCTTGATGAGGAACAAATGGAAGTTCATTTCTTACGATGAGCACTAACCCGGCTGGTCGTTTTCTATTCTCACGATATCAATTACACCCTAGGCTCCCCTCCTCAAACGCCACAGGCCCCATAAATTCGTGGCCTCGATTAAATACTCCTTTCTGTACCAAACGCTATGAAGATTTGAAGACACAGCCATTTGAAAACAGTTCTCGAATGATATAACAGGAAACATAGCAGACTGAGAGAAGTCGATACGACATGAGTTCCTTTGGTTGGGTAAATTCCTGATGGCTGAGTCAAGTTATTATTTAAAATGCCAGCTCCCTTTGCTGATGTTTCTTTTGTTGTTTTACAATATTTTTCACCCTGTGCACGACCCAAGAGCCACTCGAGGTAGACGGTTACAAATTAAGAGGTTCATTTTATGGGGATGATAACGGTTAACCATAGACTTGAACAGGTAAAGATTGTGATAATCGAGGAAGCATCCTCTTGGGAGTCGCTTCCGCAAGGCAACGGTTCAAGGGAAGAAGCTGTTCGAGTGGAATTTGCATCTCAGCAATGGGCTACGAAGGGAATGAGGATGGTTCGCTACCATCTGCCTGACATGGCGGCTCTTCGCTGTAAAGGTCAGAACTGGGGGAACTAAGGAATCTGAGCAGTTTCCATGGAAATCGCGACAGCGCAGCGAGACGCTTGTGACGTTTCGTCTTTTGAAAAGGTGTTATAAGGTGGAAAATCATCACTCACAAGGACGTGGTGATAATTTTAGACTCTTAAATGAGAAAATGGAGAACTGTACAGCACCGGCCCATATATGGTAGCAGTACTCCATTTTCGGCCTGATCTGGCTCTTGTAAAGGAAGAGTATAGCAGGAGGAGTCAAGTACTTACTGGAATGGTACAAAGAATCGACCCTTTTTCCGGCATCTTTAGAGATGGGTCGCATGTACGAGTTCCACCTAAGGCGTGGGTTGAGCTTAAGCCCCAGTAGACGCTCAAGGCACGGGGGTCTCTCGATAGGTGAAAATTCAGGGTCCTCTCGGTAATGATAGAAAAAAAAATCAACCAATATTACGAACAAATTGCCCAAGCAGTTCGGGTAAATTCACTAACAGTTTATCAGTACCCATAGTTTCCTCGAAATTGATTACAATCTTCTATTATATGCCACGTTCCTTCACAACGTGAGTGACCATGACTCTCCACAACTTCCTATCTTTCGCTGTTCTAAATAAGCTTTTTCTCTTTAAATTCCATATATGTCTTTGTTTAGTCATCCATTCGCACAAACTCATTACTCATCGTTTTCCTATGCTTCTGCATTCAATACGCCCTGTAAGTATTAGATTCTCTAGGCATTCTTTCCTCATTAGGTGTTCCAGACATTTCAGCTGTCTCTTTTTGATTGTAAGTATTTTTTGAATCGATTTCATCCCAAGTAAGGAGTAAAGCCACTAAGACACAAGGAATTATAGGATGTGGAAGAATTAGATACAGAAACATTATTAATGAGCGGGAAGAGAAAAGAATAATCAGGAGGACAGTAGATAGCGATTGACATTGCATTTAAAATTTTGGAAATTAATGTTGGCTGGAAAGGACGGAGCTGGAAGGGAGTTCCACAAGCCAGAAGTGTAAATTATTTTTCTTAGAACTTCCTCGTCGTTCATATGTACAGTCCATGCTATTCGTCAGTTGGGCTACATTTCTACTACTTCAAGTATCTTTTTCAACTGTGTGTAGATTGTCTAGTATTCATCATTTTATAGGAGATTCGATATTTACATAGTTCAGTTTTCTTTTCTAAGTTTCTAACGGTATTTTCCTTGCTTAGTTTCTTCCTCTTTTTTCTCATTAAAGTTCACCCAATATAAGGCCAAAGAGACATTCAAGCTAGCAAAAAGTGAAGATTATGAAGATATGGCGTACAGATAACGACTGACCGAAAAGAAAAGAGTGAAGTGTTCTGGGAAGCATCCAAGCAAGGAGTCTTCCACGCAGGAGTTTGAAAAGGGTTGTAGGGTTGAAAGTAATTCATCACCCACAAGGACGCCGAGACGCTTTTGGAATGGAAAATGAAGACTTCCAGCACAAATATGGCAGTAGTACCCCACTTTTAGCCTGATTTAACTCTTCTAAAGTTAGAGCATAGACGAGTCAGGTGCTTACTGAAGCGGTACAGGATACTGAAAATTTTTCGGCACTTTAGCGATGGAACGTATTTACGAGTTTCCACATGGAATCTGAATTGAGCTTCTCCCAATAGGCGGTTCAAGGCAAAGGGGTCTCCTTAAGAGAACACCTGATCATTGCGATAAGATAAAAATTCATGGTCTGATGGGTGAAGACAGAACGTTACTAGTTTGATTTTTGAATGTGACCAGCCAGTAATGAGTTGTGAGAACTATGTCAAAGACATCCGTTGCCAGATTCTGGTCATCTAGATGATAGGGAATCTGTGGAGAGCCATGATCACCTACGCCCTGAGGCATGACATTTAAATTTATATATAAATTTATATGCATGAACATAAGCGCAAATATACGTTCGCATGAATACACTGGGTATATGGCAAAGAAAATATTGTTGCCTACAAAGATCACTGGAATTTAAATCAATTCAATGTAATATGATATGACATGGTTAAACGGCGAAGCATGTCCCGAATGTTTATACAAAATTCTTTTCTAAATCTTGTTTACTATACTGACAACACCCAGTACTTGAAAGAAACTGAGATTGTTGAAAGCACTTAAAGAAAACAGAAAAAAAGAAAGATGTTTGGATCGTCTTTTTTAAAAATCGGAATCACTCCAAGCAGGGTAGTAATGCCACTAAAACACAAGGGGTTACAGGATGTGGAAGAATTAGGAAGAGAAAAATTAATGATGAGCAGAAAGAGAAGAGAGTAATCAGGAGGACAGCTGATAGCTATTGGCATTGTATTTAATTTTTTGCAGATTAAAGTTGGCTGGAAAGCATGGAACCGGATCGGAGTTCCACAAGCAAGAAGTGCGAGAAAAGAAACTGTTAACGTAGAACTTACGGCTACATCTAGCCAGCTCAACTCTAAATTGATGAGATCTCGACGCCAGTTTAGTGCTACACTTAAATTTAAAAACTATTTATAAAAGAAAAAGCACAGAAAGACAACCTTACGCCGGCGGGAAAGTGACTGATGCCGAGTTGCCAGATCAAGACCAATAATATTACAGATTCTTCTTTGGATTTTATCAAGGAGCTTATGGTAAATGACAGGGTCACATAACCATGTGTGGCAGCAATATTTTAAACATGGACGAATGGTAGACTTATAGATATGTAAGATAGATTCTGGAGGGAAAAATTGTCTTGCCCGACATAGTGAACCAACTTTCTTAGCAGCTGACCTAGCAATGGATTCAATATAGTCTTTTTACTTCATATCAGCTGAAAACGTGAACCCAGGAAGGTTCAACGAGTCAGTTTCCTGGAGGATGACATCAGCCATGATGATGGAAGGCAGCAAGGGGTTTCTCAGATGATTAACCGAGAGAAGTTTAGTTATGGAGGCGTTAAAATTAACGCCATCTTTTGCTCCAGTTAATTACGGACTTGAATTCGTTTTGGACATCGACTGCCATTTTGACCTTGTCATAATGGTAAGCCTTACTATCAAGGCAATATTTGTGTAATCAGCGTAGATACCAATTTGAGAGCTGATATCATTAGGAAGGTCATCAATGAAAATGAATAATAGAGTAGGACAAAGAACAGAACCCTGAGGGGGGTGGATTTAACTGCGTTAGTAAGAAAGGATCTAGATGAGTGGCCGGGCAGGATAACTCTCGATTTCACGATTCATAATTTTTTATCCCGATATACAAAATCTTATTAGCCAATTGGAAAAAATATAATAAAAAATTGAATTTTAACAAACGTTTGGATGAATTCTGGCTTTTAGATTAATTAAATATAAACATACACGCGCATGCGCACGCACACACAGACACAGACATTATTTCATTGGACATTCGTATTTTAAATAATCGACCCAAAGAAAACGTCTTCTGCGACAGGGAACAAACATGCACGCTCAAATTTTCTTTATTAACCTTTCTCGCATGTGCCGACGGATAGCGATAATACACGCTGTTTAAAACAACAATAGAGCGTCTATTCCAAATACGAATATCCACTATAATAAAATAATATATTTATATTGAAGAAATAAAAATTTCGGATTTTAAAAAATCCATTAAGTCTTAATTATTTTCTGCTGATCCAAACGTTATTTCTTCTGTTGTTTTTTTTTTTTTTAATATTGCTAAATACGGCCTACTTATTCGAGCGACTCAATAACGAAAATATGCTCTCTGGCAGGGTTTGAACCTGCGTCCTCCTTTCTCATGGAAGACCACCGTTTAATCCGGTCTGCGTTAAAGCGTTCGGCCTCAGAGAGTGCCATAGGCCAGCAACGAGCAAGATTCAGTTATCTTTTTGGTTTGAACGAGAGGAAATTGAGGCTTCTAAAACACGTCGGATCGATGGTGTAATATATATATATATATATATGGTGTGCTGGTGGTGTAATGTTGGAAATTGTAATGAGACATTGAAGACCCGATTTCGAATTCCTGTCGGGTTCGCTATATTCACTTACGTGTAAAAACTCTTTGAATACGCATGAAAGCATCTCCTCCCCTGCAGCTAAGGATTAAATGGTAAGATTTTTATGGGGAAAATCGTTGTTATTCTCAAAAAAAATTTCATGCAATATCCACTCGTAAAATTAGAATTATTCCGATGTATATATACAGGACGCGATGCGTAAATTGTCGCCATTTTATATTTTTAAGTTCGTGTATGGGCGTTGGTTGATTTTGATCTTGTCGACTGCACAGTAGATTCGGTTCAGTTGGGTACCGTCTATGAGAAAAAGTGCACCATGACGTAGTTCACTCTGGTAGTTCTACGAAAATTTCAGGGTGTTTGGGTGTCAATTTGAGGACAGAGCAGAAGATTTGGAAAGAGTTGGATGAGTCTAATGGTGATTACGAAGCTACGGCAGGTCAGAAAACACACTTTGATTGTTCTGGTAAGAAAAGAAAGCCATAATTTTTTGGCGAGGGCCTTAGATTTAACATGAAGTACCTTGAGGAGGTAGTACTGCCCCGAGTCAAGAGAGTGACTGTTGAAGGACCCTATGTCTGGCAACAGGACACTGCACCATGCTACACAAGAACAAGAACCCAGTCATGGCTGTCAGACAATTTCTGCGATCACAGCACCCCTTACATCTGGCCACTTAACTCCCCAGACTGCAACCCCCTTGATTATTATGTGTGAGGCGCAGTTGAGCGAAAGACCAACAAAACTCTTTGTAATACCAAAGCTGAAGGTAAGGATTATGGCAGCATCCAGTAAGTTAAACAAGGAGACCGTCCAGAAGAGTTGCAGGGGATTCCGAAGTTGTCTGAAAGCCGTAATTGAAGCTAATGGAGATTTTATTGAATAAATCTACTCTTTAGTATTTCAAGATATTTTTGTGTAATTTTGGTGCATATAACTGGTAAAATTTTTTTGCGTAATTTAGATGACAATTTGCCCATCGCACACTGCACACACACACACACACACACACACACACACACACATATATATATATATATATATATATATATATATATATATATATATATTACTTAAACTTTATTTTTAGTGGATACTCGTATTTGAGTAGACGCTCCATTTATTTATTAAACAGTATAATTATTTATTTTCTACCGGCCTGGATATTCGAAGAAGTCCACAAAAATGACGTTTGAAGTGATCGCACACACACACACACACACATATATATATATATATATATATATATATATTCTGAGATGTGGTATTGTAGCTATTTACACTCTTTACCTTGTTCGGACTATTGTTCTCGTCATTATTGTCATATTCACGAAAGTTTAGCCGTTGTATACTCTGGCCTTCTTCAGGATCTGTATATATATTTCTGAGATGATGTATTGTAACTATTTACATTATATACATTGTTCGGACTGTTGTCCTCACGACCTTTTGGCCGTTGTACTTTGTAGTTGTTTTCTCTCTCCAACAAATTAGCATTCCTGAATGTTCTAATATCTTGAACAGAGCATGGGTTCAAGATATCCGTATACCGCAAGTCAACAAGGTCAATACCTCAACATCGACTCCCATCACCCATACATTGTAAAGAAAGAGGATCATCCGCTGACTATAACATCGAGCAGAAGTCATAAATGGCGATACAGATCCATACGAACAATAAATGATCAGTATAAGCAGTAGCCTAAACATAAAACTACTCTGGGTACTTCATAGCCTGGGATAGAAGAGTACAAGATGATAAAACCACCCAGAAAACAACTCAGGTTCGCTTAGCCTAAGTGAAGGGCTTATCGAAAAAACAAAACAAAAGATCTGTGGTTCATATAATATTAGGACGACCTTCAAAAGTGGTTCAACACTATACAATCTCTTCCGAGTAAGACCACCCATAGAGGATAACATGATTAAGGACTGTGTGTACGCAATCCAGTGCAGCTGTGGCAAGAAATATAAAGGAGAAACAGGCTGCCCCATTAAGATAAGACTGCAGCTGTAACATGAGTAGAAATAGAAAAATTAGACCTGGTTGACCATATATGAACGGAAAAAGGAGATCACCGCCCTCTGTGGAATGAAGTTGAAATAATAAACAGAGAAAATCACTGGAAAATACGAAAACTTAAGGAATCAACACATATGCTAGGGCACAAAAATCTCCTGAACCGGCCAAGTATAGACATGAATACAATATGGGAACCAGTAATAAGGAGTGCTAGAGAAAAACGACAATAATAAAAAAATTGTAATATGAGCTCTGGTAAAAAAATGTATACTAAGACATTAGTACGAAAAATTTACTCACTGATGTCTCCAAGTGGAGAAAAGCGTTAGTTGAGTAAGTTCAATACCTGACCACAGCAGAGGTGAACAAAAACCTGGAGATTTGAGTTACTAAAGGGAAATCAATGAAATTGAGATATCCAGAAAAGGCATGGCACGTGGAGATAGAACAATCTATCTCCGTAGAATAAATAAAGGGTTTCAGTTTGAAATTCCAACGTATATCACCTGAAGAAGGCTGGAGCGTACAACAACCAAAACGTGGTGAATATAGCAATAAATATGAGGACGGTGCAGATAGTATATATATATATATATATATATATATATATAAAGAAATAATCATACATAGAATCAATCAGCAATATTAATGCGATTAATGTTGAAATCACGAGGTTTAGTAGCAACATAATGTATGCGTTAAAATACTGTTAATCCATTGAATGATGTGATCCTCATTTATAAAACTGTTTCCAGATGTTTCTAATGTATATTTTTTAATTTTAAGCAAGTACTTTTGAAGTATATATATATATATATATATATATATATATATATATATATATATTGAAATGTGTGTGTATGTAAAATATATATATATATATATATATATATATATATATATATATATATATAATTATTTATATATTATATGCTTTACTTATTAGAAAGCGCTCAATATCAGAGATAGAGCTAACATATTTGGTTGGATTGATGTGAGTTTGTGATCATGGGTTTCACGCTTCTGACGATCGCAAAAGTGTGAAACCCAGGTTTACAAACTCACATCAATCCAACCAAATATATATATATATATATATATAAAATTAATTGATTTAAAATATGTTTTTTTCGCTACACAGTTCTAACCATGTTTCAAAAAGAACACCGGATTATATATCTTACTGTTCTTTCTTTATATATATATATATATATATATATATATATATGTAGTAGAAAGTTTTATATCGGAACGTCCTCATATCCGAACTCCTCAGTGTTACCATTTAGATGTTGTAGGTATATGCTACATTATAATATTTTTCTTTACTTTACAGATTATTGTTAGTAATTTGAAATTTCTCAAGCCATAATGTCTCGCACAGAAGAAACATCAACTGAAAGAAAAAGGAAAAAAAATCAGAGATTATTGAAAAACTGGAGAATGACACAAGTTCATCTGACATATTGCAGAATCTGAACTAGACACTAAAACTGGTGATTGGAGATAATCCACCGAATCCTCTCCCTTCGGATAACTTAAAAGAATGGATAAATGAAGAAGGCTAATGAATTACAAAAGAATTCAACGATAGAGTCGCTTCAAAATGATTTGGATTGTCAAGAAATAGAGAAAGAATCAAATTTTTCCGATAATGGTGAAAATATAAAGGATGATGAAACAGACTTGGACTTAGAAGAGAAAGCTATTGATGACGTCATCAAATTCACGGAGAAAAAATATCTTTGTTCAGTCGTACAGAATGTACAAATGCACGTCATTTGCAGAAATGTCTTTAAAATAAACTATAACCGCGAAAAGTAAGCGAAATAAGAAAAGAAATATTAAAGACAATTGAAAATAAAAATTATTGACTCTTAAATATTGCAAATTAATATTTACTTTCGCGAGACATTTCATTTTTCGTATATTGCGAGAAGTTCTTGTGTTTTGTTATATTACACATGCTACATTATATCCGAACCCGCCTTCATATCAGAAGTACTTTGAAATTCAAATATGAAGACTTCTACTGTATATGTATGTATATTTAGGTAGCATATCTTCATTCAGTCATGTTTCTTTGAATAATATAGACATATTATGTTTATTTATTTTTATAATGATCCTTTCTAGTTCCATAGTTTTTTGATATTAAGATGGAATTCATCAAGGAAGGTGTCATAGTTTTTTCGTACTTTAATTATAACAGAGCGTGTTCATCTATGTTTCTTTTTGAATAAGCATCCCAACGAAATGCAGATTTTATCACAATTATAATACGTTTGTCTTTGTAGTTCAGCCCTGAGGATGACCATGGAGGAGATCGAAAGTACTTGGGTAGGAAAAAAACTACGGTTCCTTTCTTGATGAATTTCATCTTAACATCAAGAAATTGATTAGACAACTGGAAAGGATCAGTATAAAAATAAGTAGACACAATATGTCTGTATTATTCAATGAAACACATATACACACACATATATAATATTGAAAGAGTACTGATCACTCTTTAAAATATCCGTTCGCTGGTCTGACATTGTTCTGCTCAACAACTCTTTATTATACATACATACATACATACATATATATATATATATATATATATATATATATATATATATATTGGTAACTACACTCGTCTTGGAAAATCTTCGGTTTCTTGATTTGCTAATGGTCAAATCAATCTCGAAGGAAAAAAAGGTCTTAAAAAAAAGAAACAGCTAAGAACATGAACGTCTGTCGAAAATAATCGTACAGCATACAGGTCCAAAGCCCAAAGAAAAAAAAACCCGATACGAGTAATCAACTAACTAAAAAAGTGCTCAATACAAAAGTAGAGCAAACCTGACGATCCGCTAAGGTGAAATCTTGGTAGGTTTGTTTGGCTCTCTAGGTTTGACTATATATATATATATATATATATATATATATATATATATATATATATATATAGGTAAAACGATAAGAGGTAAGACGATAAACTACATCTGACAGCAAGACATCTGATCAGGAGTTTTTGAGGAACGACGAACCCTCTTTTAATTTCTGATGTTCCCTGGTCCTCTCTGACCGGGGTGGTAGCACCTGTTAGGGTTCCAGCTATGGGCAGATAATTAATCTTGAGGTAAAAAGAAACTATGAAAGTGTAAAAATATGTTTTAATGCCAGTAATATATTTTTAGAATGAATTATTACCAGCAATTCAATTTAAAAAAAAAAAAATATTACCAGCAACTTTTCGGCGTTAAATAACCCATTGAGGTTTTGATATGCCGTAAAACAAACCAAACCAAATATATAGTCGTTTATATATAAATTGGTTGTTTTATTTATTTCTGGACTTTCAACCTGCTTACCTGACAAACGATCAACGATGGTCGGAATTTGTCGGATCTTAACCTTCCATTTGGCAAGTCCCACCTGAAATAAAACGATGAATTCAACATCAAGGGAAACTCACAAAACAGATTAACAGCCATTCTCTGTCTACTTAATGGCATTTGTCTATAGAAGATGGCAACAGTAGCCAGGCTAAAGCGGCAATTGACACCACTAGTGACCACACAATAAGCTGAATATTGTATGCATAATATCCGAATTCATCGTTGGTGCTACTCAGTTGTCCAGCACTGCCCTTGGTCCCTTTTCCTGAAGACGAAACGTTAAAAGCCTATCACCTTTCTATCGCTATTTCCATAGCAAATGTGCTGATAAGCTTCATTCATTAGGTCCTCCAGCTCGAACTTTTACTTCTAAGACCCGCTATGTCACATATACAGAGTAGAATTATCTTCATTCACTTCGTATTCCATTGGTAAGGAGGAAGTTTTATTCGGACAGCTTCTTCTCAAAAACTGTTTCTTAAAAAAAAAAAATCCCGAGAAGTTGCTTCCAAATCAATACAATCATCGACCTTTATCTTTCCTACATATCCTCATAATCTGAACTTCTTAACGCCTTCTCTTACATTCATACAACACCTTCATTCAGTAACCCCCTATTTTGATGGGGCTCTGGAGCCTTGTATGGATGTGCAATGATTAAAAAATAGTACACAGCGCACTATAGGGTTTTGCAAACGTCGACCAATAAGAATAATATTATAGACACCAGCCATAGAACATTGCCATAGCACAATAGAAGACAAGCACCATGTCATCTGGTCCGACGAATTATGGATATGCATGTTCTAAGATCTGATGGTGGCTTTGTAATGGTATCCATGGGTTTTGTCGGTGTTCTCCAAGACCACAAGCGAAACTGGAACCTGTACTAGCCATGTCGAAGCAACGTCGATTGTGGTCAGTAGCTAGATGGGTAACCGCTTGGGAATATCAGTTGCTGTAAGCTTGGATGTGCGGGTGGTGTAATGAATAACGGCTCAGAAATTGACTTCGGTGAACTAAGTTCCAATTCTAGTTGAGTTCGCTATATGCACTTACGCGCCAATAATCTTTGGAAAGGTTTTAAATCACCCTTTCTCCCCTCAGCTATGGGTTAATTAGTAGGAATTGTATCAGTAAATCATTATTATCTTTAAAAAGTTATTACAATCTAATATTTTCTAGTTTTGAAATAATCTGCATAGGGTTGATAAGCCGTAAAAAACAATCAATATTCCAGCAATTTCATGTAATGATTCCTTGTGCGCAGGTACAGACTAAAGTAGGTTTATTATTCGTAAGTATCCTCAAATAATAATAATAATGTGGAACTTTGAGGTCACTATTGTCCCAATCATTGAGGCGTTTGGGGATATACCATCGAACAAGTCCTGCATGAAGGAAATTCCCAGTATATTTGGCACTGCAAATATTCTGCAAAAATCTCCTTCGTGAGGTCGTAAGATTTGGCGCCTTGATGGAGAGCAAGATCTCCGCTTGTAAAAGAAAAAACTGTGCGGAGGAAGAAAATAATAATACATTGCAAGAAAGAACAGACCTGATCATCGATATTGCATGTCCAGCAGATAAAAACCTTCTCTGCTCGAATACCAAATCCGAAAAAGAAAACATATCAGAAAGTGAACATAGCTGTTCGGCAGATCGAGTCTAATAAAAAAAAAAATCTAAAAAGATATATCTATCACAGAAGTAACGGAATTGTGGAGCATCAAAGTCACAGTCATATCAGTAATTATCGGAGTACTGCGAATGCTTCTGAAGAGCCAGAGAAAAGACTGGAGAAATTAATGGAAGCGTTAGAACCATTTTGCTGAAAGCATTAGCGAAAATAGGATGAATATCAAAAAGAGTGTTGACGTATGGAGAGGTCTTGCTGTCACCTGATGTCAAATGTAAGCGCAGCCATTTAATGTTGGTATGAACACGCTCAATGAGTAAATAATAATAATAATAATGATGACTTGGTTCGACCATGTAGACAAATGGGATCATCACATTGCAAAAACTATATATAATGAATATACTTAGGATTTTCTGACCCGAATTTGTTTTATAATCACATGCTGGGTCATAACCTTTGACCTAAGACAACTGAAGGATGTCAAGTTTTTTTGTCTTCACTTTTCTTTAATCATTTCACCCCAAGCACGGCAATAAAACCACTAAAACACAAGGAGTTTTCTGACAGTTAGAGAATATGAAAAAAATGAACTCTTAAGGAGAGAAGACAATAAAAGAAGAAGAAGACAGAAAAATAACGATTGGCATTGCATTTAAATTTTTGAAAATCAAATCTGAGAGGGAAGTAAAAAGCCGGAAGAGAGTTACTCAAGCGACAATTGCGATAGAAGAAACTGTTAGCATAGAACATACTGTTACTTCTAGCCATTTCGAGTGTAAAATGATGAGACCTAGCCGCCAATCTAGTACTGCTCTTAAATTCATAAAATCTAGGTACCAATAAGGAAAGTGCGTCAGAATACTTATCATGAAAGTATTTATAGAAAAGGCACAGGGAAGCAACATTACAACGGTTGGAAAGTGACTAAAGCCGAGATGCCAGGTCATCATGATTGCTCACTTTTTGTTGTGGCATATTTGTTTACGTTGATATGACTACACATGCGCAAGAACGAGAGACATTGGAAATTTTAAATTTAGTAAATTTGTTTTCATTATATTTTGGGTATATAATCTAGCGAAAATGTTTAGAAAAGGCTTTAATCGCTATTTTATCCAAAATAAATATGTGTTCCAGGTTCCTGCAACGTTTTCCCATTTTTTTGGCAATTCTTATCACAATGTGTGATATTTAATAACAAAGATGATACAAAGAAAAAGAATCTAAATGAAATTGGCAAGATTATATACAAGGATTTGTAATTAGGGTATGAATATTTTCTTACGTCAGAAATGAGTAATTACGGGATGAATATTATATTATGTCAGAAAAGAGTATTTCTGTTATGAATATTGTGTTATATCAGAACGGAGTAACTAGGGTATGAATATTTTGTTACGTCAGAAAGTAGTAATTAAGGCATTAATATTTTTTTTCACCATGAAAGAGTATTTCGGTATGAGAATTGTGTTGCCTGAGAAAGGAGTAATTAAGATATTAGCCTATGAATATAATGTTACGTCCGAGTGTAATTACTCTTGTATTACGTCAGAGAGCAATAATTAGGACATGAGTATTGTGTTTCGACACAAAGGAGTAAGCAATATAAGAATATTTTGTTACGTCCGGAAAGTCTGTATCTAGTGTAAGAATATTGTGTTACACCAGAAAGTATAAATATTGTCTTACGTCGGGGAAGAGTAATTAGGGTATGAATATTGTTTTTGCACCAGAAAGGAGTAATTGATATATTTTCCGTCATAAAAGAGTATTTACGATATGAATTTTGTGTTACGTAAGGAAAGAGTATTTAGGTAATTTCTTCAGAAATTAATGATTAAGACATGAATATTTTTGTGAGTATTGTGTTACCTAAGAAAGGAGTAATTAAGGCGTGGATGTTCGTGTAACATCTGAAAGGAGTAATTAGGGTAGGAATATTGTGTTGCTACAGAAAGGATTATTTACTGGAAGAATATAGTGTTACGTCAGAAAAGATTAATTTGGATAGGAATATTTTGTTATGCCAAAAAGGAGTAATTCGAGTATGAATTACGCCTGGGAGGAGTAATTAGGGTATGAATAGTTGTTGCACTAGAAGGAATTAGTTTATGTAACAATATTTATTCCGACGGTATTGAGTAATTAATTGAAGAATAGTGTGTTACGCAAAGATTCGAAATACGTGTCTTTTGCCTGACCTGGCCAATGAAACTGGGTCATTGGTGTGAAATATGTAAGTCTCCTAGCCCCAACTTAGACCTTGCTAATATCATGTTACCGTGTGAGATAAAGTATTTGAAATATCAGATTACAGTCTCCCAGTGTTATTGTTGGTTAAATAAACATAAGGGTCTCATAGTTTTATTACCTCTGATTAACAGATGGCAATATACTTACATCTGCAGGGTCCAGATTGCAATTCCTTTTTTCTGTCATACGCATATATATATATATATATGTATATACATTTGCAAATCAATAAATCCGTAGCCTAAAGCGAAAACCCATTTATTTTGTATAATAAATATTTTTAGCCATTACCTCCTTCGTTGTCAATGCACTTAATTCAGTGCTGGATATTAATCAAATACGTAGGTGCAGCAATAAGTCTGTAGCCTAATAATGAGAAAGCATTGAGTTTTTACAACAAATATTCCAAAATGGTCGCTTTATTTATCAATGAGGTGATGAATATTAATCCCAAACCCCAAAGATTATTCAGTGGAAATTACAGCTTAAAATTCAGCTCAGGACATACAGATATACACTCGTATGTAAACAAGTACATAAAAAAAGGACACATCATGTAAAAAAGAGCAGAAAAAGGTACACCGAACAATGGCAGCAGAAATAGGTAATGCCTCTATCAAAGGTGACAGAAACCGGTACACCACTGATCAAAGGGGAACACAAAGAGCTATACCACCGATCAATTGGAACAGAAAGAGGTACTCCACTGATCAAACTGAAATTAAACATGTAGTCTGTAGTGAGTTTCGATAAAAATTAAAATAAAATATAAAAATAATATACATAGGCAAAAAAGAAAGAATTCAAATTAAAGTACAGAATTCAAATTAAAGTACAGAATTCAAATTAAAGTACAGAATTCAAATTAAAGTACGGTATATGCGTTTTCCTTTAAAACCCTTGTCTCTTTCTTTCTGTGTCTCTCCCTCTAAACACTTCTTTCTCAACTAACGAGAAGGCAACCCTCAAATAAAAAGAGGAAGAAGTCTGAACCCGGTCGAAAAACGCCGGAAGTTTGCGGGACTACTTATGACTCTAAATTTACCAAAATAAAACAGTCTCCACGCATAACTTCCGTTAAAAAAAATGAAAAAGAAAGGAACACAGGAAAATAAAATAATTTGTGTCAATCAAAAAATTAACACAAAGAAACGTTTGATGTTAGCCGAAACAAAGGTTCGCGCCATTAGTCTGGGAGACTGTTCAAAAGGATATAAGCCCATAGCACTGTGCTAGAGGAGGAAAAGGGACGGAAAGAGAAATACACGGAACAAAAGACGCGACCACCGGAGAAACCAGCCATGCGTGATGCATGAAGTAGTTAAGAGGTCATCTGCTAATGATATTTGCTGCCCTCTTAGGGCCAAAAATAACAGTAGATTGACGATGACCTATTTCTAAGATGACTACTACTACTACTACTACTACCAAGTTCTGACTTCTAAGCTGTCGAATACCGATCCGTAACGGATTTTCTCCCGACTGCTACCAAATGTCCGCCTTATAAACGAACATTTTCCGACACCGAATGTTAAAGGACACACTCTAAAGCAAATAAATAAAAATGTATTATTTATTTTGTATCGCTGAGTCAGTTCGTTTTATTTTCGAAGTTCCCATCATTAATAATAAGTCTATATTGGCACCCTACAAATTTCCCAATGAAAGGGAACAGAAAACGATTCTCCTGCGATCAAAGAGAACGTAAACAGATACACAAACCATTAAAGATGAAACACGTAAAAAAATCTCGATTTTCCCATTCGATAAAAAATAACTTGTCACCATGATGTTTTTGTTAATTTTATTGTCTTCTGTTAAAATTTAATTGCTGAATTCAATTTGTTTTGTTTGATTATTTTTAAATAATAAAAAAATTTCATTGTTACTATTTTTGTCAAATACGTTTGAAAATTTATTACACTTTTCTGATTAGGTTTTGTGGCATTTCAGTTTGTAAGAAATTTTGACAATTCATTCCCGATTTTTTACTTCTATATTAAATATAGTTTCGATTAATAGATTGTTAACTATATCTCACTGTTTTACTGTTAAATTTGCTAGATGCAACCGTAAGTTCTATTCTAATAGCTTCTTCTCTCGCACTTCTCGTCTGTGAAACTTTGTTCCGGTTTCTTACTTCTCTGCCAAATAGAATCATTAAAAGTTTAAATGCAACGCCAATCGCCATGTTCTGTCGTTTTAATTCCTGTTCTTTTATTGTTCTTTCCCCTCACTAAAGTCTTTTCATTCTCTTTCACTCCAAGTAACTCCTTGCATCTTAGTGACATCATCACCTTGCTTGAAGTGAAATGACTAAAAAAAAAGCAAGACGTAAAAAATGGTGTTTTTCTGCTTCTTTCGTAGATGTGTTGTCTACTAAATATATCTACAAAAATGCTGAATCATGCAGATGAAATCTTTTTTAACTTGTTATTAAACTGAGATTCAAATTTAAGTCGCGCATCCATTATGACCTCCATATTTCATATCTTGATGAATTATTCCAATTTAAAATGATTAATCTCAGCAAATGTTATCAAAATTAACTCCCTATAATTCCTGTATTATTTAAAATCTTTTTTCGTCTTGATTTAATCAGGTTTTCTATAATGTGCATGCGCGCAAATTAATATATGTTAGCGCCTCTGCCATCTTTTTCTTTAACGTTTACACGCAGGGAAAATACTAAAATATGATATGAATTTAACGAAACCCGAGTCTCTCGGTTGAATTATGTAGTTTAAAACCTGTTAAGCTACTTTTCTCTCATCCATCAATTAGTAGTTGTCTGCGTTATTCAGTAAATTAGTTGTCCCGCTTCCAGTCAAAGCGGACTCGAGAATAAATTACCACGCATTAAAGATCTTTCATCTTTTATCTTAAAGATAATTCCTTCTTAAATAGAATATGCTTAATTTCGTTCTGACAAACAAGCAACTAAGTATAGAAGTAGAATTTCTATTTCGCGTAATTTCATTTCTGTGATGTTATCGGTCATGACCTGGCATCTCGATTTTAGAGATTTTTCCCACCGTCATGATGTATTTCACCTGTGTCTATTCTATAAATATTTTCATAGCAATTGTTCTAATGAGCTCCCTCTTTATAAATATTGACTGGGGTTTCATTTTCTAAATGCTGGTATTTTTAACCCCACCAGACAAATTCTACATATGGGAACTAGTTAGGAATTCATAGGTATTATAGTGGCTGTAGTAAGAATGGTAAATAAGAATGTATTGTTTTGGTGTATGGAATAGTGTGGTATGTTTGGGTCAGTAATCGTGGCTAAGTTTAAGATAAGACAGATGGAAGATCAACCTTTCCCTAACCCCTCTTTTGGTTTTGTTTACATTGTTTATTATTCAAAATGAATATTGCTTTCCTCCTTGATAGTTCGACTTCATTAATTTAAACGTACTGCCAGATTGGCAATTAGGTCTCATAGTTTTACTGTTGAAAAAGCGGGACGTAACTGTAAAATCTATTCTAATAGTTTTTTTTTCTCGCCTATGGAAATGTTTTCCAGTTTCTTGCTTCTTCTTACTTATTGTGATTTTCAAAAATTTAAATGCTGTATCAATCGGCATCTTCTGCCGTCTTGAATCCTGTTCCTATATAGTCTTTTCTCATCACTGACATTTTCACATTTTCTTTCACACTCAGCAAATCCCTTGCGCCTTAGTGGCCCTATCGCCTTGCTTGGGGTGAAATGATTAAAAAAGTCTACTGTTCTTAGAGGAAAATTAAGCAATATTCATTTTAAGGTCTGTATTAACACCCCGTTAGTAACATCTGGTCGATGTATCAGTGGTATAAAACTTTTTTCTTTTTTTTTTACTGCAGGGTGCGTTTGTAAAATAAAATTCTGCGGCACACTTTAAAATCTAACAAGAAAAATTTGTTATTGAATTTG
Organism: Acanthosepion pharaonis; assembly: GCA_903632075.3. NCBI lineage: Eukaryota > Metazoa > Mollusca > Cephalopoda > Sepiida > Sepiidae > Acanthosepion > Acanthosepion pharaonis. The sequence goes on from CAHIKZ030002944.1 coordinate 1,554,729, forward strand.
AAATTAGCATTCAGCTTAAAATATCAAATGACAAAGACTTAAATATGGAAGCCATGTACTTGCTGTCTGTAGCTTTTCAAAAATACAGATTTTTTTAAATCTAAAAATAATTCATAACTCTTTCGTTAACTTGAGGAGCACATGATTACCTTTCAGTGTGCCTTAGTGCGTTTAGACGCACTGGTTGAGAAACGCTGGTTAAAATTATCCAGCCCAAAGCATGTTAAGATCGCTCAAACATAGAATCATCATAGCAGTAAATTACACTTTGCAGCAAGCGTGCGTGAGAAACAGTCGATTATAAGAGGAAAGTGGAAAAGCGACATTTTTGACTGAGAAATACATCACCGATGAACAAAGACGGCGTACAACGTCTTAAGTCTCAAAAACAAGAAGCTACAAACAAATAACTATGAGTTAATTTTGTTGGAATTTTCTAAGTGTATTTCTAAAATGGAATATTTTCAGTATGTTCATAACAACTGTTTGTCGATTTTTTATGAACGTCCAGCTGAGCTAGCAATGGGTTCAATAGAGTCTTTCCACTTTATGTCAGCTGAGAACTTTCGCCCGAGAGGGCGCAACGAGTCAGTTTCATTGAGGTTAGCATTAGCCATGCTGATTGAAGGCAGAGAGAAATCTCTCAGTCGATTAATGGAGAGTAGCTTAGTTTTGGATGCGTTAAAATTAGCAAGCCACCTTCTAGCCCAGTTAACAACTAGCTGAAGGTTGTACTGAACATCAGCTGCCAATTTAATCTCATCGAACTGATCAGATTTACTCTCGAGGCAGGTGTAAATGTTATGTCAGCATAGATACCAACTTGATTTTTTAAAAATTTTTATTGGGTTTTAGTTTGCGATTTTTAAGTATCGTAGTAAAATTAGTTTTCGTAAATAAATAATGACTCTCCACACTCTCCTCTTTTTGTTTTTTTTATCTCTCTTTAACCCTACTCTGCCATCCACTAACACAAGCTCGTTAAGCAGGTTATGCACTTTTTTTTTTACTTTGGTTTCAATATCTCCTGTGGGTCTTAAATTTTCCAAGCCCTCTTTCCTCATTATATGCCCTAGATATTTGAACTCTCTCTCTTTTCTATGTTAAGCATAATTGTTAATTTTTCATGTTCTTTAAAACTACACCGTTGTCAGCATCCTTCTACAGGATGTTGCTATGAATAGCATGAGCCACATTTCTGTTGCTTCAGGTTTCATCTGCATTTGTGATGAGATTGTCCATTATTCACTTATAGGAGCACTGATATTGCGTAACAGTTCAATACTCTTTTCTTTGTTTCTGACGAAACTTTTCTGTTTCTTCATACTTTGCTTAGCATTTAGGAAGACATATATCACTATCCCAATGTGCCTTTGGATTTTGGTTCCGCGCTTTCCGACTTCTGTTAAAACAGTTTACAAAAGATGCCAATGAAATCGCGGTGCCATTTAACGTTTGGTCAGCAGATGATGAATCTGGATATGTGCGTCACTAGTTCTATAGAATTAATCACAGTGTAATAGTTGAAATGATTTATTAGATTTTGACATCTTCTTCTATGTATCTTTCACAACGCCTCACAAACACACGGCGGAAGAAGAAGAAGAAGAAGAAGAAGAAGAAGAAGAAGAAGAAGAAAGGCATACGGAAGAAGAAGAAGAAGAAGAAGAAGAAGAAGAAGAAGGAGAAGAAGGAGAAGGAGAAGAAGAAGAAGGAGAAGGAGAAGAAGAAGAAGAAGAAGAAGAAGTTTTTGTATAGGACGCCAAACCAACATGCAATATTCCAAGTAAACATTTGCTTTTTATAAACATTTCCCTTCGAATATCGTAAACGTCTTTATTTATTTGTTGTGCAATTTTCTTTCGGGCGGAAAAATCTTACACTGAATGGCCACATTAATCAAACCTGAAAGCACAAATATATAGGAGCGCGTTTCTTTTTTTAGTTGATCTTTTTTTTTTGTTTTTGTTTTTTAAAGAAAAAAAAAGGTTATTGTTCGGATCTGCTTTTCATATTAAATCCACCAGATTTTGGGGTATCATAAAACCGTGTTACGTGCGTTGATATTTTTCAATAGCATTTTTCGCACACCCCGGGTATCTCTTTCACAAATCTAATTATTTGAAGAACTGTCGATTTTATAAAAGGCGACACACTGTCCCCGACAAAAATTCCAGAAATAATTAGAAAAAAGTAAGATTAATCTCTGCCTGTTTGTTTTACGTGCTGTATCCCTTCAGGGCATGGGCAATCATGGCTCTCCACAACTTCCTATCGCTTTTTAGCTCTAAGCAAAGTGTATTCCCTTACCATTCTCCACAGGCCCCGCTCTGTCATCTATTTACAAAAAAAAAATGTTAAGTATATTATACATACTTATATTACTCGATGTTTTTCTCTACTCCTCTTGACTTCAGTATGTCTTGTGAGTATTAAATTCTCTAATTCGTCCTTCTTCATTATGTTTCCTAAGATTTTCAATTATTAATTGCTGTAAGTATAAGTGTAACTAAGTTCTACGTTCAAACCCTCGTAAATAACAGTGTAGACAAGGATCTTTAGCCTTGGTAAGGAAACCAATTTACGAGAAAGAAAATTCTAAATTCAACTCCTCGGTAATAATAAATTTAGCCTTGGGAATAAAAACCAGTTTCGGATAGTGAAATCCAAACCAGCCTGACGAGGGATGGGTTCCGTCAGACTTTTCTGCTTTTAACATACCCATTGTTGCTGCGATTGCAGTTCACTTATACGCCTACAGCCCTTAAGATCCTAATGGTTTACGGGACTCGGGGTTGCGATTATTTAGCCAAGAATATACTTCAGGAAGAGCTGTTCTCTATTTTATATCAGCTATCGTGGCATGCTAGTTATACGCCATTTGTTTTTGCCATGATAATTGGGCAGAATCTAAGGAAAGTTGGATTCATGCCTACAGGCCCGCATTGACGAAAGTATAAGATGGAAACGGACTCCACGGCCAGAAATTTCCAGGTATCTTATTTTTTTTCAGTTCATTTGTCCTCAGTATATACATATATACATGTAATACATATTAAATAATTTCACCCCAATCAAGGAGACAATGCCACTAAGACGCAAGGGGGTTATTGAGAATGAGAAAACTTTAAGAGAAGACAATAACAGAACAGGATTCAGGAACACAAAAGATGGCAATTGACATTGCATTTCCTTTTTTGAAGATTGCTGTGTCAGGGAAGCAAGAACCCGGAAGAAACGTCCACAGGCGGAAAATGCGAGAAAAGAGATCATTAGAACAGAAATTACGCTTACATCTGGCTACTTCAACTGTAAAATGATGAGATCTACTGCATATTTCCGTGTATAAGGCGACCTTTAGAAAAGACGAGGTAAAAAAGATATAGCAAATTTCATGAATTTATCCTATACCTGTAGTATACGACGACTGCTTATTGATTATATAAAGATGATGTTATTGGAAATATTATTTACTGTATCCTTAGAAATTCAAAATAAACGAAATAACAAAACCAATTCTATATCATGTTTTCCCTACACACGTCCCCTAAAAGGGAAACCATTGTTTTGTTTACGTTTTATCACGTGATCTCTTGTTTATACTGATTATTCTTCTTCCTCCTCTTCTTTTCCTATATCTAAACAGTTACAAACAGCCTGGTGTACTAATGACCATTTACTTATACTTCATGACAATACGAAAATGTACGATAATAGTACATTCCATTACTGTGAATGTAATCATAACTCAATGTTTACATTTTCTCAGTTACATAGATACAAGTTGATTTCATGGCTACGGAATTATTCTTGGAATAGGCAATTTATTATGAATTTATGCCAGTAATATATAAGGTAGAAATGGTTTTATTATCAGTTTATTTGATAATGTGAATCTTTCATGTACGTTATTGGTCATCGCACTTAAACGCGAGGTTGGCCAACCGACAAACATCACTCAGAATTTAAGTTTTTTTTTTTGAATTCTCATATAAGACGACCCCCAATTTTGAGGGTGATTTTAGGCATTAAAGGTCGTCCCTATACACGTAAATATACGGTATTTACCAAGATTATTGAGGTACCATCATTTCCTATATTTAAACAGTTTCAAACAGCCTGGTGTACTAATGACCATTTACTTATACTTCATCGACAGTCACAGAATACTGCTTATAAGAGTATGATAATTTATGATAATTGCTGTGAACGCAATCATAACTCGATGTTTACATTTTCTCAGCTGAGCTTGCATAGATACAAGTTGATTTCATTAATATGGAATTATTCTTCGAACAGGCAATTTATAATGAAGCTATGCTAGTAATATATAAGTTAGAAATGGTTTTATTACTTTTATTATCAGTTTATTTGATAATGTGATTTTTTTTCATTTCCGTTATTGGTTATTGCACTAAGACTGAGGTTAGCCTACCGAAAAACATCACCGAGAATTTAAGGTTTCATTTTTAGAATTGTAGTAGAAGACAGTCCCCAATTTTTGTCGAATAAATCGGACTTACTATTAAGACGGGTAAATAATTGTGTCATCAGCATAAATAAATAGTTGGGAATTAATGACACTGGGAAGATCGTTGATAAAGATAAGAAACAACGTAGGTTTGAAGGATAGCCCTCCCCCGCCCCCCGCTGGGGAAACCCCCGCATTAATCTGAAAGGATTTAGATGTGTAGCCGTTCAACACATTACACGACTTGTTAAGAAGGATTGGATTAAGTCAAATATTCGACCTTGAGTTTGTGAAGATGGTCAGCCTGTGAAAAGCCTTCGAGATATCTAAAGCCACAACCGGAGCTTCGCCGTTCTTACCGAACGCTTGGAAGAAAAATTCAGTAATAACCGTTAACTCAATTACTGATGTCGGTATCGAAGCCCACCAATGATGCGTCCTGTCGTAATTCACCTAAAATGATCCTGACGTCCCTCGAAGACCCACCATCCAAGTCTTCTCAAAAATATGTCTAATTGAACAAACTTAGTAGGTGTCGAAGGACAAAATGTCGAAGAACAAAGTGTCGAAATACAAAATGACGAATGGTCAAAATGTCGAACAAAGTGTCGAACGGACTAAGTATCGATTGGTCAAAGACCCGAACGGAAGAAAGGGTTGAACTGATTAAATGACGAATGGACATTATATCGAAATTACAAAGTTTCAAAAGGACAAAATGTTGAACAAAATAAGAAGAAAAAAATATATCGTCATGATTTTTCTTGTGGCCTTGTTAGGGCCAGAAATAAAGACACAAAGAGAGGGATTGAATTAAACAAATATATTAACAGAAACAGTTAATAGAAACAGTTAATACAAACATATACAAAAGAGAGTGTTATAGAAAGAATGTTCAATTCGACTGACAGAGATAACTGCTGGAAACTTCCCTCTCCAAAAGGCAGTACCTGCTCCTATTTATAGCTGGTAGACTCCATGAGTGCGTGTGTAAATTACCGTAATAATTTAAAAAACTTGGTTTAAATTCAGCTATTCTAAACATTTTATTACTTAGTTTTGGCATCATTTAATAAATAATAACCTTAAAAGCGATTAAGCCTCTATAATAGATACCTCCGCTAATTCGCTGAAAAAACAGCATAACATGATGAAAGAAGGTCACAAAATGAATGTTATGTCTTCATTCCATTAAATTTCGTTTGGAGTCGGCGTAGTCTTACTAAATTCTATATTAAGGATATAAGGCTTGCTCCCGGTTAGTTCTTTACTGAGGTTTTTCGGCGTCAGTATATATGCTATTTAAACGAGTCCAAGTCATTTTTGAGTGGTGTGTTCATCTCCACAACACCCCACATTTTAGATTATGCATTTTCTTTAGTCGATACGTTTTCCAACGCTTCAGTCGGATTATGTTTTCACTTACCCTGGCGTTGTATTGTAATATTTGTTTTAGGAATAGGTACTTCAAAGGTATCGTAAAATGTGCCCATTTTTCCTTTCCGGTCTTAAAGCTTTTAAAGACAACTTTATCGTCGATCTTAAATGATCTGGTAGCTTCAAATTTTCGAATTTTCTTTTTATTTCCTGGCAGTAATTTGTAAAAAAAATGGATCTAACTTTCCTAGCAAACATGAGCTCTGCAGGTTACAGTTTTGTGGTGACGTTTGCATTTTACGTCATTCGATACACGCTCAAAAATTCTTGTAAGTGCAGTTTCTTCAGCTTCCAAGCCTTTAGCTTTTCTTAATGCCTTTTTGAAGGTGTCAACAAATCGTTCACTGTACCGTCTTTGAATTTATGGCCTATTACCGCACCTCTACCGTATTCATTCGCGTCCGACGCTAGTATTATCTATCGTTGCGGGCCGTAATGTATCAGCAATAACTCTGGAGTTAATAGTTTTTTATTTCCTTCAAAAGTTTTTGAAATTCCGCCGACCAATTCCATTTCGTACCATTCTTAAAGAAATTATTCAGACGTGCTCTTAAATTTATGATAATTTTCTAATCCAAGAAATGATTGTAAGGTCACCAAGTTTGTCATGGAAGGCATGTCTTTAATGGCACTTGCTATAGCGGGGTCTGGTCTTCTTGCTTTTACGTCGATTATCTGCCGTAAATATTTAATCTTACAGAATCTTAAAGAATTCATGTTTCTGTTCACTGAGTTTGAAACCATAATCACGCAGTCTTTAAAATACTTGCTGTATTTTCGTAGCGCTCCTAATAATTATATCATCTTTGTAAGCGACGACACTGTCTAGTCCAACCAACATTGCATCCATTATTTGCAGGAAAATACCTGGGGTTACTTTTACACCAAAGGGTAATCTTTTAAACTTTTGGAGTCCTCTATGCGTATTAATAGTTAAAAATTTCTTTTATTCCTCATCCACTTCGATTTGAAAATATGCCTCAGACAGATAAATTCTTGAAAAAAATTACCACTATTTAATTTTGGAGTTGGCAGGGGACATTCATGTGGTAGCAAGCAGTCATTCAACCGAGTTGAAAAATCTGCACATAAACTAATCTTAATATTTTTCTTTCTAATATAAACAGCTGAATAATCCATTTTTTCAATAATTCCGCGGTTTTCTAACCTATCATGTTCGGTGTTGATAGACTTCAACGCAACAAAAGATATCTTTCTGTTAGGCTTAAACACTGGTATCACATTTTCTTTTAATTTAAAAAATGCTTTTGACTTTGTACATTTTCCCGACTCCTCTGAGTAAAAAATGTCCGTGAATTTATTTTTTAGTTTACTCAGTGTTTATTTAGCTGTAATCTTTTACTCTGACCGCAGCTCAAATAATTCAATAGACACCTAGTAAATTCGAGTTGGAATTTTTTAATACGTAACCATCTGCTTTTTTAGTTTTACGTACAAGAGTGATGTTAAACGAGATTTTCACAAGAAAAATTAATTTCTTGTCCGATAATCCTCTTACAACTTTGCCGGTTTTTCTCAAGTTAGACCTGTCAATTCTGTTCCATAAATGTTCATCAATAATATTAATATCGCTACCAGTGTCAAATTGAAATCTCACTGCAGAGTTATTCAGTTTTACTTTGACGAATTTTCTATTATTTGAATTTTTCAGTTCCTTTATTGATAGCACTACTTTCAGCAAGTTAATATGTGGATTTCATTTGCTTTTCAACTTGCAGTAGCTTTGTGTTTTGTTTTTTTACAATTAAAACATCTTTTGGCTTTAAATGGACAGTCCTTTCTGAAATGAAACGTATTACAGCTAAAGCATGCATTAAGTTTGACAGTATTTTTATTTCGAATTTTTTCTTTTCATACTAGAGTCTTTTTTCGAACTTTTACTTCTGACGTTACATTTTGTTCCTTTTTCGCTGTATCGTATCTTAAATTGACATTTTTTGGCACAAATATTAGACCTTTAAATCTGTCTGGGGATAGTTCGTCCAGTTTAAATTTCTCACACTCACGATTGATTTTACCAGCATATGTGACGATCTTCATCTTCGTCCTGCTCATGCACTGCGAACGTGTATAAATTAAATGTCATTTTTATTAAATGACACTTTCTGGAGTATTCGGAAAAATGAAATTCAGATATTTTTTTATGTTTAACGGGGCACAATTTTTGCAGCAGAAACGTGCCTTGTTTTCATCCGACCATCCTTGACATTCTTAGCTGAAAATGGCCTCATACCTTCTGAAGTAAGATAGAAATGTAATGATTTCTTCAGGGACATAATTAAATTCTCTGAGTTAACGACTGAGTCCGGCGAAAATGAAATTGACGCAATGCTTGTTTCTTGCTTTTCCAGGATTGCTTTCAACTGTTCCCAACGTGTATAAATTAAATGACACTTTTATTGAATGACAATTCCTGGAGTATTTAGGAAAATGAAATTAAGATATTTTTCGTCTTCAGCGGCGCACAATTTTCCTATCAGAAGACGTACCTTAATTTCATCCGACCATCCTTGACATTCTTAGCTGAAAATGGCCCAGTACCTTCTGAAGTAAGATAGAAATGTAATGATTTCTTCTTGGACTTAATGAATTTCACTGATTTAGCTACTGGGTCCGGATAAAATGGAATTGACGCATTGTCTGTTCCTTGCTTTTCCAGGATTGCCTTTAACTCTTCTCAATATTCAATCCGCTCCTGCTGCATTTCTTGAAATAATATCGTCTGGAATTCTTGCTGTTGCTGAATGCATGTCTTCAATTCTTCCATAATGTATTATTTTCGTAGAAGTAGTTTTTAACTAAGAAGAAAACGTATGTCATACACCCTTGGAATTTATCAACTTCCACATCGCCTAATGAATATACGCGGACTCCACAAACTCTTTTTCATGAATTTTTAATTTTCTTCGCCAGCTATTTATGCTAAGCGAGAGATTTTGTGTGTGTGTGTGTGTGAGTGTGAGTGTGAATTCCAGTCCTCGTTGCCACTGTTATGTTTTCATTCCATTGAATGAATAAAACACAATCATGAAATATAATCTCGCTTGTAGTCGACGTAGTCATACTGAATTCTGTAGTAAGGATATAAAGCTGGCTCTCCGCTGACGATTCTCAACATCAGTATATATGCTATTTGAATGAGTCGAAGTCATATTCTGGAGAGATGTGTTTATCGTCAAAATGTTTATGTTGTTATTTAAAGGATAGGCTAAAGTCTTTTTTATTATTATTTTATTAAATCTTTAATCGTTTCTAGCACATTTAAATTTTTGTTAAAAATCTTGTTTTTTTTTTTTTAAAACAATGTAATGTTTGGCGTGATAGACTCATGAATATCCGTGCTAGCTCAATCGAATATACCGCGTGTAAGAGCAAAAGAAGACGCGAGTGATCTACTGCTCTGGACATCTAACCATGGAGCAAGACGAGTCAATCACCCAGCAACCATCTACATTGATCAGCTATGACACGGAATGCCTACCTAATGACTCTCTAACCTTGATGCAGGGTCGTTTTGTGTCAGACCCACTACGTCTTCCCAATTAAGCAAATGTGAGAGGAAAAACATCATTCAGGCCTTCAGTAATGGTGCCAACATTCATAATCTGGTTTCCATCTTAAATGTTCATTACAGAATCACCAAGAAGACGGTGAATACTTTTAAAAAAAAGAGAGATCATCATTTCAACTTATAAGAGATAAAGAGATCAATTAGAAAATATCCAACTTAATTCATAAGACGTTTGGCATGTGAGAGAGGAGTTTCAGTATGACAGTCCAAAGAGGAATGGAAAACAAGACTTGAAAATGAAATCGTACGTGAAGCCTGTGAGGCACATGGTTACACCAGGATAGAAAGTTAGGTTAGACAGGACGAAGCTCAGCTTGAAAAAGTTTGAAAATGATCCTGTAGTAACACACGCGCGTGCGCGCACACACACACACATATACACACACACACATATATATATATATATGAAGAAATATAGTCTTAAGATGTGGTATATTTACGGGATAAAGTCCTCAATATCAGAGATAGAGCGTGTGTATATATATATTTGAATTTTATTTCAATCCTTCATGAGCTTTCAATTTTTGGCTATGATTAATTAATGAGTGAACATGTCATTTTCGTTTATAATCGATTACATCACGATTTTTCTGTTAAGGTTGGAGAGTAATTATACATTCTTATTGCTCAAAGTAGTGTCCAGTAGTGTTATAAAAACATTGGAGAATTCCAGTAAGATATATTTAATCATTTCTAAGATATAACAGTTCAAAGCTTAACCTAACACTTGGACAATTTTACTGTTACACGATTTGGACATTATTTGCTATTACACCCGGTATATCTAAGCAAACCTTTGTTCAAAGTGAATTTGATGAGCCCGATATGTACGAGACACCAAAATAGACTTGGTACTTAGAGTCATACCAAGCGCATCAGCAGGTTGGCCTGAATGGTGAACTCATAGCAGATTTGTATTATGTCAGTGGCTGCCCCCGACATGTAAATTGGTAGGCGACCCAGCTGAAGTTAGCATGTGTTTACACGAGACAACCGGATGATATGAAGATTTATAAGCACCTGAACCGAGAGGGAAAGTGAAAGTGTCTCTAACACCCGGACAAGAAGTTCTATGGCCAGAGAAAGCTCCTAGAGCCTCATACAATTCCGGAGGAGAATAAACAATAATTTCAGGTTCGAGAGATTTAGTATCGTGTCCTTATTATATCTTTACAACGATAAAGCTACATCGTGACATATTCTGGATGTATATTGTCACGATGTTTTCGCAGTGACGCAAGTTTCATATTCATTGAAGAAAATATATTTAATCATACAAATTGCGTATTGTAGTTGCTGACTGTTTTTTTTTATTCATAAACTCCCAGGAATCTGTCGTTGTCTTTTCGTTAGGGTTGGTTAATGGTTTTGGGGACGCTTGCCCCTTTTAACTGAGCTGATGATTTTAAGTGAAAGAAGGTCACTATCTTTTGGGGACTTGGCGAACGTTCGCTAAGATTGAGAAATAGACCATGTCGACTTGTATAAATATTAAAACAAATCATATCACGAATAACAAATTTCAGCTTTTTAGAATTTAAACAGTTCGACAAAGAGAAATGTAGCGTTAAGGTTTGTTTAGTAAAATTCTTTGCTTTATTTGAAAGAAAAAATATCGAGTGAAAACAAAAGTTGATAGCCATTTTGAATACCGTGTGTCGAATCGGAAATGATTTCTTTAACGGGCTTTTGTTGATTTTTATTTACAGTGTGTTATATACTTCAGACATCTTGTCTTCTGTTTGTTTTTGTAACAGAGTTCTGGCAATGATTTTACCTTCTGTTGACGGCATCTTCTGTTTGAAAATAACACATTTCGTATTATAACAAAGAATGTAATAATAACAATAAGAAAAAAAACCGAAACGAATTGCTGCTCGAGGCAAGACCAGCTGCTTGTGCTCTCAACAAATACCAGCTTCAATTTGGAGCGCAAATGTGTCAGAAAGAAAAACCCCAAACACAGAACTGTTATTTTCTCCGATAAATATACACAAATTAAAGAGTAAACTGTCATTAATGCAATTAGCAAATAACCCAACGTCATCAACACCTGACGATAAAAAATTGTATAAAATTGAATTATTTCTTCAAAATGTTTGAGTTGATTTTAAGAAAGAATGGAGAAAATTATGGTAAAAAATCTCTTTTTATCTGTGTACATTTATTTCTTCCTCTTTTTTTTGGAGATTGAAATTGTGTGAATAAAAATAAAATAAGAAATTCAGTCACCTATTCTGATGGTATTCAAATTTAGTATTTGCATTTGAGAAAATTTATTTCCTTCTTAAAATTACTTTAGGCTGAGTTAAACAAAATATCTGTTAACATTAAATAAATTATGACCCATTTTAACCTGTACATTTTTGTGCTAACTCTTTTCCCCCGCTTGTATAGAAGCTGCAATCATTGATTTCATATCAGAATCGCCCTTCTCTTTTCTTAAAATTAACCCGAAGATTCTGAATATAAAATTCACTTTTAGCATTTTTTTTCAAAGGGGGTGGTGTCAAGCATCATACACGCACAGAAAATTCTGGATAGATATTAAAATGACTTCATTACCCAACTTCGAACCCCATTATGACTTTGGACAATCATATTGGTACCATGGGGTTTCTGAAGGTTTTGATGGCGGGGAAACAATTTGATACGTCACAGCCTGTTTAATGACCGACCATGTGCTTTTAGTGAATGGGCAGCCATCACACACACACACACACACACACACACACACACACACACACACACACACACACAGATATATATATATATGTATATATATATATATATATATATATAATATTATATTGTTAAAATTTTCTATATTTGTTTATTATGGGTATTCAATTACTGAGAAAGAGTGTAGATATAAAAAATTGGACAAACAAATCAACACTGCATAGTGACTGGAAGTTTCACGTCATAGACTAACTCCTAAGACCACAGTAATTGATGTGTCCACGTTGCCCCTCCATATGTCGTTGAGCGACAGTGACAAGGTACTTTTGTTTAGTTTTTATTACGTTTCTGTTATTTTTTAGTATACGGATAACCGTTTTTTTCTGGACTTAATAAATGTAAAAATTGCCCCAAATTTTTATGGCCCCAAGCGCTTTCGGATAACCTGTTAAACATTTTCACTTACTATTTTTAATTTCAATTAATGTCTTTTGTTACACTAATGCGGTAAATGTTTTATAAGTCCTATTATTGACGGTATAAAAGTTGCTGAAAGTGGACATAATTCTAATTTCCAAATACGACCAGTACATCGTGGCCGTGTTCGTAATTAATGTTATGTAGATGATACGTATTACATCCGGGTCCTCGACGAGTATGTTGCGTACTGAGGTTGGTGCGATTCCATGCTGGGTTAAATCTGTCCGTATTAATCTCTGATCAGAGAGATGCAGAATCAGTCGTCAAGACATGAGGGTTGTGATGTGTCCAACAACGGGAGAGTCCAGTATATATATATGTACAGTTATATGAAAGATATATGATATGTTATGATATATATATATATATATATATATATATGTTTGTGTGTGTGTGTGTGTGTGTGTGTGTGTGTGTGTGTGTGTGTGCAAAGTGAAGCTAATAAATCCCTTGGTATATAATTCAAGTGGATCCTAGTAATATAAAATATTAAAACTGATCCACAAAATAACATCATTTATTTATTATTACAGAACAAAATATAGTACGCAATAAAATCCAGAATCATCTAATATGGGGAATAAGCTTATTTCAACCTACGAAATTCGTCATTCTTATTCAACCCCGGTATAGACTGAGTTCGTGTCGGAATTAGAAATTTAACCGTGACAGCTACATAAAAAAAACAAAAAAACGACTACATAATTTATCCATTTCAATGTTTCAGTCAAACGAAAGGCACAAGAGAGTGGTCAGGGGAGGGTGGAAGGTATTAGTCTTAAAGGGAAGAGCTTTTATAAAATTAAATTCAGATATATGTCAACCTTATGACATTAAATTGGGGTTATATTAAGAATGAAATGTTAATTTGAAACCTATATATATATCTGTCTATATTTCTGAGATGAGGTATTATGTATATTACTTACATTATTCGAACTATTGTCCTCATCTTTGTCACCATATTTATTACAACGTTTCGGCTGTTGTACGCTCCGTCCTTCTTCAGGCGATTGGAATGTCGAAATGAAACCTTTATTTCGCTCATTTTGGTCGTGGTGAGTTTGTTCACCAAGGTACTCACGGAGGAGGCACTCCCAGTAGTCAGAGACAGATTGACCTCTGACTCATCCCTAGAAAAACAGACCAGTATTCCAATAGGTAATCTGATGGAGATGTTGACTTACTGTACACAAACAACACACTTCGGAATAGGATAACACATATATCGACAAGATGATGGCTTAGCAATGGGATCGCCATTATCACCAGCAATGGCGAATATATACATGGAATACTTTGAGGAAATGGCATTAGAATTTATATCTCTAAAGCCAACTATATAGTTATGGTACGTAGATGAGACCTTCATACTCTGGCCGCACCAGGAAGATGTTCAGGTTCTACTGGACCATGTGAACTCAATAAGACCTTCGATAAAGTTCACGATGGAGAAAGAGAGTAACAACACACTCCCATTCCTGGATGTTCTAATATCTCGAACAGAGCATGGATTCAAGACACTCGTATACCGTAAACCGACATTCACTGGACGGTACCTCAATTTCAACTCGCACCATCCATACAGTGTAAAGAAAGGTATTGTCCGCTGCTTACACCAACGAGCAAAAGTCATAAGTGGCGACCCAGAGACAGATAAAGAATTGGTCAGTATAAGTAGTACCCTACAACGTAACAACTACCCTGGATACATGGCATTAGCCCCAACAGACTGTGATAGGCGGGTACAAGAGGAGAACAACAACCCTCAGAAAACAGTCTGCCTACCTTATGTGAAGGGGTTATCAGAGAAAATAAAAAGGATCTGCGGTCCATATAACATCAGGACAACCTTCAAAAGCTTGACGACACTTCGCAGATATCTCTCCCGAGTAAGATTAACCATAGAGGAGAACATGACTAAAGACTGTGTACGCTATCCCGTGCAGCTGCGGAAAGAAATATAAAGGGGAGACAGGCCGCCCCCTTAAGGTAAGGCTTCATGAACACCACAAAGCTGTAACACGAGGGGAAGTGGGAAAATGACCACATATGGAAAGAAAAGGGAGATCACTGCCCTCTGTGGGATCAGGTTGAGATCATAGACAAGGAACACCTTTGGAAAATTCGTAAACTTAAGGAATCAACACATATGCTAGGCAAAAAAAAATCTCCTGGGCCGACCAAGCATAGAAATGAATACAATATGGCAACCAGTAATAAGGAATGCCAGAGAAAAGCAATGATAACAAAGTTGCAATATGAGCTCCGGTAAAAACATGAAATGATAACAGCAAAAATTGCAATATGAGCACTGGTAAAAAAAGGTTGCTAAAGACATTAGGTACCCAGAAATTCCTACACAGATGTCCTCAATGACACATGTCACAGTGGATAAAGGCGTTGGTTAGATCCAGGGACAGGACCCAAAGACTGTGAGTTCAATACCTGGTTAAGGCAGTGGAGAAATTGGAGAGGCGAATTAACAGGAGATAACTGATAACTGACATCCATTAAAAACATGGCAACTAGAACAATGAGCGAAATAAAGGGTTCAGTTCGACATTCCAACCACCCGAAGAAGGCCGGAGCGTACAACGTCCGAAATGTTGTAATAAATATGGCGACAAAGATGAGAACAATAGTCCGAACAATCTAAGTATGCATGACAATTAATGCGTAACTTAATGACAAATCGGACAAAACTTCAGTGACGCATTTTGTCCAAAGAAGAAAATTTCCGAAGAAATTTGATGGAATCATGGAAGATGGTGGGTGATTATATACAAAAAACATCGAAACATTAAAGATATAGGTACATTCAGTATGAAATTATAAATTTTGTAGTCCGATTTATTAAGCTTATCTCATTTAGCTTTTATTGCTATTATTTTCTTTTTATTACCCCACCTTTTATCGGCAGTGATTTTCTAGGGAAAAGGTGTATCTTGTGTTGTGTGACCCTGGAAGTAAATTTACCAGAGAAGGTTTGGAAATTAGGGCATTTTCAATATCTTATCGTCCTAATAAACGACTTTCTCTTTTAATCAAAACTACATTAAGTAAAAGTTAGAGTCAGACCTATTACGATGAGCGACTAATGTGTTTAGTGTATTGTTTTATAAAATATTGTTTTTGGGTTCATATAATATTAATGTAAATTCTTTGATTTTTCACCTATGCATTTACCTAATTAAATTTAACCTAATAGAAAATGAAATAAGTGAAAGGTCTGTCCATGGCGACCAATTGCACTAATATTTGGATTTTAATCTATTATTTTATATTTCTTTTATATTTCAGCAAGATTATGCGGGTTTAAGATGCAAATAAGTATTTCTTTTTCCTTCCCATTTACAGAGACCAAAGCCAAACATTAGTATTGTTCATACTTATGATATGGTAGTAGGTCTTACTTATGATATGGTAGTAGGTCATACTTATGATATGGTAGTAGGTCATACTTATGATATGGTAGTAGGTCAGAATGTCGAAGTGTTGAAAGACAAAATGCCGTACAGACAAAATATCGAACAAAGTGTTAGACGAACAAAATGTCGAATGGACAAAATGGTGAACGGAAAAAGAGTCGAATCGACTAAATGGTGAATGTACATAATGTCGAAAAAATAAACTTTCAAAAGCACAAAGTGTTGAACAAAGTAAAACCGAACATATTGTCATGATTTAAAAAAAAAAAACTCTGTTCAAATAATCAATTTAGCAATTCAAACCTTTTTATTGTTTAGCTTTGACCTCATTTAAATAATAATAGACTTAACAGTAATTAAACCTCATCGATTAGCGGTCCGATTTTTGAGGTCGCTCATTACGATCTATTTTTTACCAAATTCAATTAAGAGTCTCTGATATATATATATATATATATATATATATATATATATATATATATATATATATATATATATGTTATTAATACTGTTTTATTATAAACAGAGCATTTACTTATTAGCATTATTTGTATCTATAAAAAAAGAACGTAGAAACATAAAAAAAATTGTCGGACTGTGTTCATTTCATAATGTATGACGTCATATATATATATATATATATATATATATATATATATATATATATATATATATATATTAGTTAGTTAGTTAGTTAGTTAGTTAGATAATAATGAAGTTATTTGGCAATCCATATGGATAATTTCAAGGAGGTGTAATCCAGAGAGCTCAATGTAAAAACAGAGCAAATATTAAAATATATAAAACAGAGCAAGTACAAAAATGGATATCTGATGAATTAGGGCGAAAATCCCGGTCCTAAGGAAATAAATCATTATCCTTAAAGTTGTGTTTATTATTGTGTATTAATTATCAGCTCTTGAAGTTGTGTGTTTCTTATATATATATATATATATATATATATATATATATATATATATGAAGAAATATACTCTTAATGTGTGATATATTTAAAGTATAAAGTGCTCAATATCAGAGGTAGAGCGTGTGTAAATATGAAAGTGAACATTGATATATATATATATATATATATATATATACTGAGAGGTGACAGGATGTTTTATGCTAGACGCAATCGTCAAGTCACTGGTGACCTGACGATTGCGTCTAGCATAAAACAGCCTGCCGCCTCTCAGTATATATACTGTTACAAGTATATATACAAGTATATATACTTGTTCGTTATTTTAGTGTGTTTCCCCCTCTTTTTTGCTCTTCAATATCGCTATTATTCATTTCGCTAATCCAACGATTGTCTCCTGATGAGATGTTGGCTGAAAGGGCTCTAGAGACTTTTAATATTAAAATCAATGGTTTCCTAGTTTTTAAAACTATATATATATATATATAATATATATATTCATTAGGGATTATAAATAGGCGACTACCTCGCAATTCAGTTTATTTACTAAATTCAATTATTCCTTCATAATTCAGATCTATATTTTGGCATGCCCTTCATAATGGAGATTATTACGACAAAGGAAAATACAAAATATACAATTGTAAATCAAAGACTAAAAGGCATTTTTAAACCCAATTCTCACATTCATTAATTATATTTTGCCAAAGTTGTAATTTCCTCATAAATAAAAAGAAAATATTTTTTTTATTTTTACCACAATTGTAATTTCTTATGAATAAAATTTTAAACTCTTTACTATAGTTTGAATTTTTGTTTTAAAAAGTTAGCAATTTTGTATAAAGATTTCTTTTTCTTCGGAAGTTTTTATATTAGTTTAGAATTTTAAATTAATTATTTACCGGCAGGATTTTTGCACGCTAAGTAAAAGGTATGCTATTGTAGACACATTTCTGGCCTTTCCTCATTTAGTTCGACTCTTCTTCCGCTCGGTACTTTGTCCATTCGATATTTTTTGTTCGATCCTTATTCCGGTTGATACAATGTCTCTTCTACATTTTCAAAAGGAAAAAAATTCGAACAAAGTAAAAAATGAACAAATCGTCATGATTTTAAATTCGGTTCAAATAATCATTTAAG
Source organism: Acanthosepion pharaonis (assembly GCA_903632075.3). Lineage (NCBI taxonomy): Eukaryota > Metazoa > Mollusca > Cephalopoda > Sepiida > Sepiidae > Acanthosepion > Acanthosepion pharaonis. The sequence goes on from CAHIKZ030002944.1 coordinate 1,572,884, forward strand.
CTATTCTAAACTTTTTATTGCTTAGCTTTGGTATCATTTAATAAATAATAATTTTAAAGGTGATTAAGCCTCCATAATCATCGATTTGGGGAGGGTCATTTATTATACCCTATTTTTTACCACATTGAATTGTGTGTCTTCTCATATATATATATATATATATATATATATATATATATATATATATATATATAATTTAACTGATTTAAAATATGTTTTTTCGCTACACAATTCTAACCATGTTTCAAAATGGAAGCTAAAAGCTTCGAATTTAATTTTGTAATTAAGTTAAAGACATTAGTTCCATTTCATCCTCAAGCGAATTTTGTAGTAACTTATTTTATATATATATTCATTAGCGACTATAAATAGGGACCTACCTCACAATTCAAATTATTCCTTCAAGTTTTAAATCGTTGTTCAAAAAGTTTGAAATTATGTAGGAAGTTTTTCTTCATTGAAGGATTTTACATTAGTTTAAAATTTAAAACTAAGTATTTACTAGCAGGATACTTGCATGTTCAGTAAAAGGTATGCTATTGTAGACACATTTCTGGCCTTTCGTCATTTAGTCAGTTTGACTGTTTTTCTGTCTGGCACTTTGTTTGTTCGACGCTTTGTTTGTTCGACATTTTGTCTTTTGACACTTTGTCCTTCGACACTCTACGCATGATATGATGATATAATCTTCTGAAACAGGAAAACAGTTAATGCTGAAAGAAGGGTGTTAGTTTTGCATTCAGCACCCCGAAATTGCACAAAATTAACCAAAACATGCCATGCCCTATTTCAGCAAAAGAAAATTGTCTTCCCGTGTTACGTCATCAGTTATGTGTACAGCTTTACAAGATAACATGACATAATAGTAAGAAGCGTAAAGAAAAGCAGGAAGGGAGGATGGTATGACGCCTTGTTGCTTCTCAAAAAAAACCCTTAAAAGTTTAACCCAGAAGTATGCCAATAGAATCACAGAGAATGGTTCCTTTGCCCGCTAGCACTCCAAACTAAGACTTGGTTTCCCTTCCTTCCTACGATGCTACTGCACATTTTACCAAAATTTCAACCCACACTTTGTTCCTTTCGTTCGCTTCCCTTTTGTCGACATTATGTCTTCACACACAGGCAAAGGTTATTTTCAAGCTTGCTCAAAGCATTTTCATCCTGTGTCAACAAATGAAGATGTGGGAAATAAAACCTATCTATCTATCTATCTATCTATCTATCTATCTATCTATCTATCTATCTATCTATCTATTACCCCTTCTTCGCAAAAAATATTTTTAAGCGAACTCAAAATTATAAAACAAATATTGTTTAACAATAATTTTCCCATTTATATTATCGATAACCAAATAAAATTATTCTCTACCATATAGGAAAATTGATATTACATAACAGTTTACTCGTCTTTTCTTTGTTTCTAACGAAATTTTCCTGTTTTTTTTATACTTTCTTAGCTTTTGAAAGGCATCTTTCCACCTTTGGTTAAATTCAATCTGTGGACTGTTTCTTTTTCTGGCAGTAATATATTTTGTCTTATTATTGTTGATATTTAGTCCTTTCTTCTCGCTTGCTTTATAGTGTAATGTTTATCGTAACCAGAAAATATGAAATAACAATTTTATACAATTTAGACTTATTTTTGGAATAAACTATTTGTAATGATAGCGTTTTCATGTATTTAAGTTCTAAATCATTCCTAATGCCGGTTTTTTTTTTCTATTACATAAAACCCTTCATTTTTTTTTTATTTTCAAAATGATTTCTCGTTTTTCTTATCTTTTCAGTTTCCTCTGCTTTTATTTCCTGTCTTTGTCCTTCTTGCAACCCCCCGCCCCCCTTAACCTTCTTAAATAATAGAATATTTGCACATGCAAGTGAAAAATACTTCTTCATGCTACATGCGCAAAGATACGAGGAGGAAGAAAGCACTTCTGTGAACCGACATTATTTTTTTTCGTATTTCCTACCTCTTCCTCACTAATCTCTCTCCCCCCTCTCTCTCTGTGAGTGACGCATTTTGCAGACGTAAAACTATGTTCGTGCAAAACGCCCATCTATAAATGAACAGGATGCTTGCAGAAGATGCACAAAACACCGTTATTCTCCTCTGCAAA